>MUAA02000150.1:0-516846 GCA_014180765.2 Marchantia paleacea
ATATATCATGTATGACACCTCCTCTTAATGTAGTGTCTAGTAGGTTGTGGAGATGTTCTCGATGCAATTAGCAGGCAAACAAGTTTGACCGTTACATGGTATGGATTGTAGATAGATGATTAACGATGGGGCATTGTAGCATCCGACCTCCTAATCTTATCCACACGAAGGGCATATCATGTTATGGACTAGATGGGTACATGGTGTTAGAGGGATCTCACCTCTATTTAGGGGGATGATTGTGGTACACTTGTGTTGGTGTATGACGATCTATGTATTGTGATTTTTGATATGACAGTGATGTATGTTGTTGTAACCAATCTTGGTTAGCTATAGTTAGTTTAGCCAAAGCTTAGATTGGTCACTAGATGACAAAAAAACAAGATAGTGGTGTGCACGATCCAAAAAGCAAAAGGTAAACTTTGGGTTAATGACGAGGTGGCTACCATGCATTGGTGGATCGAATTGTGTGCTAGACGTCTTTTAGAAATTGGTTAGGATAAGATAACGAAACATGCAACCTACATATGTTAGCCATGTGGCATAGTTTGGATTTCAGACTTTTTTAGTCCTCCAGTATATAAAGCAAGGAGAGGTCTTCAGAAGGGATCTCATCTTGAAAGTTATTCTGGAGTCATTGCCTTTAGTGTTACAATTGTGATGCAATATGTATGTGCATGAAAGCTGTCACAATTTATGTAGTGGTATTCTAGTTAGGTAGGTGTGCGTATGTAGGAGCATATACAACAGTTAGAGTTGATTGTGCAATTGGTCTAGTTTGCACTGGAATTGTCGTTAGGGCTAACAACACTGTTAGGAGTTCTATGACTCAAGGGGTAGAGTTTGAATTAGGACTCCTTGGAGGACAATTTTTGAAGTTGAGCCTTGGAGAGTGTGGCTATGGTGGATAGTAGCTAGTGCGGGAACCTGGAGTCTTTGAAGCACAAAGTGGGTTTGACTCGACTGTAATCTCTCTTTAATGCTATGGTTAGAGCAAAGTGTCCATCGTGATATGTATTTATTCTTAAAAGAGAAATGATTTTTTTACCCCAAAAAAAAACAAACATGAATTATGTCATCTACAAAGAAAATTTGATTATATCGAGCTTCATTACTTTCATACGGTTTTTCTACGGTTCACATTATTCTCTCTTTTATCATGTGATTTTTTCGAGGATAAAGTCATTGTATTACAATCCGTCGTTTGTACTCGACAGGAAGATCCTTTGGGAGGATCCCTATTTACCATGGCTCATTATACAAATCTTTTGTCTATTGTTTTGGAATGTCAGGTTGTGTGTTCCACTCCTTACCGGTTGATACATACATTGTGGGCCTTATAGACCACATTAGGCATACCTTTTGATAACTTGACTACTGAGCTTCATCTTGTAGGCTTGAGAGTCAAAATATAGGACTTGGTCCCTTTGGGCATGCCTCCTCATCTCTACCTTCCAAAGGGATGTATGACATCGACATACGGCTTATGCATTCTAGAAGTGCCACTATGGTCTGAGGATTTTGTCTCACGCATAGATATTGCACTTGCGGAGGATGTTTTGCATGTAAATGACCTTCATATACAAGGGAATCCAAAAGTGGCGTTTGGTATAATCTCATCTAGTATTGCGCGTTGATGCATCTACCTTCTTCACACGGTTCCTATTTCATTTACATTCATATCACGTTTGATAACCTTTGATATGAGGATCATGGGTGTCTTTGGTGATATCATTGGACCATGGACCTTTGAGTGTGTGACAAGAGATTTGGTACGAAGAGAGATATTTTTTTTGATTTTGTGTGGAGTGGTAGGCTTATTATAGATGAAGGAGACTGCATCTATAGCATTCTTGGCTAGTTGGACACTCTTGAAACCTTTGTTATCTTCTTGATTTGTGATTGCAAATATGCTTTTCCTTGAGATATATGTGAGGGACATGGATACAAGATTATTTTCCTTACATGTATTATTGTGACATACGATATATGCTTTACCCCTTGAGGTACGACATGAGCTCATGTCTTTTTCCTCTTTGGTCACCGATTGGACTAGAGGTTTACTGTCTACCTTGATGGACCGATAGTTTCAATAGGCTCTACATTCACTCTTAGTGGATCCGGCCATTCCTTGTACTTCTAAGACTCGTATACAATATTATTCCGGCAAGGGTGCAAGCTTGTGGATCTTGGCTCGACCATGCATCAAGGCTTTTTGACTCGCACCGGCTACTTTTTCTATAATGATGAGGTTTTATCTTGGCTTGGTTCATCCATCTACATCTTCATTACTCACAATATAAGTGTGCTATCACTTTAGATGCAGCAAGTGTTCATATGACTCATTGTTCATTCGAAGGGCAGAGGATAGCTACCCATGATAACATTAGGGATGTGGTGTTTACTGTGGCGCGAGAGGGTGGGTTTCTCACATGGAGGGAGCATTGGAATGCCTTGTAGTCGACTAGGGTTAGGACAGATCTATACTTGGTTTTGGAAAATCACGTTACTATGACAGACATGGTAGTTACCGATTCTATTCATGACACAGTTTCAAAGGGGGTGTTCACCCATCCTTCATGATGGACGGCGAGTGGAGCGGCAGCCGCCAAGGTCTCCAAGTATAGGGGGTGCATGGAGATCACCTCTTTGTTCCTCTAGCTTTGGAGTTTTATGGAGCTATGGACACATACTTCGACATGTTTGTGAGGGAGTGTGCGAGGGTTTACCATACTAGATGGTTGGGAGAATCATTCTCTTTAACTTATTTTATAGCCTATTTTAGGCAACATATTTCTATTAGTCTACATGGAACACTAGTTGGTGCAATCCATATAAGAGCAATCACATTTGGTGATGCTTCTTTGGATGCTCCTGTTGTTTGTAGACCATTTGACCTATATAGTTCAGATATCTTAGGTGATGTAGGACATATTTTTCAATGTGACGCTATTTGGACCTAGCCCCATGTTACCGATTTGGTTGCATTCATGTATGACTTGATGGGGTCTTCCCACTTTTGTTATTTTATTGTGTCTACTTTTTAAAAATATATATAATTGTAGCATCTAAAGATTTATGGATTAAAGAATTAGTATTCAATATGAGTTAGTAAAATATTATTATATGGTGATAACATATGTATCATTTACTTAAATAATAATAATGTGTTTCATGGTATGAGAATAAATATTAAGTTGAATTATCAATATTTTATCAAATATATTTACACTAATATTAAACTTATTGATGTATTCACATGAGATTTGTATAAAATTAAATTTGAATTTTTTAAACTTCACTTTGTTATATATTATGTAAGTAATATCATTGAGCTTATATATATCAAGCTTGATAGAACTTGTTTTGATATAAGGTGTACATAGTAGCTTGAATTGGAATTATCTAACTAATTTGGCACATTTTAAATTTAGAGCTTTCAACTCCTTTAGATTCTCCTTGTTGTTTAGATTTTATATATTTATTCTTGGAGTTCTTCATTCTTATATTTTACTATCCACCATAGCCACACTTTCAAAGACTCAACTTCAAAAACTTGCACTCCAATGAGACATAATTTGAATTATCTCTCAAGCCCTAGGCCTCAAAATGGCTGTGTTGGTCCTTACATTAGGTCTAGTGCAAATAACGTTAAATGTACTATCTACTCTAACTGATATTTATGCTCATGCATGCGTCCACCTACCTTACTAGGAATGCCCTTACATAAGTCGTGTCAATGCATTGATGAGGAAGAAAATCAATAAAAGCTATCCATTCTTCAATATGATTATGATGATAATATTTAACTCTGTAACGCTATTAATGATTAGGACAATTCCATTGGAAATAAAGAACTTTGCAACAAAAGCATGAAACCCTAATGATTTTTTTGGGTCGATAATTAATATAATTGTTAGGGTATTAAGATCCAACAATTAGATTGATATTATAGATTGAGGATATTGATAAAGTTTCAAGAGATATTATTTTGAATCTTATCAAATATAAAATATGGTTACGGTGTAATGTGGAAGCAAGAGATCTCATACATTACTTTAATGATTAGAGAGGTTCATTTTATCAAAGTGGATTTGATGTGAAATATGGATAGATGATAACATGATATTCTAGACATATCTATGCTCAATCTATTTATTATCAACATTGGATATTTTAATTATTATAACTTATATGCATGATTAGTATATCACTTTGAATATAATGTTATTTTGTAAATGATTTACTATCAAGATCTATTTTTTATTCCAATGATCTCTTAGGATGCAATTTGAACTTGACTTGCATACTATAATATATGTTTTGATTTAATTGGATTGATGTGAATCTAAACTTTCAATGGTGGCGATTTTTAACACATGGATTTTGATAGATCCATATTGTTAACTGAAACAAAACCATAATAAAATGATTATTAAAAACTTTGTAAAGATATATTTTTCTCAAGTTATAAACTTCCCATTTATGTTTGTAACCTTTCTATATTTATTTGGTTTTGAATTCTTACTCTGGTTTATGTATTTTATAGTGTAATGTATAAGGTTTTGTTACTTGACCAACAATGTCACCATGTGGTAATACTCTTTGGGCCCAATTATGTATTAATAACAACTTGACATTGTTTATATATTGTTTATGTTTGATCTAAAGATTTAAGTTAGAGTAATATTATTTAAGCCACATGATCATGCATAACAGTTTCAGTAAGATGACATTACAGCAAAAGAGAGCAATTCTTCGTCGTTGAGATGGATCATATACGGAATGAGCGTAGAAGTTACCTCAATGACTCCTCTTTACACTAAATCTTTAAGCTGGAGGTTCAATTATGTTTTCTCTAATGGACAGCATACGGATAGGGTCTGCAATCACACTAATGCAACCATCTTAGATGTATTAGCAACGCAGCAGAAGTTAGCATTACAGTTACAAGCTAGACACCACAGCAGTTTTCACCAGTAAGGCCAGCGCAGGCTAGTGTGTATTATCTAAGTAGAAATCTTCACTACGAGGATAAACACGAAATGGAGAACCCTCAAATATTTTAGTAACATGGCAAAAACGGCAGCCACTCGGCCGTTTTTGCCGTTTCGGAAAAAATATTTAAGAAAAAACAAAACACACTTAATATGAACCCACGAATACGGTCGGGACACAACTCCCATAGGTTGGATATGTGTCGGCTATAACAAGAGGCCTTGTTGCAGCCGAGACAGAGTCTCGGTTGTAACTTGTTACATACAACTTTTTTGAGGCCCAACTGGAATATCCACAAGAGTCGACGAAAACACTCATATCCTTAGAAACCTGCTGAAAAGGACAGCGCTTGTCGGACACCCAAAAAAATTACCTGGCAACGAAGGGCCCGGGCAGCTAGGATAAAGATTCGTGCATATTACAGGAAAGCTGCTGCAGATACCCTCGCCATCCAAATTGTCAGGATGGAAAGCCTGAACGCCGTCGAAGTTGAGAGAAACGAATGTTTCTTTGGATAAAACCGTGTTGCGTTGTGACTATATATGGAGCAACTGTTCTGCCAGTAATATAAATTTAGAACAGCTAAGAATCCAATCGATTGCTGAATGGTGATTGATCACTACAGAGCTTGCCTGGTCAGGAGAGGGCGGGCAGAAGTTTTGTGGATGGCTGACCGAGAGGGAAAGGGACACAAATTCTCTGACTGCCCGCCAGGTGAAAGGGAACCACAAGAAATGACTGGGACCTCCCGAAGAACAGCGAGTGATTCCGGAGGGGCCGTTACGTGAGCAGACGTGACACATCGATCTTATCTTGTGCTTACTTGGGTCCTCGTTGGATTGGGATCCTGTTTTCGTGTCAAAGCATATTTCCTTCATGTTTCTCATACTCTCACGTTTCATGATGCTTTGCCCTAAATGGACTTGACCCCAGCCCACACTTGTAGTAGACTACACTGTACGAGACTCGCGTGTCATCGGCCGTTGTCGGAGATCGTAGTCGTCGAACTTGTTACTTCGGTGAATCACCGACGATCACGACGCGGCGCACTGCAAAGTGGTGTACATTCTCTTCAGATGGCGCGGCGTGACGCTTCATTGTGGATGCGACTCTCTGAGGTACGTGCCACGCCACTTGCTGCACAGGATCTTCATCTGGAGCGTCCGAGAAAAATCGTTTCAGCCTTTTTCGGTGCCAAACCGGTTCTTATTGGTACAGGGCAGAAGTGAGCACCCCAAAGTGGACAACGTTTCTGCATCATTTTCTCAACTTGGATAAAACGAGTTACCGTCACAGTCCAAGTTTATAAGTTTTTTGATAGTGAGAGTTTGGAGCAGTTCGATAGCCGTGGGCGATAGACGTTTTTTCATCCCACGGTGTGAGAGTGACTTTGCCCCATGGAACACATTGCGAGTCCATCGCAATCATTCTACTTGTCCTTGGGCCTCCTTGCAAGAGAAAGTATGTATTCTCTTAAGTTTAGGATCCAAAAGTTTTACCTTGAATGTTGTTAAGATTTCCGCTAGAAAGAGTAGCCGGTAATATAGCAAAAAGGATGGAAAAACCACATCAAATCTTACACGGATTAAACCAAGGGGGTAGTATGGGCCCCAATAACATCACAATGGAAAATATGTACTATATCTAGGATATCCCAACTATCTAGATCAAAATGTCTATATATTACTTGAGCATATGAATGTTAGGAGTTAACTCAGGTCTTGAGTAACTCTGGTTAGTTTGACTATATTTAATTAGACTAGGGCTAGTACTACTATATAAGAGGGCTGGAAGAACCTCTCCGTGACATAATTAGTGTATTCAGTAAAGTGACTTTGTGTGTTCAGTGGACGTAGCCTCAGTGAGGTGAACCACATATTTCCTGTGTTGTCTCTTGATTGCATGTTTTCTTCGTGTATTCCTAATTCGGACTTGCAATTAGTATCAGAGCGAATGGGTCGTCATGTTGAGCGATTGATCGATTGATTGGGTCATGATGAGGAATTGGCTCTCCACGGAGAGCAGAGCTGAGACGCGGAGGCAAGGAGAAGGAAGTCAAGAGAACTGGCCGGGCGAGGATAGGGCTGGCTTTGCATTGCTGATGCTGGGAGCTGCTCGTAGTTGGGCTGGCGCGAGCGAGAGGTTGAGTTTGAGGGAGATCCGTGGGGGGCTCGATTGAGCTGACAGATTGAAACGCATGCTATTATCTCCGAGTCCCATGCATCAGCTCATTGAGAGATAGTCAGTGATTCCAGATTCAGAATCTCTCGCGGAAGACTTTTCAGTCTTGCGCAGTGGTCCATCTTTAGCTTTTTCAGCATCCGCAACTTCCCGATTTCCTTGGGAAGAGATTCTAGCTTGGAGCATGCCACTACCGATAGATATCTTAACTCGTTTAGACTTCCGACCTCAAAAGACGATTCAGGTTAGGATTTTGACTTGCTCCAACGCCCGAAGCTTTGACAAAAACCGTGGAAAGTATTGAAGATTAAGATCCATGCAAAGCTAGAGGGATACGATCCTAATGCTTTTATTTGACTCCAGTGTTGTTATTTGATGTAATCCATGTGATGTGTTGTTGCTAATCGGGAGGTTGGACGCAGCTCCATCATCTCATCTTTGACCTGACTTGAATCTAATCGATTGGGCTCGACGTGGGTGTACTTGAGTGATCCTTGAAAGTGGTGGTGTTGGTTGGGCTTGGTTGATCAGAGTTTGCTTGTGAGAACAGGGAGGATTGATCCTTGTAGTAGGGCGATTGTAAGTCGGTTGGTTGCTGATCGTCTGAAAGGATGGTGGAAGAAACTACTTGGGCGCGACGAATTTGACCATCGTTGTGGTCGAATGTTATCGTGAAGTTTGATTTGCTAAAAATTGAAGCATGGAATTAGCTTTGGCATGTCTTTCAAGCTCTTTTGCTATGTTCTCGGTTTGCATGATTGGCTATCCTACATCGGGGAATCTTTCTCTATCTCGACTAATATGTTTGGAAAACAGTTCTCTCGCCAAATCTTGAGTTTTTGACGTAGGTGTTTTGAACATATTTTGTCACCATCAATTTCATCAACGAACGGGGAAGAAGAGGAATTGTTCCTCATCATGATGGTGATTGTGGTGGTGCTCGAGGTGCTTCTGCTACCGTAGTGGATGCTTTTGGTATGTATCAGTGCTCTGTTCGGGACGAATATATCGACCAAAGAAGGAGGCGGAGACTCGTGACAATTGTTGTTGGACTGTGGATGGTGTGGCAAAAGAGGTTCTTTTCGTAAAGGAGGATGAGTAGGAGCGAGTTTTGACCTTCTTAGGGTTTGCGTTTATGTCGGAGTGGATTGGAGGTGGGACGGTGTGCTTGAGGGCTCAAGAGCAACAGTATCTCTTGTGGTTTAGGGAATTTAACCCAAATAAATTTCCATTTTACTCATATGAGTGGAAAGAAGTTAAGTTTGGAGGTTCCTTTTGACAACCAAACAACATAAGGGACGAGTTCAGGGGCTAGACGGAACGAGATGGCAGTCATGAAGATAGGAGGAGCCGGATTTGACATTGTCAAATATGATGGGCGTGGTGACTATCTTCTGTGGGAGAGGCAAATCAAAGGCAAGTTGAAGTCTTTTGGTTTGGGCAAGTCATTCAGACATAAACCCTCTACATTCAATGATGAAGATTGGAAAGACCTTCAGGAGCAAGCAGTGAGTATTGTTATACTCCATCTACAACCTTCACTTTTGAAGCAAGTTGATGATTATGACAATTATACTTTATTGTTTGAGGTTCTTCAGCGACGGTTTCATCTCAAAGAGTTATCAAACAGGTTGTACACCTCCTTGAAGCTAATGAGCTTCAAGATGAAAGATGCATGTACGAAGATACAAGATCACATTGATGCCTTTGGTGATCTTGTTATTGATCTTCAGAATTTGGAAGAGGAGATAAATGATGAGAGGAAGGCCCTTCATCTGTTAAGTTCATTACCTGCTCCATCATGATAGACAAACGATCACTTAGAATGAGGTTGTAAGTGCTATATTGACTAATGACCTACAGGAGAAGATGATGATGCCCTCTACTCCATCCTCTTCATCTAGTACAACACTGCATGTGACTCGTGGATGGTCACAATCAAGGAATGAGAAGGATGGGAAGAAGGTTGGATCTAGGGGTAGATCCATGTCTAGGGGTAAATCCTAAAAAAGAAAGACGGTGGTCAGTTGGAAATTTGGCAAGAGTAGTCATTTTAAGAAGGTCTGCCGTATAAAAACCAAGGCTAATGATCCTCATTTGGCCAATGTGGCTCAAGATTTTGATGAGAAGGATGGCTTGCTCAAAGATGGCATATGAAGCCATAGGTATGCCCTATGCAACTCACCAAAGGGCGTTGGTGATGTATGGATTCTGGATAGTGCTTGTTCTTATCACATTTGTTATATTAGAGAGTTTTTTCATACTTTCTCAGTATCAAACGGGTTAATTCTTATGGGAAATGATCAACCTTGTAGAATTGAAGGTGTTGGATGTACAGATTCACATGTTTGATGGAGTCAAACGTACGTTGACTCACGTTAGGTTTATATCTCAAATGAGAAAGAATCTTATCTCTCTTGGAATGTTAGATTCAAAAGGACTTGAGTGGAGTTCTAAACAAGGAGTACTTGAGGTGAGAATAAGTGATAAGATTATCTTAAGAGGACACAAGCATAGAAATCTCCATGTGCTAGAGGGCAATACCATTTGTGGTGAAGTCAATCTTATCAGATCTCGACTTGAGATGGCTCATGTTTGGCATTCTAGAATGGGACACATGAGTAACATGTACTTGATCTTCCTTCGAGATAAGGGCTTGTTACATGGTTTAGGTAAAGTTGACATGGAATTTTGTGAGCATTATATTATGGGCAAGCAACATAGAAAAACCTTTGGTGTTGGAACTCATAGTTTCAAAGAGTTACTTGAGTATGTACATAGTGACGTGTGGGGACCCTCTCCTAAAGCCTCCTCACATTCCTCGGGAAGTGATACTATGTATTGTTTATTGATGATTACTCAAGATTTTTGTGGGTCTATTTTCTCACACACAAGTCTGAAGTCTTTGCAACTTTCAAAAGTTGGAGAGTCCAAGTTGAGACTGAGACTAGTCACAAGGTGAGATATCTACGTTCGGATAATAGCAAGGAGTATACTTTAGAGGAGTTTAGAAGTCATTGCAAAGAGGAGGGGATCACTTATCATCTCACCACGGTTTATACTCCGCAAGAAAATGCTATTTCTGAGAGGCTCAACCAAACAGTATTGGAGAAGGTGCGTAGTATGTTGAGTCAATCTAGTTTAGCATATGAATTTTGGGCTGAAGCTGTAAATACCATAGTGTATTTGTTAAATCTGTCTCCTTTAAGTGCAATCAATTTCTTGACACCGTTTGAATTGAGGTTCAAACGAAGGGCTGATTATAGTCGTTTGAGAATTTTTGGTTGTACGACTTATCCTCTCATACCTAAGGAGAATAGGACCAAGTTGGATCCTACATCCAAGAAGTGTTGTTTTCTTGGATATGCAAGTGGTGTGAAAGGTTATAGGCTATGGAATCCTGTAGCTTGTAAGATGATTGTCAGTAGGGATGTTTCTTTCGATGAGCCCATATCATTGAAGAGGGGGAGATATCTCAGGCTCCCCGTACTGACAAGGGCATATCTCCACTCACGGATGTTGTTGAGGGGGAGATTGATCATTATGGCTTTAATGATGTGCCACAAGGAGAAGCTCAAGAACAGATGGAATAAATTCATGAACAACAAGAATTGGAGGAGCAAGTTGTCGTTGTTGAGCCTCAAGACACAACACAAAACGATGGAGATCAACCAGGACCATCTGCTAGGAGATCATTAAATCGGATGAGTAGAGCTCCCGAAAGGTATGGAACATGGGCTGATTCATCTTTTCTTGAGGATCATGATATTGAATTTGAGAATGATGATGACAATGCATTGATCTTGGAAGAAGGAGAACCTTATTCATATAGAGAAGCTGAAGCCTCTATCAATAAGCTTGAATGGAATATTGCTATGGAGCGTGAGATGCAATCACTTGTTGAGAACAAGACTTGGGAGCTAGTGGAGCTTCCAAAGGGTCAACCTTTGGTTGATAGTAAGTGGATGTACAAGTTGAAGGATAATCCAACGGATGAAGAAAAGAGGATCTTCAAAGCCAGGTTGGTGGCCAAAGGTTCAAACAAGAGAAAGGTGTGGATAACAACGAAGTCTTCTCACCTGTAGCAAAGTATGCTACAATTCGTCTGATATGTGCATTTGCTGCGATATTTGGTCTACTTATGGATCAGATGGATGTTGTCACGACTTTTCTATATGGATCTTTGGAGGAAGAAATCTACATGAGACAACCTACTGGCTATGAGAAGAAAGGTCAGGAGAAGTTAGTTTGTAGATTGCTCAAATCTCTGTATGGATTGAAGCAAGCTCCTAGGCAATGGAATGCAAGGTTTGATGAGTTTATGAAAGCACAAGGATTTTCAGGGAGTGTGTTTGATCCATATGTTTACATGAAGAAGGTGAATAATGAGATCTTTAGCCTCATTATTCTAGTACTCTATATGGATGACATGTTCATTTTGGCAAAGGAACAATCCGACGTCGATAGATGCAAGAGGCAACTGAAATCTGCATTCAAGATGAAGGATTTGGGTAAGTTCAAGAGGATATTATGTATGTATGTTCATAGGGATTTGAAGAAGAGAAAGTTATGGTTAAGTCAGGGTAAGTACATTCAGCGTGTGCTTGACAGGTTTAACATGGCAGACTCTAAAGGAGTATGGACTCCTTTGGCAGCACATTTTAAGCTATCAGCAGCTCAATGTCCAATTGATGCAACTGAGAGAGGAAAGATGTCTTCAATTCCCTATGACAAGGTAGTGGGTAGCCTCATGTATTTGATGGTGTGCACTAGACCTGATATTGCTCTAGCTATGGGCAAGGTGAGGAAGTACATATCAAATCCAGGGAAGGTGCATTGGGAAGCTGTGAAGTGGATTCTCAAGTACCTCAAGAGTACTAAGGATTATGGTCTTTTGTTTGATGGTTTATTGGACAATGCCAAATCCTTGTTGGATTACGTTGATGCTGACTATGGACAAGATCTGGACAAGAGAAAGTCTACAAATGGGTATGTGTTTACACTTGGAGGTGGATGTGTTAGTTGGAGATCTATCTTGCAGAAGTGCATAGCTCAGTCAACTACGGAAGCCGAATATGTAGCAGCAACGGAAGCAGCAAAGAAAGCTATTTGGTTGAATAAACTTATCACTGAGATGGGATTGAATCAAGATGTTGTAAATCTCCATTGTGATAGATAGAGTGCCTTATTCTTGCAGCAAATCAAGTGATGGATAGCAGAGTGAAGCACATCGACATGAGATATTACTTTATCAGAGCTGCATTTTTTGATAGGAAGGTTTAGCTAGTCAAGATTGATGGTAATCTCAATCGAGTTGATGCTTTAACCAAAATTATTCCTTTAGAGAGTTCAGGAGGCATTGTGATACTATGCAGGTTTTGCACAAGGAGCACTAGTAGAGTTACTCTAGCAATTATTTGATTATTGCATATGCTTTACTCCTTCCTAGTCAGCCTATGGCTTCATTCTAGTTAATCCTTGTTTACAGTAGGGCCTATGCTTCAGGTTTCCTTCTAGGACTTCCCGCGGAGTATGTATATGGATAACAAGAGTAAGAGACCCCAAGACATGAGTCAAAGGGGAGATTGTTAGGAGTTCACTCAGGTCTTGAGTAACTCTGGTTAGTTTGACTATATTTAGTTAGACTAGGGCTAGGGTTGATACTACTATATAAGAGGGCTGGCAGAAGCTCTTTGTGACACAATTAGGGTATTTAGTAAAGTGACTTTGTGTGTTCCGTGGACGTAGCCTCAGTGATGTGAACGACATATTTCTTGTGTCATCTCTTGATTGCATGTTTTCTTCGTGTATTCCTGATCCGGACCTACAATGAAGGGGTACGATGGGACTAGTCTCCAACAAAGTCACAATGAAAAATATGTACTCATGTAACTGAGATATCCAAACTATCTAGATCAAACCGTCTACATACTATTGGAGCATCCAAAGAAGCATCACATAACATGATTGCTCTCTTATGGATTGCACCAGCCAGTACTCTCTATAGAGCAATGGATACACGCTACCTAAAATAGACCACATTATATAATAAAAATAATAATACCCCATATCATTAAGTATCGTAGGCTCGTGCGTTCTCTCATAAATTTTTGGAAGTCGGTGTCCATAGCTCCATATAACTCCAAGGCTTGAGGAACAAAGAGATAACCTCTATGCATACCATTATACTTAGATACATTGGCTACTGCCACTACATTCACCGTCTATCCAAGAGGATGGGTAATCATCCCCTCCAAAATTATGTCATGTGTAGGATATGTAACCACAACATTCTGCAATAGTGACATGGTCCTCCCGAATCAAGTATAGGTGTACCCTAACCAAAGTCGATTGCAAGGCATACCAAATGATGTATCAACCCTCTTGTGCCATAGCAACACCATATCCCTAATGACATCATGGGTAGCTATACTGTGTCTTCCGAATGGGCAATGAGTCTATGAACCCTGCAATATCTAAGGTAGTAACACATTCACATGTGAGTAATGAAGATATTGATAGGTGGACCAAGCCAAAGTAAAATCTCATGGATGTAGAGAAGGTAGATGATTTGAGTTGGAAAGCCTTGATGCATGGTTGAGCCAAAATCCATTATCATGCATATACACTCTTGCTCATCAAGGATGTAAATGAACCCAAGTATTAGAAGGAATGACCGGATCCGCTAAGAGAGATTGTAGAGCTTACTTTCAATCCATTAGAATGTGCATCTTTAATCCAATCGGTGGACAAAGAGGAAAAGGACATGAATTCTTGTCGTGACTTGAGGAACAAATCATCCCTCATATGTTGTAATAGTATATGAAAGGTGCAACCGTGCAAAATCGGTAGGTTGGTCAACTAACAACTAGATGAGAGTATACCAAACGTCACTCACAAATTATCTAGAAGAGAAAAATCATCAACATGCAATATATACTTGAAAAGAGTTGTGTCTATGTAGAGTGAGACAAAATCCTCGGACCCTACTTGCACTCCAAGAATACGTAAGCCATCTGTCGATGTTATACATCCCTCTAGAAGCTAAAGATTAAGAGGAATTTCCAAAGGAGATCATGTCATACAATTTGACTGTCAAGCATACAAGATGAAGCTTAGTAATGAAGTAGTCAAAGACTTGCCTAATGTGGTTTACATGGCTCACAATGTGTGTGTCATCCGCTAAGAAAGTGAAAACATAACCTTACATGACCCAAGCTGGGTCCTCCTAGAGGATCTTCCTCTCGAATACCAGCGAAATGAACAATGACTCCCTCATGTGAAATGTCATGCTGATAGAAGAGAGAAAAAGGTGAACCATAGAATGACCATACGCAAGGAATGAGCTTCGTCAAAGGTCAATCCGCCTACTTAACCTTTCTACATATGGATGCACATGAGATACTATTAAAAACATTCTCAACATCCAACTCCAAGACAATCCAATCCTGATGGATATCTAAGAGTGATATAATACCCAACAATACTGCCTCACAACCTCCTAAAATGAGAACTCCAAAATAATATGGATAAAGATGCTACTAGAAGTGGAAATAATGTTGAATCACAATTGATGTGAACAAAGGTGGTATTGGAAGTAATAACGATGTGAAAATACAACAGTATGACTAACAATACGTAAGAAGACTTATCCAATAGTAATCGGTCTAATGTCAAGTGTACTTCTCCATTGCAAGTAGCCGATTAGCACATTGCACATGATTAACTAACAATGGAATCTCCACGCTATGAGTTTACACAACCACATTCTGCAAAAGGAATAGATGGAATTTTAACCTAAAATCAATTTCTAAAATAATCATAAACCATCCCTTACAAGCCCCATATGCATATGAGTGGGTCAATGAATAGAGAATGAGAAAAAGTAATATGTATGAAGATACAATAGTTACTATGGTTGATACTCCAATATGTAGAAGAGGTAAAAAATTCAATTAATATTAGAGTCAGTGAAGGAGAAGAAGGTCATTGGCGCTAAGTTGGACCCTAAACTATCAACATGTGGGACCTACCACATACGCCTAAGCGCTTTTGGAATCATGAAGTTTTCATCCGTCGGCAACTTTTGAAGTTGGGTACCCTCCACAAGGTTGTGTTCAATATCCCTCCCTGGAGTCTTGTCTCCGGTTCTTTTCCTACATGAGTGCTTCTCTTATTCGCTTTTCTTTCCATCGGGCAGCACGAGCAAGGCTTGCGGTTTTCTGCACTTTTTTTCCATCATAATGGGTTTTTGGGTCGGCTCATAGTTTTTTCCCGGGATTATTCCTTCTCCCCAGGGAATCACTTTTACAAGCATGTCTCTTCTTAAGTGCTGACTGCCTTTCACGCTTTGATTTTATTCTTGCTCTCCTATTTTTGGTATGTTGAAGGCTCATTGTTTTTTAGTCTACCGAGGCCTGTATGACTGAGAATGGATTGGTCACACAATGTGGAATAGGTGCCTATTTAGGTACTGTATTCCTGGTCTGCAAGGCAAAGATATTTCTTAGTGTGGTCTTTCTCTTTCTGATCATGGACCATTCTTATCATCACGTAACGAAGGAAATGTTTACTCGTGTTTTTTGTCTACGATTCGATGAATTGTTACCAATCTTGACACGGCTTGCAGATAACTGGTGCATAGTTTGAAGTTTGGAGTGGCAATAGAGAGATAAGGGTGAAAGGAATTTGAAGGACTGTTCCATATTGTTGTAAAAATGGTCCCTGTTCAGGGCGAGGGGGAAAGTTTGAAGCTACTTGTAGGCTAGGAGATATTTTGCAAGGAGAAAATTGGAGATTTGCTTGAAAACTCACTAGGGAAAAAAGTCTTCCAGGAGTGTTCCGATCTCATTCTTTGGAGCTTACAAGATTCATAACAGATCCAAGATCGTACTAAGGTATCCGAAGCCAGACAGTTCAGAATATATGAAGCTGAGACCCATGAAAATTGTCTTCCACCAACTGGAAAAGCATATAAGAAGAAAGAACAAGCACACAATTTGTCTATCACTGAATGACAACAGATTCTTACTCTAACAAATCTGTATATACTCCAGATTCCAGTCCCTTTCTCAGAAGAGTGAGGACAAGAAAGACAGACAAAATAACGTAGCAAGCATGTACTTTTGCTTGAGTTAGATCCATCGCCCAGACTCAGCAGGAAGAAAAGCCGAGTAATTCTTCACATACCTGCATCATTCTGAACAACTGTGTGTGGGGAAGGTGTGGGGACCGTTCAAAGCTTGTGCGGAAACAGAAGTGAACATTGCGATTGGGTCGGACGGTGGGACGTCCATGGAAAATACTGAAGTACAATCAGAAGATACAGTATAATGCTAGTGGGCTCGGTGAATTGTGAGTTAGTGTCAGACCTCGACAGCAAAGTTCTTTTTCAACTTTAAGATATGATAAAAGTCTCCAATAAGGACAGACAAGGGAGGACTAAGCCTCGTTGGCTGACTAGAAAGCCCCTGCTTGATCTCCAAGATGGTCGGTTAATATACATAAATCTTTCTCCTGCAGATCTTTTCTTTGCAGGTGCTCGGGAGTATCCCGTCATGCCGTCGTATTTACTTCCCTGATTGCTTTGGTTCTCATCGGGAAAAGCGAAAGTGAGCAAAACATGCACAGGCAACAGGCCGGTAAAGTTCTGGTCCACCTTCAGTGGACGTCGTTGTGTTAGATCCGAGTATGTATGCGACCACTTTCACATGATGGAAATTTGCCCAAGTCCGATGAAGAATGGTAAGTAGAACTCCATCGAGCACACATTTTCTTGTGATGCTGGGGTGGGGGCCTCAAGTGACTCAGCTCCAAGAGCTGATGACTCAAAAAGATAACAGATTGCACTTTCTGTGACTGAACTTTCCCTCGGGACTCGGGCATTCTGTCATCATAGCCAACAGTCTACACACCAGGTTCCCTGAACGCGTTAAGCGCGTCGCCCGTTCGACGTCGTGAAGTTTCACGGCGCCTGATCGACGTCGTGAAACTTCACGACGTCGATCAGGCGCGTGGTGGGTCACCATTTCCAGCCAATACCGGGTCCGAGCCACTGATTACTCTGATTGGCTTATGGGTAGCCCAAAGTCGCGCGACCCCGGCGGCGCCAAGGGCCCAGTCCGGGATGCGATTGGAGTTACCAGTAGTTAATACGATTAGTAGTAGTACGTACGCTATTTGATTGTGGATAAGAAGAGGAAGAAAAGAGTTATGCGATGCACCCCCACCTCTTCGGAGGAGCGAGTGACGTGAGACTTGTGAGTGAGTCTGTCCAAAAGTGAAGTGCCCGGGTCCACATCTGTCCCTGGTCTTGTCTGTTGTGGCGACGGAGGGCTGATAAGAAGCATGGAACTGCAGTTGCCTCAAAGCCTTGTGATGTGAAGTGACGTGAAGCGGTCATAGGAGCCCGGTGGTGTTGTGGATTGCAGATCCAGGAAGAAGAGAGGAAGGAAGGAAGGAAGAGTTCTTGAGATGTTATGAAAAGCTGAACGAAGAGAGGCTGAATTGATAACGTTCTGTCCGAGCTCTGCGAGTGGCGCTTGCGAGGTAGAGAGATTGATTCGAAGACACGAGTTACTTGTAATCGGTGCTGTTGATTGATTACATTTCGGCGGTTAGAAGCGGCTTGAGACAGGAGGAATTCTCTTGAAGGTTAGATTAGATCATAACTTGACGATACTCCTCCACTCACGCTTTGTGACTCCTTTCTCCACCCACGGAAAAGGGCCCGTTGTGCTTGAGGTTTTGGTAACTCAGAAGACAGCAATTATGGCTCATGTGATTCTCGGATGTGGGACTCCGTTAGCATCCAGCCCTCCCGCGAGTTTCGGTTTAAGTTCATCCTGCCGAAGTACATTCTCGAATGACCCTCTGCGACGTTCGTTGAGAGTGAAGAAGAGGTCTCAGGGTGTTGAATCGGATAAGCCTTCAGTAGAAGTTTGTGCCTCTCGGAATTTGACCGAAGCACCAACTTCACCGTCAGCAGATCCCTTCTCTACTTTGGGTGTTGACGAGTATGCTTCAAAAAGTGAAGTTAAGCACGTATACCGGCGGCTCGCTCTTCAGGTATATTGTCTTGCAGAGTGGGTGCCAAAAAGGTGACCATTGACGTTACCAATTCTTTCTCTTCTCGGCAGTGAGTGTGATCTTAGTTCGTCATATGCATCCTTCAAGCACTTATTAGAGGCTCCTGTGTTTCATCTGTGCAGTACCATCCTGATGTATGTCGAGGCGATCATTGTGCCTTGATGTTTACACAGATCAATATAGCATACGAGGTAAGAGGATAGATAACCCAGACCATTTCTGTACGTGTTTTTCCTCTCCTGTAATATCATGCCGTTTCATGTAAATCTACCGGCTCTTGTGTTCTGACGCTTCTCTTTACCTTTTGTCGTTCAGAAAGTTATGAATTATATCTCCACGCCTCCTCCCCAAGTAGACGAGAGCTTCGATGACAATCCAGAGGGCTTCTACGGAGTAGGAGATGATTCTTGGGACGAATGGGAAGAGTGGATGGGCTGGGAAGGTGCTGGAACGACAGATTACTCATCTCACATTAACGCGAGTATTTAATCTCAACAACATTGAACTTCACCTGTATATATTCTTCGTGGACTCCATCGCAACACCTTGACGAAATTGTGGCGGCAACGAAATGGTAGTGCAGCAGCAGAAAGTTTTTGTGTAACAGAAACCGAGTGCATCAGAAAAATCCCGAACCCATCTTCCAGCAGTTAGTTTCCTGTAAGTGTAGATAGTTCTTGCAGCAGGAAGACGATCTGAAGATGAGCGAGAGAGTAAATTACATTGCAATATCCACAAGTGTACAATATCTACCAGACTGAGGTGCTTCTCTGCAACCAGTTCCCTTTTGTACAGTTACTCCTCCTAGTGCTTGGCAAATTTCCTTGGGCAAGAAGGTTTGGTGCTGATCATGAGAAGAGGTCATTTGAAACTGCATAAATTTGCTGTAAAAGTGTGATGTCGATCAGTTCTTATTTCCGTACACGGAAGCTTTCCATCTCTTTGGTGCACTATCTGGCCGCCATGACATATGTCAATTATTTCGGAAAATTCGCCCCTCATACTCACATTCTGTTGATCGATATCGGAACTCGTGTATATCTAACAGTCTAAATGTGGTCAGCAATATCTACAGCCAACTAGCCTGGTGTGACTGTAGATCTTGTCACGGAACGATGTGATTTTGAAACGTGCCACTTGGTCAGAGGGAAAAACGGTGTAAGGTATCACGAACACCTCTCCCTTCAGGCAACCTGATCTACTCTGACATGTGTGTCAAGTTCTCAGCAGTAGCAAGGTTTAGCGTAGATCATAGAGCACGATTCGTATTCTACCAGTACACGTTACACGTGTATCCAATTTTAATGTGGCCATATAGTCATCGAGCATGAAGGTTTTTGCAGGTTCGAAGGGTTCCCATGCAGCACGGGGCAGCATCCATGAAGCTGGAGTAGGGTTCACGGGCTGTGACTCTTCCCCAATCACAAGACTTTCCAACTGGTGGGCCAGGTCAACAAGAGCCCACTGGGCCCCTTCAACGTTCAAAGAGGACCACGTCCTGAAAGGGAGAAATTCCATTGGTGCTTTCGTGGCGACGGAAGCGCTACACGGCCTTCTACGAGACGACGCCGGTGGAGGGAAACTCTGAGAGGCTCTTCTAGGTCAAGCTGTTCATGTCATTACTGTACATCGTGGGCCCTGTCTTGCCATCGTAAGGCCAATAATTTACAGGTTCTGGCGGACGATGTGTTTTCGCGAAGCAAACCTGCCGAACAGTGTGCGCCTGACAGATTTGCACCATAACACTTCAGTATATATACGATCATTATTGCATCAGCCGCCGTCTTGCTATGGCACACATGAAGTGAATGAACTCGAAACCTCGGAACTTCTGAAGGACTTCATACATACAGGAGAAAACGTAAATATCTCATAGATTCAGCATATTCTATAAGATTCGTGCGTAGAGAATAGAGCCCTAGGTCGTCTGAAAATCGGCAAGCTATTTTTGTTTGATCAGTACATCCTGTGACGGCCAACGGCCTGTCTGTCTCAATCGGTTGAAAAGAGAACAATGATAGGAAGGTAAAACGGGGTGTTGATACAAACTCATATACCGATATACGATATGAGCTGTTGAGGATATTACAGATGATCTGAGGAAATCAAGGAACATATTTTGAGGAAGACAGTCCACGACTTGCAGATTAATCTAGATCATATGCAGGTCTCTTTCTAAAGTACATGTGCTAAATTCGAAGAGAGGGGCGAAATATGCTGAAGGAAAAGTGGGTGCTAGATAAACAGAAGTGTACAACTCCTTTGTGTGTTTATACAACAGACGAATGCTACAAACATCACAGAAAAGTCGCTGATTCCAGTCACACAGGTAACAGGTTTCTCACTATTAACATTATTGGTATTATTAAACAGCCTTGTGACTATCCAGTCAGTACAACCCGTTAAACAAACTAAATTTAACTTGTTTAACTTGAACCGCACGTAATAGTCAACTCTAATCTGGCTCTGCGCATGTAGAGTCAGTCCAATAGGTTTTTTTACACACTATCTCTTGGAGTCGTTGGCGTAAGAATAGGGGCAATCCTCATGCAAATAGGTTATTGCATCTGCCAGGAGAAGACGGAGGAGAAAGATGTAGGTCCTGGTGCAACAAACGCACGTGAGATTATTCTAAAAGCATCTTGTGCAAAACCTATGCTATCATAGCTATACCAATCATGTTTCTCGTACTTCCCACTGTCGTAGATGGATAGTGATAGGGATTAGGTTACCAAAATATCGATCTAAATGCATATGAAATAAATGATTGATAAGGTTGTTACTTGTCTTGATCCACTCATATGCATCTTCGTTAATTGTCAATAGTATCAACCAATTTAGATTCAACGGTCCATTGAGAGTGCAAATGATAGCCACCAGGATGCAATTATAGATTTGGTGTATGATATGGAATGAGAGTATATATATGTCACATGCAGAGCATTTGTATGCTTTGAAATCTATTTGGGTCACAGCATGCCTAAACTTGATTTCCGGGAATCATGTTATGTTTCCTTTTGTAGACGTTGAGATTACATAAAATACATGTGAAATCCTCTTGGTTAGTGAAGTGTTACCTAACCATATGGGTATGAAGAGATTTCAACTCTTTATTATTCTAGATTTGGAGTTATGGACATACACTTAGACATACTAAGCATAGTATGGTAGATGACATGAGTATCACTTTTTTAGACATTGGATATCATTTCCGTTATCATATTGTGTATATTATTTTAGCTACACAATATCCATTTTTCTTAGAGAGCAATGGTTGGTGCAATCAATAATTTCAGGTGATGATTTTTAGGTAGTATGTAGATTATTTGATTTAGATAGTTTGGATATCTTAGATGCAATATGATATATTTTCCATCTTCATGCTAATGGGTCCTAGCCCCATCCTACCCCTTTGGTTTCATCCATGTACTAAAGGTGATGACAAAGTAAAATATTCATATACACTTGATAGGATCTTCCCATTTTTTTTTATATATAATAATTATAATATATATTATTATATTATTGCTTTATCATATGAGTTTTTCTCTCTTTCGATAATGTGGTTTATACAATCTGCAACCTTAGATCTCCCTGAAGTTGACTGCATCCTTTCTAGGTTGTGATCGAGTTCCAATTTATTGCTCTTTCTTGTAATATATATATATATATATATTATTTAGCAAACACTTTGAGTGGTCTGGTTTATGGTTTCTTACGTGGTACTGCAATGATTTTGCGGAAAAGGTGAAATACTTTTATAGGAAAGAAATAAAGAATATTTGTCTACAAGGTCCAATGTTTTAATAACCAGCTGGGAAAATTACGGAAGCCGTACAACATTTCTACTCATCAAGTTCCACCCTCAGCTTCTACATCGACGGAAAAGGCCGGTATTACTGAACGGAGGTTTGAACATTGCATCCACGTGACCAATGAAACACCTTTCCGTAGGTCTATGACACCCTGCATGAACTATAGGGAATTCAGAAGACGTACGGTGTGGATCGCAAACATCCTCCTCTGCTCAGCCGAAAATGTACCATGTGGCAAGGCCGATCTCACTGGAAATCTTGACACGTGTTACAGGGACCAAAAGGTCAGACAAAGCCCTAAGCAGAAATGGAGGCACTGTCATGGAAATTGAGGTGGCGTGATTGGCCTGTTCGCCAAGCGACTCGCTCAATCGCCCTCTCTTTTGAGGAATCATCAGCCTTCGAACGAACAAAGATTCGATGTTCTCGGAGTTATTCCCCGTCTCTCTTTAGATTGAACGCTCCGGATTCAGCTCCGGGTGAGTTAACGATGCTTGGGCGATCGAATTCGTTGCGAGGATTCTTGGCCGTAAGCCAGGAAGGCAGAATTCGAGGTAGTAATCGTGGATTTTTGTAATTTCGGAAGATTCCTGTGGTGCGAACAGGGTGTCTGGAGAAATGCGAGAAGTGTACAGAGTTTGAGGGCATCGGAAAATCTGGCTATTTCATTACACGGAAAGTGGAGGATTAAGAGAGAACAGGTCAAGGGATGGAGGTTTGGTTGCTTTAAGACTTCGGAAGGACAGTGGAATTCGACTCTGAAATTGATGACATTGGACCAATTCTAGGTTTATAACGTCCGGGCTTCGGTCGGACAGCAATTGTGGTCACTTTTTGGTGGGATTCACATTGTTGATTTCGTACAGGAGTACATATAGTTGATGGTGAGAAGTGAGGGAGTTAGTTAGCTGGTTGCAATGCGACCATCCGGTCAGATAATGAGGTCTGTAGCCAGGTACTTATCGACCCACCGGCCATCTCCCGTCATCACTCTGCCTTCCATCACTTGTGAGAGTGTTGCCAAGCTGCCACGGAGATTTGAAGAAAGTTTTCTTCGTCAAAGCAGTACTTTTGGGTCATCGGGAGGTGGAATTGGTACACAATCCGTAGAAAAACTACAGGAGTTTTGGCAAAGGGATGCTGCCCTCGGTGCATTTCAACAGAGGAGGGGTTTCTTGAGTGTTGGTGATGGAGATGAAGAGAATGACAGATCACGGCATCACGAAGAAAATCGCCTTATCGGGTCTGTTTTCATACTCAGATTCCTGTTCAAGCTTGTTTTGGGTTCAATTGCAAGGTGTTGAGATATTGGAGACTGCAGTTCTTGGTGGCATACCTGGGAAATGTAGTCCATACCGAATTCATAAGGCACCATACTGAAGTTTAAGTACTTGACTTTTAACAGGTATTCTCCAGAGCAGATGTATTCTGTTGTAGCAGCTGTTGACTTATACGAGGATTTTGTTCCATGGTGTCAAAGATCAACAATTATTTGGCATAAACCCAATGAAGCTATGGAAGCAGAGCTCGAAATTGGTTTCAAGTTTTTTCTGGAGCGCTATATCTCCCATGTTGAACTAAAACCACCACATTTAATTAAGGTTAGCCTTATCTCTAGAGCGCTATATCTCTAAACTCTGCAATCAGTGAGCTAAAATTAAGCTTGTGGTATAACATGTGTAGTGTGAGTGATCAACATTTTATTGGATTCCCCTAAGCCTGTATGCAGACAAAGTTCATGTGCAGAAAGCCATCTCCAGAAGGTTTTAGAATAACAAAGTTAGACGGAGAGCTTGGCCAGTTTACTTTACCAGTCGTTTGTAATACACTGTAGTGACTTATAATGCTGGGTCTTGAATCGTTCGAAGGTAGAAAAATTTGCACTTAGCTGTACTCAGTCAAGCACCAAGTGTAAGACGTCAAGAGTAAAGCGTTTTTTGAAAAAGTAATAATCAGATATGTTGAAAAGGAAGTGATTTTTATGTCTGTACAGCTTTCACAGATCCTTGTAAGATCTTCCCTCACTCAACTACTTGGTCAGAACTAGACGTTTGGTTTTCTGAACATGATTCTGCTTCGACTTAATTTACAAGAAAGTACAGAACTAGCCTCGTTGTTCCCTGTTTCAGTACACTCGTCATTTGTCAGAATGGGCATCGTTGGGGATTCGGTCGTTATACGGGCTCTGATTGTGAAGTGGGATTGATGAAATTGTTTTATTGTTGCAGACCTCCGTGTCACAAAGTACTTTGTTTGACTATCTAATCAACGTCTGGGAGTTCAAGCCTGGACCAACACCCCACTCATGCAATCTGCATTTTCTTGTCGACTTCCAGTTTCGCTCTCCTTTATACTCAAAGGTAATTTCATCCTTTATGTCGCATGTCTCAGACATTTTTTGTTCATATATTATGCTGTCCAAACTCTTCTGCATGTTTCTTTGGAACTGGAAAGAACAAAAGGTTATTACTTCTCAGAGGCTGTATTTTAGGACTATGAATATCGTTCAGATACTAGTACCATTGCAGCTAGTTCTGTACTGTCAGTCGTGGTCAGTGAAGGAAAGGCCCAGACTTAGTTGCACGTTGTCTCTTGCAGGTGGCTAATATGTTTTTCAATGAAGTTGCCCAACGTCTTGTTGTATCTTTCGAGGACCGATGTAAAACCGTGTACGGACCGAGTCTCCAGGTTACTGGAAAGGGTTCATGATTTTAGCCCATTTTTTGCATGGTAGTACATTGCAGGAACATTGTAGGAGAAAGCTGATAAGAGACCTTCGTCGATCTGGCTATCGATTTAGCACCGTCAAGCATACTGCCTCGTTGTCTATTGTTGTTTTGCTTACGTTACGGATACTCCAGTGCTAAGGTCTTGTTTACGCTTCCTCGTCTTTAGTCAGCGACACCCTTTGTTCCACCTATTCAGTACTGCACCATTGGAAATTTCGCTACCCATGTAATTCTCCTTTTCTCTGGTTGAGAAGTTGTTCAGACAGAAGTTCGCAAATTTTCTCCTCCCTTCCACATCGTTCCGTGTATCCATGACAAAACTTGAGGTCATTGCTTGTCGAATGACATTCTTGTACTGCAGCACAGTTCCAGTTCTGAAAGGTGCCTCGGATAATTACCCAGAACCTGAAGCAAGCGGTTCTTGACACGAAGAACAGTGTCACAGTAGAGCCCCTCTCTTTCTTTCTGGAAATTGACCCAAAGAAGAGAAAGTTAAAACTGTCCTTGTACTGTCACCACTGTCTTTTCATACTTTGTTCATATGACTCTCTCCTGTTCTCAATCAAGTATGATCATAGTTCGCACATCCGTCAGTTTTCGGTTTTTGTTTTACTGAAGAATCTTTCTTGAACAATAATATTAATAGGTTCGAACAGTCTTTTTTCTTGTCTGCGCGATTTCCTCACTTCTGCGTCATGTTTCGGAAAATGTTTTCAGCGTTCCCTTTAGGGCCCACGAGACTTTAAAGTCTTGACAATATTATCGGTTTAACGAAAGTACGGAGACTTAAATCACCTGCTTTGGGCCAACTTACAATACAAAATTCACATATGCAGCTGCTAAGGCTGCCGAAGGCGTCCATGATTTGCTGCTCCACATGCTGCCTACGTCTGCCTTGTGGTTGGATTGCAGAACTTAGGTTTTTCCAGGTTTGAAGATATTGGTTGGTTTGATAGCGACCACCGATTGGCATGGAAAGCTCATTGCTTCTGCCACCATGATGACATTATAATGGCATGCTTTTGAGTGTCTGCTGCATATTCAAGGTTTTCAATAATCAGGGCTGAGAGACAGACGACTTTGACCTTATCGACACAGACGACTTTGACCTTATCGACACAAACTGAAAGCTATTTATCCTTGAGTTGTCGAAGAGATCCAACATAAGTTTCAACACACCAAAGAACAGAAACATTGAGGTTGAATCCTCAAAGGTGAGGAGCCTGGGACATAATACACAGAATTCCTCCACGGGGGTTTTTGGTTTATCATCGTAGCGTTTATGGAGCTCTAAAAGATCCAACTTCGTCACCAGCATGATGCCCACGAGCATCATGCTGGCGAGCCATCACAGCAATCATTGCTTTCCTCAGGAAAATGAGAATACAAAACAATGATTCTTCTAGCTGAGCGATGGAAACTTTAATATTGTCACTAGTTCAGTAGCGGGTATTTACCTCACCATCCGAATGAACATGCGAGTGGTTCCAAGCAGGGGGGAGTTCAGGGAAGAACATACTGTAAAAGCATTTGAAATATGAACATCTGTTCTATCAAGCTAATCATGCGCATGTTTGACTTCCAAGCAGACATTGCAGGGGATAAAACGCCTAGTAGAGAGTAATGTCTCTAGGCTGAAATACGCTCGGAAACATCTAAAGATGAACACATCTGTTCAATCAAGCTATTCATGTGCATGTTTGACTGGCTATGCAACAAGCATAAAGACTTGAATGACAGATGCAAAGTTTAAGTTTTGACGTGCGTAAGGGCTTCTCAGCTTGGAAAGATTAGCAGATAAATTTACAGCCGTCGATATTGCATAACTAGATGAGTACCGTTAGGTTTCAAGGTAGAATCTTTGTCGACTATGAAGAGTAGTAGCATTCGCGAGCAAACCTTGTTACATCCTGGTTTGGAGGTCTTCGAAACAATGTCCAGTCCTGTCTGTCGTAGCTCATCCCGCGAAGTCAGAATATGTATTGAAATGTTTTGGTCATTTCGAAAAGGACAGATAGAACTGGAATTGCCCGGCGTCGAATCGCAGCAGCTGCTAGAAAGAAAAAATGGGGCGTCGGTGGCAAAACAAACGAGTCGTGTTTAAGAGCTCTTCCTTCACGATTGCGAGATTGGAGAACATCTAATGAAGAGTCTTTGAAATTGAGACTTCGTTTTCTCTTCTTCGCAGCCGGGAAAAACTCTACTGGAGATTTTTCTCCTCCAGCACTCGAACATTGCCAGATTTACAAGATGTCGGTCGTTGACCCAGACGCAGTGATTTTGCCTCGAGTGAATCCATGGGTCCACACTCCTAACCTTCCTTCAAACCTGATTGGAATGCTTCAAGTATGAAGCTTTCTTGAGCGCGAAAATCTTGGCCTTTATAATAAAAAATTGTAAGAAATTTTTCAAAACTGCATGATATACCTTCTATTTAGAACAGCCTAACTTGGGTGAGTGGACTTCTTTATGGGAACAGGTTGTGATGAACAGATTGTCAATAGCAGAATGGCTGAGAGCGCATGGCAAATTCGTTCGGCCAGAATTGACCAAAAAGCAGCGACTCGAACTGAAAGAATGTTTCGAGCTTATTGATGCTGATGGATCTGGTTCCTTCATAATTCTAACTCTTTCGTTTTAGGAATGCAGATTCGCAGCAATGCTCTTGTTCTTTCAAGAATCTTAGACCGATGCAAACACAGATATCGCAGGAATTAAATATCTCTTTATGTACCACCCGAGTTCGGTATTAAAATCTTTTTATAAAGGATTCTGTTTCTGCACGAGTAATGATTTGACCTGTAACAACCCTTGAAAGAGCAGAAATAGAAGCGCATGTATCATGATCCGGTCTTGACAATTATCAGCTCAGATGCTTGCAGCTGCTCCTGATCTGATCTCAAACCAAGATCCGAGGCTGCAAAGTTGACCTAAAACAAAGAGTAAATAAAAAAGATCTCTCATTCACAAATCAAGACACCGATTGTAGACAACATAATTTCATACTTGATATTATCATACATTTCAGCCAGTTGATAAGCTGATTTAAAATTATGACTGGGTCTTGCAGGAGCTATTGACGCCTCTGAGATGTTGACTGCTTTCACCGTTCTTGGCCTCCGGACCAAGAGATCAGAGATTGAAGAAATGCTTGCTGAGGTTGACGCGGACGGATCAGGCGAGGTACATCACTGCATGAATATATAAGCTTTGAGCACGGAAATATACTGCGGGATGAACGAAGGTTAAATCACATATTGATAATTGATCGAAAGTTGTCGTTCGTTCATTGATTCAAATTATATGAACGTTCTTTGGCAAAATGTAAAGAACACACCCAAAATATAAGTTCCTAGTACTCGTCATACAAGTACATCGTCGTTAAGGCTCTATACCTGATAGTCGGATACTTGTGAAATGCCAGGTTGAGTACGCTGAGTTTGTTCAGATTATGACAACAAAAATGGACTCTCAGTCCCAGGAGCAAGAACCAAAGAGTGAGAATAGAAGCTGAGCACTGAAATTTTGTAGATCCGTTATCTGTAGTTGGTGATGCTCATGGCTCAACGTTTCATCAACGTAGGACAATCGGTCGTCATGAGAACCTTCCTTGTTGGAGCAAGTATGTCTCTTGTTCTCAACCACAAAGTTTCGGAATTGAATGCAGATGCTCAACCGGGTAAAGCGCAGCCACTTCCCTTCCCACTTCTAGCTCAAGCATATCGCAGGAAGAAGGTAAAATCGTCATTCCTTCATTACCCTCTCCATTTCACATTCTTCACTAACTATTGAATTTTCATACAGTACATTCTCCTGTTTCCAGAACAGCCTTCAGGATGGGAAGTAGGGAGTAAACTGTCCTCTGTCTACTTTCATCTCCTTTTTAAGGGCTCTAACAAATTGAATCCATGGCTAGTTAATGGAAGCAGTAATGGGAGGTGACAAGGGTACACAAGAAAGACTGCAGGCAAGAGCTGAGGAGATGGAGGCTGAACGAATTGCAGCGATTGCTGAGGCCGAAGCACAGAAGAGACAGGCAATTCTATTCCACGCTCATTCTTCATCTGCCTGGAACAATGTAGCTTATCCCTGCTCTTGTGCATGAATGAAATCTTGTTACTGAATATATATCTACTGTGTGCTTGTAAAGTTTATCTCTGCATTTGTCGCCATCAACCATCAGGTGAGGATAGGGGCCATGCAGTGGTTGAACCTGAGCTGGTGTAAGCAAACATACCTTGATTGTACATTTCCATCTGCAGGTGAAGAAGAGACCGAAATCACTATCTCAAGTGACGACGGAGGTGAGTTCATTTTCGTGGTTTCGCCACAATAGCGTACATTTTAGAGAATATTGAGTGACTAATGTTTCATCTATTCCTTCTGCCAATCATATGTGATTCTGTGACTTGGAAAAAAAAACACCAATATAGTTGACTGCAGTTCCTGCGATGATATCTACTCTACTGTTATTTTTGGGCATTGATGGCAGTCACAATTTCTCTTGTCCCTTCAAAACTGTTAAATTTTGCCCAAGTGATGAGATTCTGAATAGCGTCAGGTTGACACGTGCAGAGAATCAGGAGAACCGCCAGGTTGAAAAAACAGGAGGCAGGTCAGTTCAAGCTTTCCCAGTACGAGTTAGAAAGTAATTGTTGTTCCTTTTGATGACTCCGCGTTTTAACTTCTGAGTCAAGCGCTAATCTTTTATTTATCAATGCTTGAACTAACACTTGATGCCGTAAGGTAATTTCCTTAGTATAAATTCTCAATCAGGCTACTTAAATTGAAGTAATAGGAGGGGATCCACAAGATTGGAGAGAAGGTACAATGTAGAATCTCTAAACAGACCAGCGTAGCAAAACTCTTCACTGGAGTATTTTTGTTCAGGTTTAGCAACTGTAATGAACGTGGCTGTTGTTTCATTATTCGACCCAGACATGCCTCTTGAGGGATATGTAATGGAGAGAATCGACCAGGACGTGAAAGATGTTCTCTTCGGAGTTCACGAAAGGGCATCTGTGCGTCGAAGCTCAATGACTGCGGAAGAGAAGGTTGCGCTAGAGGAGAAAATATCGGAAGGAAAAGAGGCTCGAGATCGAGAAAAGCGTGAATCAGTCACAAAATCCACGACACCAATGGAGAAGACTGAAACAGCACTTGAGACTGTCCCTGACTCTACAGGTAATATGAATGCACAAGTACCTTGAAACCGAGTGGACAGAAAGAGTAATGCCCTTCCATTTCCGGTCAAACTTTGTGAAAAGAAGAGCAGAAGCCCTTCTAATGATGTAATTTACAACGGGTTGACTATTAGTACCTTTGAGTTACCTATTACTTGTTTCTCTTTCGTAGAAAATATTCGAAAACTTAGAGATCGATGTGAGTTCCAGAGGTCAGGAAGATGATGTCCACTGGACCGCTTCTTCCTTCAACTACTGTAGAAAATCACTAGCAAGTAAAACTGAGTACTGAAACAGAGCAGCAGAAAGCATTCAGCATCTCGAAGCTAGGAGGAGGCCATATAGTTTCACTCGACAGTCAGCTGCAAAAATACTACAAGGAAGAGCTCAGGGGAATCAGCGCAATTCGTTCCAAGGTTTTCATCCTCCTCCTTACAGTTGAAAAACTTATATACTTACCTTGTTTTCACTTCCGAGGTTCTCACTGTATGTTTGTAGGTTATGTCTATAGTTCCTCGGCAAGTCTAATGCCAGCAAAATTTTTTTAGTGATCCAACCACGGGAGAAAATTCATTCGACTCAGGAACTTTGAAAATTTGGCTCTGATTGTGTACAGCTCCGTGACAAACCTACACTGGAACAACAAAAAATACGATTACGCGCTCTTCACTCTCTAGGTAACTACCAACATGACCAGACTTGGGAGGCGCAAAGAGGAAGCCCGGTAGAAACTGTGGAGAAAATGAGAGCATGGGACTCAATTATGACACCTTGGAGAGTCTCTTCACCTCCTATTCTACCCAAGCGAGAGAGAAGCGAATCACATGCGCGAATTCAATTCGTTGCTCCAGGTAAACCGCCCAAAACGAGACTGACCGTGAAGAGGCCTGACTGGATCAACAATATCCATCTTGGACGACCCTGATGTACTGCATCCACCTTGGTATTCTGCTGGGTTTCGAGCGCTTGGCCTACTGCATGCTGGTACCGATGTCTACAGTCATTCCTAGGAGTCACTCGATGAATTTTGAGCTGAAAATTTCTGGTTCCATTTCTTCAGTAAATTACAGTCAGCTGCATCATTCAACACCAAACAGGACTGAGCTGAGAAGGATGATGTTCCGTATCACAATGTCCTTGAATGAGGAGGATAAAACTGAGCAGCCACGATAACCACTTTGACAGTTAAGTAGAGTGGACATGAACTTTGATTTGATAAATATGGATTGATGGCCAGATACTGGAAGACCCTAAACATGCACTCGTCTCCCGGTGGATGAGAAAGACTTGTTTTTTTAGAAATAATCAAACAAATGACAACATTTCGGTCATCCACTCTGGATGCAGAAAAATTGATGAAATGCTGCTTCTACCTACAACTGGGTCTCATTTGATCTGTAGTGTACAGATTGAAAATCTCCCTCCCGACTCCGTACACAATTCTGAGTATACTTGTTACACATCTCACAGACTAAAGGCTATGACTACAATTACGTATGAATCTTCTTGGATGCTATGGACCCTGAAACTCACTACTCAGATTGGTTAACACTTCTCCTGTAGGGCACAAATCTGTGATCCTTGGCAGCATTCTTCTTGCGACGCTTAGCTATAAACTTTTCCAACTTCCCACTTGACTGCACTTTCAAAATCGCGCATATTAGGACAAAAAGACTCCAAAAAAATCCAGCGAAAAACGAAAGCCTGGAACATCCTAGAGACACATAGTTATCTCCTAAGTACAACACAGATGATCAAAACTCACCTTTAACTCCTTGTACTTCTCGACCAGTTCTTGCTTTTTCAACTCAGCTGCAAGGCGCAATACGGCAGAACAAGTCAGGTGGCGGTACAGCACAAGATGAAAAGAGACTCAACGGTCAAAAGTACTGAAAAGACGATCAGCAAGAAGAAACAAATCTACTGAGTGAAATCGTACATTTTTTCGGGAAGTAGGGCTTCTTTCCCTCCTTCACGGCTTGCTTTACTACTGCTTTCTGTTCTGATGCTTTGGAGGCTTGTTTCTTCCTCTGCTCCTCTTCTTTCAGTTGCTTGTCCTGTTCAACCAAGGTCAGAATCGATGCGTTAGTTTTTGCAACCAGTCTAAATCATAAAATGTTTCAACTGTGAGAGGTCCCCACTCAGAGTCTACATCGATGAAGAAGGCTATGGTGGAGACAAGCTGAGAACCATTCCAAGCATTACAGAGATTAAAATGAAGTAACTTACAATCCACTCAATGTGACGCTTAGCTTCCTCATCTGCTTTTCCTTTCTTAATAAGAGCCCGTAGCCTCTGCAGAAGAATCATAAAACTGAAGATTTCAGCAAAACCATTTGTTTGAACATGTCCCGCAACAAAACTGAGCCAGTGTTGAAAAAGGAACACAGATGCCTTGTCTGCAAAACACGTACCTCACGTTCGGCTGGGAGTTCATTTACGTACAGAAAACTGTACGATGTCTTGAACCTAGTGGATAAAAACACCACTGAAATGTATTACAACGTTGATATATACTGTCCAAAAAGAGTCGAGACTATTAACGCTGAAACTTTTCTCACTGATTTGATCCTGCCATAGCCTGAAGACCATAGACCCCGCTCCCTGGCGGAGCGGAATTCACTCTCAGAATGAAACATAATTATCCAACGTTCATGTGAATTCTGAGCTTTAAGGCTTGCGCAGGAAACAATGAAACCACTAAGAAAACTCGTCTTTCTTATCAATTGGCAACAGAAGGTAAAAACCCACACCAACCTGCTTTCATCAAAGTTGCCACAAAGAGACTCAAAACGTGGATCTCGAATGACCTGTGTCACAGGTCGAACAGTATAATGATATAATAACTGATAGTCAAACGAAGTAGAAAGCGCATAAATAAATGTCAACCACATAATCCGGTAATCTCAACGACCACTTCACTCGTACTTACACGTTTTGGTGCTTGAATCACTTCCCTCAACCTTCCTACAGGTCTTTTGCTTGTAACTTCCATCGGTCTGCATGAACGAAATGAGAAAATTAAAAAAAGATGCTCCATTCACCTGCTCAAAACTATTGTCATTCTTCCTGTCTTCTTCCAACATAACTTCCAAATGTTCGAAACATTTTACAACAAATAAATACACTGCACTAACAACACAGACTTGAATTTGAAAATTTTCACAAAGCGAGAGGATGGAAAACATGAGGTTATACAATGTTCAAAAAACAAAACAAGACCCGTTACGGTCTAGGTGATGGAAAGGCTGTGGAAGACACGAGAATGCGGAGTGTTCGTGCCTATTTTTGTTAGCCCGCTTTGTATCCACCTTTTGCTTGTTTCGAGGAAAGAGAGTAGTTCGACCATCGGACTTTAATTTCTGAAGATCCTCGAACGGGACATCTGCAACTTGCTCTTGAATTCCTCCCTGTATCCAATACCATGAGCACTCTGTGAGAACCTAATTTATGTCACTGTCTCTTGATGGTTATGGAAGACACTTCGCGTATCACAGTGATTACTCCACATATCAAGGCACTAGAAAAGCAAAGGCATCTCCTCCACACCTCAGCGTCGGAATCCGAGTCCTCCGAGTCTCCCTCGCTCCCACTTAACCCATTCCCCTCCTCCGAGACCGGGCTCTCTTCCCCGCTCCCCTCCTCGATCTCATTCTCACTCGCTGACGCTCTTCCCATGTCGGAAATTCTTCACTTGAAATTTCACACAACGATGCACAAACGACAGTCGGATGGGATTACTGACGCAAGACCGAGTGAAGTATGAAAAATTGCAGCATGCCTTTAAGCTGGAGCAAAGCACGACAGATACAGCGATTCTCCAGGTGCTTCTCAATCGCTCATCGGCCGAACTGCCTTCGTAACAAAATTTTCACTCGGTGACTCAGTGCACGGCGAGAGCGGTAGCAAGCAGACGGAAATTCCCGGAATCCTGGACCTACCACAACCATGGGAATGGACTGTGGAACGAACTGAGCTCTCCATACAACTCGAGGAGCAGTCTCATAGGTCGCACTATACTTTATCCGTATACTTTGTTTTGTTCCACTCCTTCTACTCAAAGATGTGTGTGGGGACACCTGATACGAGGTATCACAATTTGGACCTCTTTGATTACTTTTTTATATTCTCTTTTTTTGGATACTCTTTGAGAATGATACAGCAAAATTTCAAATTTTGGAAACTATTCGATGGCTTAAGTAAAATAACTAAAAGTATGGGAAGACCCAAAAAGTCCTACATGGATGAAACAATGGCAGCCACATGGGCTAGGTACCAATAGCATCACAACTGGAAATATGTCTTATTGCACCTAATATATATTATAAATAGTTGTCAGATGGACATTGTTTTACTCTTTGAGCATCTGGCTGTAAAATAATCTTCACGGGAATTCATATTATATCTTTCTACTCCTCACTATTTCACATTCGGATTCGTTGTAACCTATAAATTCCAGCAGAAGAATATTATCGTATTCAACAATTGGATTATTAACTCTTTGACAAACTTCAAAAATAATTGCATATAATCTTTTTGTACTTTTGAGAAATTTTCATATATTTTTATACTCCATATCTCTTGGCATAACTGTCGGATTATACATTATATCACAAGATTATCTCTGTGTACTAAAACAATCACAAATCTCAATCATTTACTCCAATTACTTTCGAATTTCATGAGAATGTCACTCATCATCCAACCTTCAATTGTGTAAAATTTTATTATTCAAGCCTACTCATAGCAAAAGTTATGATTGTCGTACTTACTTTATGATAGTCAGTACAATCACGGAATCATCTTATTATTAACAAAAAAAAGTATGGAAAATAACTAAATTGACACTGTATACACAAATTTCAAATTATCATTCTGTATTCAAAACTCATCAAATCGAGTAAAATTTTGATCTAAATACAAATCCGAGTTGTAAGTTACATTTTCATTGAATCTGATATGTCAAAACCCTCATGAAACACTCGGAATCGATCCAAACACTATATATGGTCCGAATTTCACTCTCCAATTTCAAATCATCATAATAAAGTGACAATCTACTCAATTGCCTCCATTTTTAAGCCCACATCGTAGCTCTTCCCGTCAGCTCTCCAACCATATACTCCAATATGGAATTCTCTCATTCAAAGATTTCCAAAACTACTCAAAACCTCGAAGAACTTGACCAAGTGTTCTCATTGGCCCAAACTCCAAGACCAATGAGAATGAATAGTGTTATTTTGACCTCTAGTGGAACCAAATTAATCACATACTAATTTAGAGTTTTACAACTATACTTCATACACTATTTAATTATCATATAAATAATGTGAGTTGTCGCTAATAAAGAGTTAAAATAACAACTTGAAATCGGTTAAATATGATTGGAACAACAAAAGGGACCGGGGAGTGTATAACTTGAGAATAATACTCCTCGCCAAAATTACTAACAATCAACTCCTATAACTTGCCTTTGGTAAACAATGGTGATTGATCGGAACCCACGTGTTGAAAGCCATCACTACTAGCAAGTTCAGATCCATAACATCCAACTAAATCAAAATGTATACTAATAAGTCCCAAATCGCGCCATAGGAAACAATTGGAAGAATAATCGGGTCCGGAAAGTTTATCAAAGTGATATACTAAGGAAGCCTAAAAGTGATCACGATATAGACACCATATGTTGATCACAAATGGATTGGAAATCGGTAAATCTGGAGGATCATGTTGTCATTTATCCATGTCCCACGTTGGCTCCACTTCGATCGGATAAGGTCCGTAATCAGCAAAGCGATGGTCTAGAACTCACCCCTTTCCTCGCCACCCCAACCACGTTTTATATCTAATAAGGTCCAAGATACTATCTCTTGGAGCCTTATCCACATCTTGACCCAGGATGTCCATCCAACCGTGAGCTCTTAACGGCCTTACAATGAGTCATCGGTCATCCTGCCCTACAGTATCATCGTCATAACAACAGCTCTGAATATGACACATGTCATTATCTTCTCATAGTAATCATGTCACAACATGATACCGTCTACAAACAAGAGAGATTCGGAAGAATCATCACTTAACGTGATTGCTCTCCTAAGGATTTTACAAACTAGTGCTTTGTTTAGAACAATGAAAACATATTGACTGAAATAGACTATACAATAATCTAAAGAGAGTGATACCCCTACCGTCTAGTATGATAGGCTCTTACGCACTCATGAACATATCAAAGTCGGTGTCCATAGCTCCATATAATTCCAAAGAGATGACCTCTTTGCATACCATATACTTGGAGACCTTGGCTATTGCCGCTCCACTCACCGTCCATGCAGGAGGATGGGTGATCACTCATGGAAACTACCGATGGAAACTTGAATTATTCCTTCCCATTGAAGAGATATGTGAGATGATGATGATGATATATATATATATATATACTCTAAGTAATACAATATTTTTTCTCAACATCTGAAAAATACTTCATTACACTATCTTGACTAAAAAATATAATGTATATAAATCGTGCATGGTAAGAGCTCAAGTCTTATAGGTATTTACAAAGTCATATAAAATAAGCATATTATAAATTCTAAACATAATTCTATGAAAATTATTTATATAACATCTTATAAACTTTTTAATTGTAGACTACTTTGGCTATCATTGCACCCTTCCAAATTATTTAAAGATATTCTATCAACTTTCAAAGTTCTAGTACATATAATTTCATAATTCATGTATATCAAACTATCTGCAATTGAATTTTGTAGGTCTTTGACACTTATTATACACTTTTGGGATATATTACACAATTATATTTTAATTATAAAATCTTAATTAATTAAAGATTGACATGTGTATGCACTAATAATGATACAATTCTCTTGTGTATAATTTTTTTGGATAAAATTTAGATGTATATTAAAGTTGAATTTGTGGAATAATGGTATATAATAATAGAGTTTTTATTAGTAAATGTATTTCAGTTTGTGTTAAGCACATCAAAACAAGCATATAGCAATTATTATGATGAGAAGACTTCCAAGGTTAGATTTTATTTTATGAAATATTTTTTACCAACAAAAATTTTCATTTAGATAATCTAAGATTATTTCTATCTCCTCCAAATGAAATCTATTGAAGGTTATCATGAGTCAAAATTCATATTTTGAACCCTAAAATAAATAAAAAAAAATTTCGAAAAATTCAGTCCCTTAATTATTATATAATTTACTATTATAAATAAATTAGTTATCCACATGACTTAATTGGAGATCAGTGAGGAGTGTGGAACAGAATTGGAGGCTGTCCCGCTGAAGCGATTAGATTGTTGGGGAACCGTTTTGTGTTTTCTCAGAATCTTCAATCGCGTTTTCGGAAGTCAAGATGATCGTTTTCGATCTATTTTTGATTGAATATTTTTCAAAATCTTTGAGGAACTGTTTGGAGGCCTAAACTAAGTTTTTTAGAGGTTTGAGGGTTTTTACCTGAGCCAAGTCTCAGCCTTCAAGAGGTAGAAATTGAACTTCGCTCGACTCTGTCAAATCTCATGCCACAAAAAATTTCAGCTCAATCCGAGCTTTCTTCTTCGTTTTTCGCTTAAGTTTCTGGTATGACTTTGTAGTCAAGTGCATGTGATCGGGATTGAGGTCAAGTCTCATGGAATCAACTGTGCACATACCAGGAACCTGTACAGTCGCTTGGGCAGCTCGCACCTCCTCCACAAATGGCCATGTACCACATATCTTTACCTGCAATAACACACAAAATTTAGACTCGATGTGCGTAATACATACCGAAATGTGAAATCCAACTAAATGAATATCTTCAGTAGCTCATGCCGACCTTCAGCCTAAATTTCCCTTTTACAGTGTAACAGGAGTCTGCAAAATCATACGTGGGGGATTTCATCCTACACGAGGTGTAAAGAGATGAGAATTGTGTCAAATCCTACGAGCTTACAAGAAGCTTAAAACCAACCTGGATGATTGGCAGCATTTGGTCATTCAAGTCAGCCCGGATGTCTGTAAAAAGCTTCTCCAGCCGCCACTTATATAAATCAGCGTGCTTTTTAGACTCTGCATCACTCTCCCCTTGATACCACAACAAAGCTCTCAAAGTTCCGCCGCCTCGGCGAGCGACGTCAACTCTGTGTAACATTGTGTTGTATAAAATACCTCCTTTCTCCCAGTCTTGGATACTTGTCCCACCGATTGCACAAGGAACAAGACCAATGGTCGGATTGGCTTGTCCTCTCTCTCTCAAATGTTTGAGTACCTTCACTGATATTCATATAGGTAAGATATAGCATACGGTGTGTACGTCTCACTGATATTCATATAGGTAAGATACGGTAGAAGGACTGACACTGCGGTGGAAACAGTTGCGATATTAAACAGCCTTGTACCTTGGATAAGTTTTCACGTCCTATCTTTATGGATAACTATTGGGGCCTAGCCCAATCCTACCCTTGGTTTCATCTATGGACGACTTGATGGGGTCTCCCATCAATTTTACTATATTACTGGGTTAGGTGCAATAGTACATATTTACCATTGTGATGCTATTGGAGCCTAACCCCATCCTACCCGTTGGTTTCATCCCTGTATACTCATGGGTCCTCCCATCCTTTTTTACTATATTACTAGTTCTCCCCGCCAAAAAAATATTACTCGCTCCTCATATACTCCGAAAACTAAAAACGTATACAGTGTATGGGTTAGAAGATTAAACCCTACATAAACCATCCAACTGCTCGCAAATCTTGAACACTGCGAACGAGAACGTCATTGCTTAAAAGTGACAAACTTCAAAACAACATCACTTGTGTTCACGAAGTTCTTGGCCCCGAGGCTCATGAGCTTCCCAGAAAATACGACCGTAGACAACAGGAGTCTCAAGTGGTACACACATCTGTCCTTCACGGTAAATGATGTTTCCCTCACGTCCATGAGCATGCAGATGGAACAAAAAAAATGCGCAAGATTCTAGAGTAAATGACTGTCAGGTGAAGGAGTGCAGACCACAAGATGAAAATGCAGAAATTATCAAATAAACCATCCACTATCTGGATCTGAATAATCCATTTGGATTTAATCTGAACGAAAACTTCGCAGGATAAATTCTGTGGAATTTGAAGCGAGGCCGTTTTACGCGTCTGCGGGCTCTGAGGCAAACCAGTCATGTGAGGAAAAAGAAGTGCAGGGCAACGGTGGCCCTTCCGGTGGGAACCTTGGTGCAATTAAGTTCGCCAGTTACATGCGGGAAGCTGCGTTCACACTGGTATTGCGGTAGAAATCTGTGTCAGGAGAGGATCGTTCCTGTGGTAGAATTGCTTCTTCTAGGAAACAATTCACGAGTTAGTAACAAGATCATGGCGAACGAAGTTCACAGCATTTCAGGGCTCTTTACTTGAGCCCCGTTTCCAAGAAGGGCGTGAAACGGCTTCCCTGCTCGAGGTTTAGTACTTAGACAGCAAATCGAGAATCAAATTTGTAGATTTCTCAGTTTGTTTCGCCTTTCATCAGGTGTTCATTTTAATCTCCTCCAAAATCAAGAAAACGCTCTAGCGGAGCATTTGATTTTTTGCTCACAGAGGATCGAATTCCTGCTTGAGAAGTCATTTTTCGCGTGCAATGAGCCGATGGAATGCATGCGCGTTTATTTGACGTGACTGCATATTTTTCCAACTTTTTTTTCGCTAATTACTTGCCAGAAGAATTTGTCGCGTGGCTGATTACTTCGGGAGTTTCTGAATGTTTGAGAATCAAGATTACTTCTGGGCACTCCTTGAGTTTTCATTTGATTATTAGCGGCGTTGCTTTTCAATTAGTTTGGTCTTCGTCTTGTGTGGGTGGTCTGTGCCCGGTACACACTTTGTGGGTGTTCTGCACGGTTTACTTCTCTTAGACACCTCATCTCTGAATCCTGTCTGTGTCCTTCATCAACGATAGTTTCTTCGATATGGAGTTAAAGCAGAGCTGCTTTTGTTTTGAAGTTTGGAGTCCTGTACCATTTCCGTTTTATTCTCGATAAACTGTTTCTAGAACCATCTAAAGGATTGCAAGTATTCTGTATGCTTTAGAAGCTAAGAATCCGGCTTATATATTTTGAATCATGAGTTTGCGGTATGGATCTGCTCTCAGTGGCCAATTTGTGCCCACTTCTCATTCTGGAGGTACAGATAAGCTGAAATGTTGAGCTGGTTTAGCTCTTGGCTGAGAATACTTCAAAAATTTGAAGAATTAGGTTGGAGCTGGTTTTACTGCAGAATAGATGCAACAGATTGTAGCCTATTTGGGGTATGTGGTAGAGCTGCATCTGTCGCTGGGAAGTGATACATATCATCAACATTGTGATCGAGATTTTGCTGGAAGTTGGGAAAGATGGAGCAGGTGCCGAAGGCAATGTTGGTGGACAAACCGATGTCCGTTGTTCTTCAACGAGAAGCTCTGGAGGAGGCTGCCATTACAGCCGAGGTCGCCTGGGTTGCGAAGATGATGAAGCTGATAAGGAAGAATTTGGTGTTCGGTACCAAGCAGGCTCAAATTACGGTTGGATTTTTGAGAAGTTCCACCAATGGAAGACTGTTTTCTTCTGCAGATCAAAACTATATGCTGCACTGTAGCACTTCATTTCCGCAGGCCTGGGACGAGGTTCTTTCTAAGCTTCAATGGCCTTGGATTACGAATTCAAGTTGAATATACTGCTAGATTTTTTTTGAGTATAGAAGAGCCTTAAGATTTACTGTGATTTATTTTTTTCGTTAAAATTTTCTTGCTGGATTCCTCATTTTACTCTTGCATTCAGCTGAGGGTCTAGTAAGGTTAAAACTATAGAGCCATATGAGACTGCTGGGATGAATAGAAACACAGACATTTATGCCAAGCTCTGTTTAGTGCTTAGGTTTTATGCAATTTTGAGTAGCTGGTATATATTCCAGCTCAGATGAGCTATATAGAAAAGCTCGCATTTTTGGAGCCTCTTGGTTGATCTCTATATATAATCGAACACACAGTCGGTCGTTCTTGTGTGGTCGTGTTTTCTCGTTGTTGCTTACATGTTCTCTGAATATGTCGGCTCAGCATTGGAGGTTGTTAAGTACTTTGTTTGCCCCAGTTGTAATACTTCAACCATCGAATTGCCAAAACTTTAGTGTGAATTCAGCTTTTTGCCGTTGTCTCAACTCATATGTCGATATTCAGTCAGGTTTTACTTCTGCTGCACCTTGAGGATTCGTGGTATTTAAGGAACATTAGGTAGTTTCTCCCGCGGATATTTGGCTAGCATATGTCTTCATGAGGTCGTTGAAGCTTGGTCAACATCTAGGACATGGATGGTTGACAAATCAGACTATATGGATCGGAATCAAGATATATGTAACCTTAGGAATTTTGAGTTGCAGGTACTGGTGTTGATGCGAGACCCAGCCAAGTCTATCGATGCGACCAATATTCACAAAAATGTGCAATGCCTTATGATTCGAGGGAGTCCAAGTGAGGCTTTGCTTCGTATATTACAGGTGAATTTAGGACATGTGGTTCCAACAATGGCTTTGAAGATGCGAGTTGCCTTTCAGCTCTGTTTGGTCCCGGTCAATCAAGCACGCAATAAGAGGGCCTCGGTTGGTCTTTTGCAATACAAGCTCCTGGATCTTAGTATTCAGTATAAAGTAGCTTGTCATTACTCGATTCCACTTCCCTATCCTTCAGGCTGATTTGACTTTGAAAGCAAAAAAGTTATATTGCTTTTAACTGAAGATTCTTTTCTGGTCATATGGTCGCTTTTCTGGCTAAACCTATTCGGACGGCACTTTCTTTGAATCTTCTGTCATAAGTAGCTTATGCAGTTATCTGTATTCATCTCAGTTAGCACCTTTTTCTCATACATGCGACAGGTGGTATACGTCCCCCTTATGCTTGACAATGAAAGCTGGCAGACCAGCGTTACCAAGGATTTCAGAGAAGACCTTGACAAGTTCTTGGCAACATTGACAGAGTCCATCTTTGAAGCTAAAGGGCAAACGTTGTTGTACATACCTCCATTAAATTTTTCAGGCAATGTCGCAGTTTTGGCACGAGATAAGGAGTTAACTCAAAGACTCGAGTCTATTCTCATCCGGTGGTCTCGGCAGATCAAGGAGGTGTTGACCTTTCTCTAGTTTCAGCCAAATAAGTTCTTATGTTCACCGACTTGACTACACCATATTATCTGTATGCTTACAAAACTTTAATGAGCGAGTTCTGTTGGGAGGATTCATCGTTGGTAACAATCTTCGACGTCAAGAACCACTTGTGACGAACTACGAAATTTTGCGTAGTACTGAGACTAATAGTAACAAGGATTTTGGGCACGGGCGTTGGCATTGCTCGATCCCAGGTGGTGAGAAATCAAGAGGCTTTTGTGGAGGATGAATCGATGGGGCCTTTGGCAGAAATCGACTTCTGGCGAAAGCGCAACCTGAATCTTGGTGGAATTCGGGACCAGATTAGACATCATGTATATATGCTTTATGATTTCTTGCAAAGCAGCCTCAATATGTGGTCATAATCATTAATTATTTTTTACATCTCTGCTCAGGTTTCGTTTCTCCAGCGCATTATATCATGCAAGATAGTCGACGTTACTTTCTTGGAAAAAGGGGCTCTTTAGACTTATTATGTATTGTTGTGTACTTGGTTGCAGCGAGTGAAAGACATGTTGGCAATATTAGAGAAGTTCAGGTCGGCTTACCTTGGTCCTTTCATGAGTCTTTCTCAACATATTGGACAAGAGGCTGTAGTTGCAGAGCAAAATTTAAAACATCTGATTACCATCGAGGATCTCTGTAAGAAGTTATCAACTTCGAAGATTCGAGACATACCCCCTATACTACCAAAGCTTTTGTTATGCATCCGTATGATCTGGAAACTTAGTCCATATTACAACACCTCCGATAAAATAACCGGCCTACTGTGCAAGGTGCTCTTTTCTACATCCCTTACTTTATTGTCGCAATCAGACCATGTCGTTCAAATTCTGGAGCTTTAAACGGAAAGATTGTCCTTACTCCGCCCGGTGGATGCATTTTAACGGCAGTGAAAACGATGCAGGTTAGTAATGAGATAATTAGCAGGTGCTCTGCGGGGATAGGGCTAGAGGATATTTTTGAAGGAGACGTGGAGAGAAGCAAACTTGCATTGTTAGAGAGTATTCATGCTAGTGATGCATGGAAACGAGTGTACACTACGATGATGGAAGTTTCAGGAAGGCCTTCTCCAACTGTTCCTGTTTCTGGCGACACAAGAAAAATGATTGATTGGGGCACAAAAATAATATTCGCCCCTATTGAAGCTTTCCTTCAGCGTTGCCACGATATGCTCGAGGTTTGTGCAGGACTTCGTAGAATGCGTGATATCTTTGTTCGTTGTTTGGCTAAAAACTCTTGAAATGCATAATTTCTTTACACTCCTTTTTCGAGATGTAGTCTTCATATCATGAGAGCATAAGTGTTTTGATCCCTACCCTGATAACTCTTTACTTGCTTGTGTGTAATTTACAAAACATGAACTGGGAACGAATCACTACTTTGTTCTTTGAGCCACAGTAATCTGGGCATCCTAATGTATGCACCTGTGATTGATCTAAGCATAGCTGAGAGATCAGCATGGTTTGGTCATTCAACGTGTGGTTAGAGAAACTTTTCCTTCTTTAGTGATTTGACATGCAGGTATATTTGAGTTAATTGCCATAATGTCAATGGGAACGTTACACGATGCCATGGTGACCTACACCTGGTGAGGTGGTGTACTAGATGAAGATTCAGCTTATAATGTTATAAATGTCTGAAGCGTGGAGGTCTTCTTTCTCATGTAAATGTTGTGCGTTTGTACGCAATTCACATGTCTGCTGACTTCATGCTAGGAAGTATAGAGAATTCTGAACTCGTAGAGTTAGCAAGTTATCTCATTTCGAAGGCCACGGGTCGTGGGACTGTCACTTGTTTTCCTCAGCCTTTAAATGTACGTGTGGGGGATTCATGATTGATGTCAGGTTTGCGACGCTCAGAGTCAGTTTTCCCACAACTTGAAGCTACCGGCTTTTGGAGGTGCCAGAGGTCTGGAACTCACGAAGGCGCTGGCTGACTCTCAAGAAATATTCCAAAAGCTTGTCAACCACTTACGGTCACTCTCCTATAATCTACTGGATGTGAAGGTGACTCACTGGCATGATGATTTTCACGAGTTCAAGGAGGGAGTAACAGATCTTGAGGTACTTTAATATCTTTCCTCTGAGCTGCCAACGTGACATTGCCTTTTTGACGGGACGCGCTAACTCCTACCTAGTATACTTTCTGATTTCATTAGAGTTTTGTGCTTCATCCATCCCTGAAGTTCCGATCATGGGCGGCGAAGCTTTCTTTGATGCTCTTTCCATGAAAACGTCTTGTGGAAACCTTGACTATTTCTGTGCTCATTAGTATGTGCGTGCCATAGTCTGAAAACCATAGACCCCGCATCCTGGCTGAGCGATGCTGTAGGGGAATAAGTAGTTGGAGAAGACGTGATAGAAGTAGGAGGAAAACTAAACGGGACCACTGGAGAATGAAGATAGAAGGCAACAAAAAATACTCCAAGAAGTTAATTTATCATGATGAAGACGATATGCTTCTGCAGGTGATGATGCAAAATACGATGCTGATGGGGTTCAGGCATGCATCTTCATTGTCAGAAAGTATTGAATTGCTAGAAGCCTTCAAAATGATGGCTTGCCGCACGCCAATTCGCATATGTGTTGAGAAAATGACCGAACAGGTAAAATTGCAACCATTGGCTTATGTAACTGAAACTGGCCCGACCTGCTTTCCAGAATATTCTATGTTAGAGATGAGTCATCTAAATGGTCCAATACTTGAATGTTTAGATGGACAAAGCCTTTGCGACAGTGGATATCGTTTTAGTGTACTGTCTTACAACATTCTCCGCGTCTATCAGTGCGGTGGGTTTACGTATGTTCCCAAATAGTTATCGAAGACTTCGATCTGCCAGAAATATTATCTCCGTAGTCAAGTAAGGCTGTGGAAAACCCTAGACTTACCACAGATTTTATGGAGGCTTGACAGTAGCAAGAAGAATTGCTGTCGTGCGATCAAACAGGCCTCATTCCAAACACTCATGCTTTAAATTAATGTGATGAAGTTAAACAAATGTGACCGATAAGGAAAACACATGACCAAATATCTCACAATCAGCATCGCAGGTCTCACAGAAAGATCGATGGCTCTGGTTTAAGAATTATCAGGTGTTATTCAGAAACATCATCTTTCTTCTTAGTTAGATCAAATTAACTCACAGTTTCTGGAGAAAGTCCAAAAAACACATACACATCCATGAATAGAGAAGAGATTAACACTGCGAGCTTGAAGGGCTCATATAAACTTGAAATTCAGAAACAGAGGCAATGGACTGTTCTGCGCAAAAAATTTCTGTAACTGAGAGTAAGTTTACTCTCTATGCAACGTTAACGGGTTGTTACCTTTGCCCATAGTGTGCAGCGATTCCAGAAGCCTCTACACTTGAGACTAAACGTTCCTTTAAGTTGAGCTAAATGAACAAAGATAGAATGAACCTCTATACAGGAGAGTAATAGGAGAAAGGTGAAAAATAGGTGATACTGCGGTTAGTGGACAAGGTGCCCCAGCACAAATGAGTAAACGTATGAACGGGCCAATGAAGCAGCGTCTTTTCATCTTACTGACTTCAATCGATCTTTCCAACCAAACGATCGAGAACACTACCCCAATCTGTGACAGGTGTTCGCAGCTTTTGGTGCGGAGTTGGCTATGCTCAAAAAACAATTTGATCAGCTGAGAAGGCGACCTTTGATGGACTTCTCGTTTCCTCAGTATGCGGGATCTGCCATCTGGTCTCTACACTTTGAGAAAAGGTTAAAAAAGCCCATGGCACTTCTCAGTGATGCAGCGCCCTATTTGCTGGAGGGATACGAAGGTCCTGACCTTTCTATCCAGTACAATCATATAGCGGCCTCGATTCAGCAGGTAAGGTCGATATTCCGCTACATTTCAGTGCATTAAGGAAGAAGAGATCGTATCTTTAGAGTGAGCTTCACCCAAATCTTTAGACCGGGTTGGATACAAACCCGAAGCCGGCTTAAGTGGAAACAATCCAATCAGTGAGCTTTACGTGAGCATGTGCATGAAAGTAGAAGCTGTGTCCGAGGTCGAGTCATACAATGGCGGGCTTGCCTGAAAATATTCTTTGTTCTCAGTGTTGCTGTAAACGCTTCTCCAGTACATACTCGGATGATTTGCGGAACTTAGTTACGTTTTGTTTAGTATTTCTTAGCAACCGAACAAAACTGCGCTTGGAGCTGAATGTTCACCACGTGCAGTTTGTATCCAGTCAGCATGCTGAATGGTCACAAAGTGTAGATCCTAACTTCATGAAAAAGCTGGAGAGGAGCCTACTGGATGAAGCAGGCGAAGGTGTCGTTGTGTTGAAGTTTGACCCAACCCTTCTCACCTTTTTTCATGAGGTATTTTATCTAGCATTTCTTGCAATATTCAGCTTCATTACCTGTATATCAGCTGTAGTTCTGAAGATTTGGCACTCTTTTAAAGCTGTTGAATCAAGTTAGACTAACATTTAGAGTAATTTGATAATTTCTAAGACGTACTTTGAAGAGGAGGTGTGTGCTTACGGAACTAAATCTAATTCTTCAAGCTATTGTTTGCATTGCACCTCTGCTGTTGGCTTTCGAGAATGAAAGCAAAGAAGGCCTTGCATCCAACTTAAGATAATTGAAAACTGACACAGGTACATTATTGGACATACTTGGGGTTTGAAGTCCCACGATTTGCACTGGATTTCTTGGCCGCCAATGAAGACCTGTGGACTCTACGCACCAACGTTCTGCTTGTTGCCCGTGACCACAACAAGGTGGACCTTCATAGTAACCTCACTGTAATCCTTTGTGATGCATGGTTGACATCCTTCACGACACTTGACTTGTTATCCAACTTGACAAGCTGGCTAATAATTCACAATACGTGACGGGTGAACATTGTATCATAATGTGATCGCAATATATTACGAAGACATCTCGGCAGACGAGATTAACTCTATTTCAAAAGATTCTTTCATATACGGCAGCATATTAGACCGGAGGTTTGGTGGAGTTTGATGGTTCTGAAAATAAGTTGAAAGCCTGCAACATAGAACTGATCTAACTGATCTTTCTGTTCAGTTACTAGGTGGTATGGATCCCATTATGAGAGGTCTGGTATCAGACCGTGTGCTTCAACTTGACAACAGTGTGGAGCCAGGATTACTTAAGGTTCAGCGCGAATCTACTGGGCAAACTTTAGCTGGCCATGTTTCATATTGTGCCAGGCAAAAAGTATTATTGATGATTTTCTGTCAATTCATACTGTTGTTTGAAAATACCTGTTTCATTAGTATTCGCCTGTCATAGCCACCTGATAGAAGTGAGATGGTAAAGTAGAAAAAGAAAATAACAGAAGCCTTAGAGGTAAGATGATCGATGATGGCTTTATCCTTCATCTTGTGGATATATATCTGATGTAAAGTCCGTTGTTAACATTTGTTCTACAGCTCACCTGGCTATCAAGCAAAGAGGAGCTGGCTGATTATCTCCATGATGTACGAGTGAAATGCCATGTTGTGGATGCAACAATTCTGCAGATTGAAGGGTCCAATAAGAGAATTACACAATATTGTGTCAGTATTAGCGAGGCCTGGCTTATCAACTTGGAGAAGAAGAAAGTCTATGAGATTAGTGATTTTGAAGCTAAGCAGGCTGAGCATCGGGATAAATCTAAAGATCGCTTGCAACGGGTATATAACAGTATAAAGGACACAATTTCCACTTCCTACGATAAATGTGCGAGTGACTCCGAAGAAGTTCGAAGCAAATGGGAGGAATATAGAAGAAAGGTGGAGGTTGAAATGGAGAAAGCTCTGAGGTGCTCAGTCATGAAGTCACTGCAGGAGCTCTCCAAGGCGCTGAGTTCTGAGGCGAAAATGCTTAATCCTGTATTTAACACCCTGGCAGCTCTAGAAAAATCTTCAGGTCACGTGAAGATAACTCCTTCGTTGCAGGTTTGTATCTTGGGGTCTGACTGGTTGACAGTAATCATTTATTGATTTATATCCAGAGATTAATTACTAACTTGGGAAATACTAGGAAGAATAGTTACTACATATGTATATTGTAGCTCCTGAGAAGGTTTTGAGAGCAATTATCTTGTAACTGAATCCAGGTACACTCTTGTGTTTAATGTGGCAGGATATTCTAGATGTTGTTCAAATGGTTGCAAAGGAGCTGGTTGCAGTAATATCAGTCGTACCTCGACTACGAACTCAGTCAGGTCTTTTACCTGATGGCAAGAATGCAGCAAAACTGCAAACACCTTCAGTTTCCTCTGGAACAACTTCTTCATCAGATAAAAGTAGAGAGAGACAAGCAGCTCAAGCTGGCCTACAGAAGAAAGCAGCCGATGCTAAACAGGAGCCCACAACTCCAACTTCTACCATAGCCTCACAGAAGTACCTTCCAAGCTTTTATGAGGTGTATCTTGAACCCCTCTAAGCACTTGAAAGTGTGTGCATAAGAAACTCTCATTCCCATCATCAGCCTGTATACATTTGGTTCGACTATGTTAGAGTTCTCACAGCACTGTTTGTTACTCACTGATCTACCTATCCCTTTACGGGTTTATGTTCTGTTGTTCTTGGTCTCTTGTCAACGTGTTTACAAGTTTGTCCTCAAATTCTGTTCTTTCAGGAGTTTGGTTCTCTAGAGTCATTTGATATGCTTTGATAATGATTGAAAAATTTACTTGAATTTGCTGGCCCTGACATTTACATTTCAAGTTCCCATAATGGCTGGTTCTAAAGAGATAGATGAATCCTGGTTGGAGTTTTGCCCTTCACATTTAGTGAAAAGTCATTGTGCTCCCTTCTCTTGCTTAGAGGCTTTCACTAGATTAATCATATGGATGTTCCCTCTCCATAGGGGATGTATCTTTGATTCTTTTTCAAGATAAAAATGGACAGATGTTGATATCTTTCATGTTGTAAGAATGTTTTCTATCTAGGACTTGCAAAACGCACACAGAAAACACCGTACTCCGCTCGCAGTACACAAGAAAGTACTTCGATCCAAAGTCTGTTCTAAGTCTGTAGTTTGACATTAATATGTCTATGCTGTCAGAAGTTTCGACTCCTCACGTGCTTCATTGTTTTAATGCTTCATATTTTGATATTCTTGCAGGTGATTGCTCCTGACCAAGAAGAAGTGATTTCAGTCATAACATCGGCTGTACACTCAGTTCATGAGAAAGTGCAACTCTTCTTACAATCATGGGAAAGAAAGTTCAAGAGTGTGTGGGACCAAGATAAGGATGCTTACATAAGAAGGTAGATCATAGTCTTCCGGCATGCTGCACCTAGAATTCTCATTCACGTCGTTGTGCTTCAGAGAAAATCCCTTTTTGATCTCAGCATTAATGCAATATTTGTAAATTCGTTTTTTCATGCATTGCAGGTATGAGCGGGCAAAGAAGCCGTTGTCAGCCTTTGAGACGGATATAATCAAGTATAAAGACTTGACGGAAGATGTCCAGGTGTCTTTCCCGAAATAACTGCGGTCCATATTTCACAACAGTAATAACATGCTGAAAGCTTGAAGAGTTGACCCTGATGAGAGTATGGTATTCTATTTCAAGCTTGCCAATAAATTTGCCTTCGACACATTCATCACTAGAGTATCTTGAAGTCACCATACTCATGTACGTCTTCCCCAGTGTGTCTACAGGCTGAAGAGACTATAACCAATCTAAGATTTCTACGCATTGAGGCTGGTACCCTGAAGCAGTCAATCATCTCTCACTGCGAAGCCTGGGTTATAAAGTTCACGTACGTAAACAAAAGGACATAGTACATCATATACATTCTTACTACATCTTCTATATCTGGCACATACGGCTTTGTAAGACTGAGGATAACGTAAGTTTCCTTGCATTTCCACAGCGAATACGGCATACAATTACACTTCGGTAAATTACTGCTCGAACAGTCTTTGCGTTTATTTACCGATCTTCTTGCAGATCAGGAACTAGTTTCCGTCATGTTGAGTATTAGTTCAGCGCCTGCTACCTATCGCTAACTACAACAATATACATGGAAGGGAAAAAAGATTACAGTGATAATGGTCAGCCAAATTTGTACAGTTTAACGTAGATCCTGGCGTGTTCCAATTAACATATATGCATAGCCCTTTGCTTTTTTAGATGTTGAAACATTAGGATGGTTTTAATCACTTCTCTGTTGTGAATTAATCTCATAGTCAGACCATAGCAGTAACTTAGTAATAGTGAAATGTAAATTGGATTGACGATTAGTTATAGAAGGTAAATAGGAATTTACTTTAGGGTTACCTTTGTGGCTACCTTTGTGGCTAAGGAGTCACCTGCCACTATGGTCTAGGTTCCGGATTTGTGTGTCCAGTCTCAAAGTTGAGCCTGAAAGTTGTATATATTGCTCTTCAGTCAGTAAAGAAATTAGGTCCTAGAGTACATCTTGCCATCGATCAATCCCTCAGGTATTGATCACACATGTGAGCTGTTGGATTACTGAGATGTGGGGTGGTGATAGCAATCTAGCTGAATTCGAGTTGGAGCTTGGTTCAAGGTGGGGAGTGCTACATTGAGAGTTCTGACCTGAAGATCATCCCTCAGAATCTACCTGAGGGTTAGATTGAGTGTGGGCAAGCTATGGCAAGTGCAAGAGAGTCCACAGGACCTGATGTGGCAGAGACATCATCTAGTGATCTAGAAGTGATCTATGGATCACATTCACACACTGATTTTCATAATTCTCTATATAATATGAAATTTGACAATAAGTCAAGCCCGGAAGTAAAAAGAGTCAAACTGAAGTATCTATATCTGTACAACGTTTACAGAACCTTACTGAATCAAATTGCAAAAACGGAACTGGAGTCAATACATGCTTATCTCCAAAGGTGAGTCCTGTTTCTCTGGTCTGTAAAGGTGTTAAACCTAACAGGCTTTTTATTTTGCAGGTATTCAGACGTCTGTTTATTGTTCTTTTAAAGATCATTAGCTCCAGTGTCTAGAATGTTAATTGGAAGTTTTCAAGATTAGCTTGTATGAACAATGATTCAAGCATTGTGATTCTCCAGAATGAAATCACTTGAACTTCAGTTCAAGGCTTGTTGATCGATTATTTTCTATTAACGTTTATGTATCAATAATTGCAGCGTTACGGAAATGCTGAACATTCCTCCTGAGAACTTGGACATGCTAACCGCAACTGCAAATAAATGGAGAACGGTTAAGGATGAATGCGCCAATACAGAAGCCCGGTTTGCACCACTGGAGGATAAATATAAAGTTCTTGCGAAATTCGAGGTTAGAAATCTGAAAGTAGGAACAGTCTTCTCTTAAACCAGCTAGGGTAGGGTAGGGTGTTCAAATCTTTAATCCTAATCTAGTAAGTGCGTGAAGTGCACATTGATTGCACGTAGCGTCTTGCACCAAAAGTCCCGAACTCCCGCTGTGATGGAGTCCAGTGGACAGTCCCATACTGCCGATGGTGTCAATAATGTTCTACATTATTGAGTAGTTTCTGAGACCCCCCTCAGTGATATGTTGCAATTGTAAATTAGTAGAGTGGAGTGAACTAGATGGACTTGAATTATTCTTATTAGTGGCACCAGATGACCCCAAAGATTCTTCTCTGGTTCCCGTGACTTCCTATCAAGACATCACACCTTAAGATGAGCTCGCATTAGTGATACACCAGAGTATGCTGTGCCGTTTCTTGCAGCAACAGGCATATCGGTTAGGTGGTTGAGGTTTACTTTATTGTTACTTCGTTAACGTTTAGGTCATCCTTTTCACATTATCAGATGTAGAGGCATTAGAGGTCTTCTACATGGTGCACTGGATCAAATCCGTCATGAAAAACAGCAGAAGTCAATGAGAGTTCTCTAAGCCAGCTGTGTCCACCTCTCATCTGTTCCTGTCTATGTTTTGTGTGTGCTCAGTGTATGTAATCAAAACAAGAGAAGTTATCCTTTTCCAGAGTAAACCTGACACTTTCCTTCACATGACATAAGGGCGAGTCTCCTAACCTGAAATTCTTACAAAGCTGTGCACTATGGTTACTGTGTATTTTCTCTGGTATCTCTAGTATGTGATCCGAGCAAGAAGTATGGTAAATTTTACACAGCATATAAATGGCGAATAGGTCAGTCCACCATAAGTAACCATAACTGTGAACCCCGACTCTGACCTACTGACCTCAACTAAATCTCAAGGTAACTCAAAGTAAGTACCTGCAAATCAAGTATTAAAATCGTGTAAATAAAGGGAATTCTTGAAAAACTCTGCGTCTCACTTGCAGGTGCTTGTGCCCGAGGAAGAGAAAAGTCTTCTGGAGACTTTGTCAGCCAAGTGGGAAGAATTCAATGCCATGCTGGCTAGTGTTGAACAGAAACTTGAGCAAGCCAAGAACAGTTTTCGTGACACTCTTTCCAAGATGGTTGATAATTTTGTTGCAGAGGCAAGTATTTATCACGGGATCTAATAACACCTACTCAGTTGTTGTTGATTTTGTTGCACAGTCTGGGGGGAATTCATAAAATTCTTGCTCTTGCCGTCATTTTATCGTCTAAGAAGTGAAGAATTGTAGAATGTTCACAATTGGGGGGCATGTTACTGTACGTTCAAATCTTTTATCAACAACGTTAGAGAAAGAAAACTTATCACGGTCTATTCCTCCTTCAAACAGGTTGCCGACGCAAGAACATCATTTACTGAGCGCATGCCAATGAGCAACGCCGTAACTGTCGCTGAAGCATTTAAGTTCATTGAGGAGGAGAAGAGCAAGGTTAGCCCTGTGAATTATTGAGCATAATAAAGTCATTGCTTCTGCCAAACACTAGCTTTGTCTACTTTCGTTGATGCCATCCATTAGAGCTCAGATTTGCAAGCTTCATCAAAGGGGAAAAGCTCGTTTGAAGACATGTAAATCGAAATGCAGCCATAGTTTTTCGAGTTGCAAGCAAAATTGGAACATGAAACATGAAACATACCGAAAGGTTAGTTTAATTCGTGACTTGACTTTTATCGGTTTGTAAACACTGGAAGTGACTTCTGGATCGATATTTTACGACACGCCCTCTTTTTAACGTAACCTAACTACGAGAAAATGTTGGCGAAGGTAAAACGTGTTACTGGAGTTCCTGTAGTGAATAGTATTCGTTTGTCTTTTCGGTTGTATGCTTATTCATCGTATGCATCGAATTTTGCCATAGCTAGAGCCCGTATGATTGTACCTACCGGATCTGTACTCTTTGGTTCCCTTGCGTGTTAAGCCCTTGTGGTTGATGACGTGTTATTTCAACTGTATTCTTATTCACTGACCATTGAACTGAAATCTCCAACTCGTAACAGGTGCAAGTCTTCCAACAAAGAGGAACAGATCTATGGGCAGGAATGAGTTTATTCGGAATGGAGAAACTTTCAAACAAGGAAAATTTGCAAACTCTGAAAGAACTTGAGCTTCTTCAGAATATGTGGGGACTCAAAAAAGAATGGCAGGAATCTTTTGATGGCTGGAAAGATGGGTTATTTAGTGAGCTCGATGTACCTCTTATGGAGAGTTCGGCACAAATTATCAGTAAGCGCGTATTCAAGATAGGTCGTGAGACCAAAACGTAAGGTTCAAGTGATGATGTTTCATGTCTTGATTGTTTCGTTCTCGTGTCAGTACCAATATGCCTCAAGTGCGTCTGCTACTTGTCTTTGAAATACTTCTGAAGTCGCTCGCTTTAGATAAATAATTCTACCTCAATGTTTTGTTTCTCTCAAGGGCTTCGTACTTGTAGAGATTAATTGTTTTTCAATAAGGTTCAAAGATCCAGGTGTACATATATCAATATTTAGATAGCTCAAGAGCATTTTGACTCTGTCACGCAGCTGGGGAGTCTGGACTGCACTCAAGGAAACAATTGATGCATTCAAGACAACTTTGCCACTAACGGTGGATCTGCGGAATCGTGCAATGCGAAAACGGCATTGGGATCAACTCGTAGAGCATGTGGGACAAAAGTTTGATCCAACCTCCAAGGAGTTTACCCTGGCCACGGTGAATAAACTCCGAAGCTTCCAAGCTGATTTTTTTGCACTATTCTCTCACGTTCTTTTTTTGCAGTTATTAAAGGCCTTCTTCCTCCTTGCCACTTGAGACTTTACAGTTTGAAGTCTTGACATGTATATGTAGGTTGCAGAGCTTCGTCTTGATCTGCACGCGGAGTTTATCTGTGAGCTAAGTGTTGCAGCTAGCAAGGAGCTGGCAATAGAGGAAGCCATTGGGAAAATTGCTGAAGTTTGGGCTACGTTTGAGCTGGATATGGTCGAAGAGAAAGGGGTATGACATTTTCCCGAATTTTCTTTGTTCACTTGGTTCTGTATTACGATGTGTTGTGAATTAATCTCAGAGTCAGACCAGATTAGTAACTCAGGACTAACAGTAAATAGAAATTTACTTTAGGGTTTTCTTTTAGGGTTACCTTTGTGGCTAAGGAGTCTCCAGCCACTATGGTTTAGGGTTTCGAATTTGTGTGACCAAGCTCAAAGCTCAGCCTGAGAAGTGTATATATTGCTAGTCTGTTAGTAAAGCAATCAGATCAAGTGTTCACCTTGCCAATGGTCATTGCCTCAGGTATTGATCACACCTTGAGTGTTGGATTGCTGGGAAGTGGGGGTGGAGTTAGTACTCTAGCTGAATTTCGAGTTGGTCTCAATTCAGGAGTGGGGAGTACTATCTAGAGTTTGATCTCAGTGTTTTTCTTCATAGCCCACCTGAGGGTAAGGGAGAGTAGTAGCAAGCTATGGCTACTCCAGGAGAGTCAATTGAGAGGTCAAGCACTGCTGGTGATTCATCTAGGAGACATCCTAATGAAATGCTGCAACAAAGTTCAGAATATCAAAACGATGAAAGTGTTATTATGATATTCTGAACTCTGTTGCAGCATTTCATTAGGATGTCTCCTAGATGTATCACCAGCATTGCCTGACCTCTCTATTGACTCGCTTGGAGTAGCCATAGCTTGCTACTACTCTCCCTTACCCTCAGGTGGGCTATGAGAGACAACACTAAGATCAAACTCTAGATAGCACTCCCCACTCCTGAATTGAAACCAACTCGAAATTCAGCTAGAGTACTAACTCCACCCCCACTTCCCAGCAATCCAGCACTCAAGGTATGATCAATACGTGAGGAAATGATCACTGGCAAGGTGAACACTCTGATCTTATTGTTTTACTAACAGACCAACAATATATATACCTCTCAGGCTAAGCCTTGAGCCTGGTCACACAAATCCGAAACCATAAACCATGGTGGTTGGAGACTCATTAGCCACAAAGGTAACCCTAAACAGACCCATCTCTCTTACACATTTCCTATGCTTCTCTTTTGAGAGTGCTTTGGTTAGCACATCATCAGTCATGTCCTAAATCAGACAGTAAACTAGTCTAACTATTTTTTTTTCTTCTTTCTCCTCAACAAATCTTCTACGTTTAGAGATGTGCTTAGTACAAGGATGATGAACAGGGTTTTTTGTGATTGCAATAGCTCCAGTGTTATCACATATCAGTATTGTTGGAGCTTGTTGAACAAAACCTAATTCACTCAACATACTCTTGGACCAAATCAGCTCTTGAGTAGCAAGTGAAGAAGCTATGATTTCAGCTTCTGTTGTGGACAATGCTACTGATTTTTGTTGTTTGCTTCCCCAACTAATAGCTCCACCACTCAAAGTAAACAGGTAACCACTAGTGGATCTACTGTTGTCTAAATCGTCACTCCAACTAGCATCAGAAAAACCTTTGAGAGTAGATTTACATCCTAGCTACCTGTATTCCAAATACATACCTAAAGTCACTTTTAAATACCTTAGTACTGTCTTGAGACATTTCCAACACATTGGAAATGTCTCAAGAGAGTACTAAGGTATTTAAACCATAGCAAACATGAGTGAACCTAGTGCACTTTGATACAAGAACTGCAAGTCTTCAATGGTTTCTTTGCTAGTTTCATCCATCTCCTTTTTGAACCTGCAGCCATGTTCCAAGGGAGTAGAAAGAGGTTTTGCATCCTCCATCCTATATCTATGTAGAACCCCCTCAATATACTTGGTTTGGTTGAACCGAATCCATCCTTCCTTTCGATTTCTGTCAATGTGGATGCCTAACAAAAACTTCACTGGACCAAGTATTGTCATTTCGAAAATGGAGCAAAGATAAGAGATTACATTCTTCACAGCTCTTACTCCCTTCCCCATCAACAACAAATCATCCACATAGACTGCTATGTAGAGTTCTTGATTCTTGTTGTAGAAATTCAAGTCTGAGTGTGCTCTCTTGAAGCCTTGTATCCTCAAATAAGCATCAAGCTTCTGGTACCAACTCCTAGGGGCTTGCTTCAGACCATACAGAGCTTTCTTGAGCAAGCAAACTTTCCCATTGGAGGTGGAATAGCCATATGGTACATCCATGTAGATTTCTTCCTCTAGGTCTCCATTCAAGAAAGCTGTCTTCACATCTAGTTGCTCTACCTACCAATTATTCTCAGCTGCTAGAGCTAACGACATTCGAATAGAACCATACCTTGCCACTGGAGCAAAGGTTTCATGATAATCAACATCAGGTTGTTGACTGTACCCCTTGGCAACTAATCTTGCCTTGTACTTCAGAATCTCAACAGCAGCTTCTCTCTTCACTTTGAACCCATCTGCATCCAATAGTCTTTCTTCCAGGTGGAAGATCTACAAATTCCCATGTGCAATTTTTCTGTAGAGATTCTTTTTTCTCAAGTATAGCTTGCTCCCACTTCTTCCAATCTGATCTTCTTGCTGCTTCAACATATGATGAAGGTTCATCATCTACAGAAGCAGAGATGGATTCCTCCATGGCAATATCATTTTAAAGAGATACATTAGTTGTATCCGAAGCAATCCCCAACCTTTGAACTTGAAATTTCTGTTTGCTGGATCTTCTTGGAGCAATTCCTTGCTCCTCTAAAGAATCATCAGCTACTGGAACCGGAGCATTACCATGCTTCCCTGTCCTTCTCATGTAAACCTTCATTGGAAAAGGCTCCAGTTGAGTGTCAGGTAGTCCATCTATCTCTTTTCCCAAGTTTACTTCAGGTACCACTTCCTCACCACCTTCAGGATCAGGTATCTCCTGAGTACCATTGTGTGCTTGTGATGATGCTCCATCTCTACTATCACCAGCACCTGTTAGTGGTAAAATCACAGGTATAGAAACAGATGAAATATCTACTGTTGGTGTGATTCTTCTCTCATCTTTGTTTCTCCAAGTACTCTCCGCATCAAACAACACATCCCTAGAATGTATTGTATGATTTGTTCTTGGGTTGTAAAGCAAGTACCTCTTCAATCCTTCTTCATATCCAATGAAGATAAGCCTTTTAGATTTCAATCCAAGTTTGCTCCTCTGCTCCTTTGGGATATGTGCATAGGCTCGAAAACCAAACACCGTCAACATGGTAAACATGGTAAGATCAGGTTTCTCACCACTCCATGCTTCTTCTGGTGTCATGTTGTTCAATGCTGTTGTGGGACTTCGATTCCTGAGATAGTTAGCAACCTTCAAAGCTGCACCCCAAAACTGCATCTCAAGTTGAGCATGTTGTAGCATGCTCAATGCCTTCTCTTGTAGAGTCCTATTCAACCTTTTAGCAACTCCATTTTGTGAGGGACTATCTCTAGCTGTCACATCTGACACTATTCCCTTGCTTTCTAGAAAAGCAACAAACTCTTTGTTGTTATAATCAAGTCCTCCATCAGATCTGAGTCTTCTCACCTTCTTCCTTGTCTGAGTTTCTACCATTGTAACAAAGACTTTGAATTTTTCAAGCACATTGTCTTTGCTTTTCAATAAGTATAGAAAACTCTTCCTACTCTTGTCATCTATGAAAATGACATAATATTGTGCACCTAGTAAGGACTTGTGAGGTATCTTACCACATACATCTGAATGTATGAGATCCAATAGCTGATCAGATCTGTGCAATGATTTCTTGGGGAAAGATGCCTTGTGTGACTTCCCTTGAGCACACGCACCACAAAATACAAGTGATCCTTTTGGTAGCATGAGTCCTCCCACCATTCGCTGTAAGAGTCTCATGTTAGACTCAAAAAGATGACCTAACCTTCTATGCCACAACTCCAATGACTTTTCATCTGAGGGATAAGATTTCTCAGATTTCTTGTGCTTCACCTCTAGCAATCTGAACAAGTTACCATCATCAACTCCATTGCAAACAACCTGTCCATCCCTCTCTATGGTGCAAGACTATACTCTAAAGTGCACATCAAAACCAACTTGAGTGAGCTTGCTCACTGACATCAGGTTTCTAACAAAATCAGGTACATATCTAACTTTTTGCAGCACCATAGTATGTTGTTTGTCTCTGTTCACTCCTCCAACACAGAGCAAAGTTCCCAAGAATTTGAGATTCAGCACCATTACCACTCTCTACATACCTCAACACATCCTTCATGTTAATGAATTGATGACTCTCATATCTCATATGAGAACTACAGGCTGAATCCATATACCATCCTGGATATCTTAACTTTCCTCCTCTCTTCTCAACTGTCATGCAACTATAGTCAGTGTCATTGTCTGAGGATTCCTCAGCTAGGACTGCACTCTCTTTATTCTTCCCATCCTTCCACTGTTCTTGAGATTTGTCCTTCTCCTCAAACTTGGAAGAGTTGTAGCCACCTTTCTTGTTCTTGTTCTTCCACTTTGGACACTGAAAGATCAAATGCCCTCTATCACCACATGTGTAGCAATTTCGAGATTCTTTGCCCCTTCTTGACTCACTCCCTCTATATATCTTCTTGACCAGAGCAAAGGTGACCACCTTGTAATAGGTGTAATCCCAAGTCACTTGCTCTTCAGGAAGAGCATCAAGGGAGAGCACAAGGGGCTCAAACTTCTCAGGTAGACTACTCAACAAATGTGCAACCTTGAAATGAGGGTGAATGATTGTCCCTGACTCACCAATTCTAGAAAAACATAAATTCAACTTGGCCATATGTGCAATCACATTGCCAACATCTTCAAGCTTCAAAGTAATCATCTTTGCCCATCTTAGTCTAGCATCTCTCCTACACCAGGTCCTGTGGACTCTCTTGCAGTTGCCATAGCTTGCTTACACCTAACCTGACCATCAGGTAGATTCTGAGCAATGCTCCTGAGGGGGTGTTTACACATGATCCAGGGACAACAACAAGCAAAATTTTAGGGTGCCGAAGTACCAGGCGAGGGTACTTGATTCTTATTTCTGACATGGGTCACTGACACAACTTCTACTATCATCTTAAGAGATGATACCAAAATTTGGGTCACTGATACACATAAATTGCTGCCATGTAGCTCCACTTAGGAGCCACATAGGACATGACCCGGGTCCAATTTTTATTGTGTGTAAACATGCTTGGTTCTTCCATGGTAGATCAAACAATGGAGAGTGAATCAAGGGGTGGTGTCAGATGGGTTTGGGGCATGTCTAAAGAGGCCTTGCGTTTAGAGCCCTCTATTTAGCACTCCAAACTCTTGAACCAAGCTGCAACTCAAATTCATCTAGATATCTATCACCACCCCCACATTATTCGAACATCTCACAGGTGTGAACATTACCTGAGGGAATGATCACTGGCAAGGTATACTCTCCGAACTGTTAGTTATCAGAGGTAAATATTTGTTTACTTAATGGTTACCTACAGGACTGAAGTAAATAAATATTTACCTCTGATAACTAACAGTCAATTCAATTACATTTTACTGTTACTGAGCTACTGGTATTGCCTGATTCTGATTTTAATTCACAAGAATAAGTTCCGTTTTGGAGGCCTATTATATATATTTATTTTGCAGGTTTGGAGGTTGAGGGGAACGGAAGAACTATTTTCTCAGCTGGAAGAGAATAGGTTAGCGTTGTCATCCATGAAAGCAAACCGCTTTCATATACACTTCGCTGCAGACATCAACAAGTGGGAAAAGGATTTATCCTTGCTGTCAGAAACGGTTGAAATGGTCGTTCAGGTACTCATCTCGCTTGTACTTCATCATTTGGTATCACTCTATCAACCAAATATCCCACGCGGGTTCATATATTTGACGAGATTAACAGTTTTATCTTCGTTTCCTTGGATCATCACATAGCTCATCGGTAGTAAGGGTTTAGTTTAAGGTTAATAGCAACACAAGTTTGGAATTGTTTCGATATTTTGAAAATCAGGTTTGTCAATCATTTGACTTCTGCAATGACATTTTAAGAAAGTGCAATTAACCGATTCTCTATGAAAGCTAATACGTTGTTTATCATGTAGGTCCAACGATCATGGGCTTATCTGCAAAACATATTTATCGGTTCCGAGGATATCCGGAAGCAGTTACCTGCAGAGTCTGCCAAATTTGATGGCGTCAATGATTTGTTTCTAACTACAGTCACTGCGATCGGGGCAAGTCATCTTCATATTCTCTTTCGTTGGTTTCTCTGGTTTCAGTATAATGCTGACTTGTTGAGTGAGGTTGCAATTATCGGGTGACACTGTGAAGCCAACAGAATCAAATGTCATCATTTAGAAAGTAAGTAGTTCTTATCCGCAAGATCAAAACCTAATAGTTTTGCTTCTTGCTTTCATTTCTTCCTGTTGACAGCAAGAAAAAGTTGCAACAAAGGCGATTTGTAAACCTGACTTGCTGAAAACTTTCATCGATTTGGACAAAAGTCTGGAGATGATCAAAAAATCTCTAGATAATTACCTTGAAAATAAACGTCAACAATTTCCGCGCTTTTACTTTCTTTCAAATGAGAACCTTCTGGACATTCTCGGTCAAGCGAAGGACCCTCGCAATGTGCAGGTAACACTCAAATGCATGAACGTCTTCAGAACTCAAGGTTTTCTTGGTGACAAGATTGGTCTACTCAAGATATATATATATTTTAGATCCAGTGTCCAAGACCCATTTAATTGAAAAAATAATCTAGTCCATACTTTTCCTCTTGAGAAAGGATTCAAAAGATCCTGCTCAATGTGCAAGGGTGATCGCTGGATGGCGTGCAACCTTAACAGCTGTGCACATGCTATAGAATACATGTATATTGATTTGATTGTTCTCGAAGCTGATACAGAAAACGAAGTATCCGCGACAAGTCTCTTTGAGTGATTACGTGTGACTTAGGCAGGTCCTTCTCTTAAGTTGAATGTCCTTAAGTGAGTTCACTTCACGTGTGTTCAAGTCACAGTTCTGAGCAGAAAACCAATGACCATCACTAATGGTTGGGTCAGATGAATAAAGAGCGCAGTTGTGACTTCCAGTCCGGAACAAACAAAGTACCACGATCTGTCAGTGCTCTTGAGTTTGTTGGTAGTCCCGGACTCATGACTAATGCGTATGTTGGTGCCCAGCCTCACTTGAAAAAGTGCTACGAAGGGATCAAGAAACTGGAAATGCATGAACCTGGGAAAGATGGCCGGCGACATTATGAAGCTTCTGGAATTTACTCCCCGGATGGAGAGTACCTTCCTTACTCAACACCTGTAGTTCTGGACACGCGACCGGAGGAGTGGCTTATTCTGGTGAGTATCGTTTCCCTAGATGTAGAAACAAGATGTAGGTTTAAGGGTGAAGTAAGATAATTCAAACTTTTCTGCATGAGAAAGGAAATTAAAGAATTATGGGCTGTGTTACAACCTTGAGTTAGCAGAGGCGAATCTTTTTTGCTACATTTCTCACCCAAGGATGCTTCTCACGATGCGAGTCCATTGAGACCATTTGAATCTTTAACTTCCACAATTTTGATATTCTGAACTCTGTTGCAGCATTTCATTAGGATGTCTCCTAGATGTATCACCAACAGTGCCTGAGCTCTCTATTGACTCTCCTGGAGTAGCCATAGCTTGCTACCACTCTCACTTACCCTTAGGTGGGCTATGAGAAGCAACACTAGATCAGACTCTAGATAGCACTCCCCACTCCTGAATTGAGACCACCCGAAATTCAACTAGAGTGCTAACTCCACCTCCATTTCTCAGAAATCCAGCACTCAATGTGTGATCAATACCTGAGGAAATGATCATTGGCAAGGTGTGTACTAGCAATATATACAGATTTCATGGCTCACACTTGAACTGGAGGTCCTAACTCGAAAACCTAATCTTAAGGTGGCTAATAGCTACCAAACCCTAAAGTAAATAGTAGTTATCTATCGTAAAAGTTAGTTACTAACTTTTACTCATTACTATTCTATTGCTAACCACAGAGAGGAACTGACTCCGAGATTAACAATTACATCACTCCCACTTAATAGGAGGCAGTTTCAGTCCCATTTCTATTATGCATTTCCTGTGTTTCTCTTTTGGAAGTGCTTCTAAGCACATCAGCGGTCATGTCCTCAGTTGGACAGTACACTAATCTAACTATTTTTTCCTCTTCTTTCTCGTCAACAAATCTTCTACGTATAGAAATATGTTTAGTCCCAGGATGATGAACAGGGTTTTTAGGGAGTGCAATAGCTCCAGTGTTATCACACATCAATGTAGTTGGAGTTTGTTGAGTAAATCCAAGCTCACTCAACATTCTCTTGGACCAAATCAGCTCTTCAGTAGCTAATGAAGAAGCCATGATCTTAACCTTTGTTGTAGATAAAGCTATTGACTTCTGCTGTTCTCCCCAAGAAAGGTTCTGGCTTAGCAAGCATGTTAGCAAGCATGTTCTGGCTTCTTGTGCTTCACCTCCAACAGCTTAAATAGGTTGCCATCAAAGACTCCATAGCATACCACCTGTCCATCCTTCTCTATAGTAGAAGAATCTCCTCTAAAGTGCACATCAAAACCAACTTGAGTGAGCTTGCTCACTCACATCAGGTTTCTAACAAAATCAGGTACACCAGCACCATAGTATGTTGTTTGTCTCTCTTCACTCCTCCAACACAGTGCAAAGAAATTGCTCCTATCCCAAGAATTTGAGATTCAGCACCATTTCCACTCTCTACATACTTCAACACTTCCTTCATGTTACTGAATTGATGACTCTCATAGCTGATATGAGAGCTACAGGTTGAATCCAGACACCATCCTGGATATCTTAACTTTCCTCCTCTCTTCTCATCTGTCATGCAACTGTAGTCAGTGTCATTGTTTGAGGATTCCTCAGCCAAGACTGCACTCTCTTTCTTCTTCCCATCCTTCTTCTCTTCTTGAGATTTGTCCTTCTCCTCAAACTTGGAAGAGTTGTAGCCACCTTTCTTGTTCTTGTTCTTCCACTTTGGACACTGAAAGATCAAATGCACTCTATCACCACATGTGTAGCAATTTCGAGATTCTTTGCCACTTCCTAACCCACTCCCTCTATATGTCTTCTTTTTGTGAGCAGCAACCATAACTGTTTCCTTGTCTTTCCGTCTCAAACCTTGTAGCAAAGGTGACCACCTTGTTATAGGTTCTAGATAGCACTCCCCACTCCTGAATTGAGACCAACTCGAAATTCAGCTAGAGTCCTAACTCCACCCTCACTTCCCAGCAATCCAGCATTCAATGTGTGATCAGTACTTGAGGAAATGATCACTGGCAAGGTGTGTACTCTGATCTTATTGTTTTACTAACAGACCAACAATATATATACCTCTCAGGCTAAGCCTTGAGCCTGGTCACACAAATCCGAAACCATAAACCATGGTGGCTGGAGACTCATTAGCCACAAAGGTAACCCTAAAAGAAAACCCTAAAGTAAATTTCTATGTATTGTCAGTCTTATTTACATTTTACTTATGGTCCGACTCTTCCCAGCAATCCAGCATTCAATGTGTGATTAGTACTTGAGGAAATGATCATTGGCAAGGTGTGTACTCTGACCTGTGTACTAGCAATATATACAGATTTCATGGCTTACACTTGAACCTAAGGTCCTAACTCGAAAACCTAATCTTAAGGTGGCTAATAGCTACCAAACCCTAAAGTAAATAGTAATTATCTATGGTAAAAGTTAGTAACTAACTTTTACTCTTTACCATTACTATTCTACTGCTAAATACAGAGAGGAACTGACTCCGAGGTTAACAATTACATCACATAACATCTGGTATAGGTTGAGGTGGCGATGCAAGCGGCGGTGAAACTACATCTCTTTCAGACTCTGGAAGAAACCAAAACGCCAAAGAAGGAGAAGTGGGTGAAAGAGAATCCGGGACAGTGTTTAATCAGGTTGGCAAGGGTGACATGTGCAACGAAGAAAGTACTTCAAATATCATTCTATTACTTTGTTGATTGTAATCATTGAGATCCAGTGAGATCAAGTCATGATGGATGTTTTGATTCAGTGACTTGTCCCTCCAGTGCTGGGCAAATTAAGTGGACCATAGACTCCGAGAGAGCTCTCACACAAATGGCAGCTGGAAGCAAGGGAGCTCTACGAAAGCTTTACAAGAAATGGATCAGCTATCTGAATAAACTGACCGCCATGACGCGTATGAAACTAACTAAAATTGATCGGAATAAAGTGGTGAGATTTTATCCAGTGCGTCCAGTTACTCCTGTGGAACATAGTGATGGAGAGAATATTCCTAGTACACGACCTGATGCAAGTCAGGTCGGGTAATAATCTTCGGGCGTTTGATGAATTATCTCATATGATTGAGTTCTTCCTTTTTTTTATTACTTTACCAGAAACCGCTTAAAGAACCTTAAATATAAGTTAATTCCTTGATGCGTGCAGACAGCTTTGATAACAATTGAAGTACATTCACGAGATGTGATCGAGAAGCTAGTTAAGGTGGGATGTGCTTCTCCAGAAGAATTCGAATGGTCATCTCAGTTGAGGTTTTATTGGGAGAACAATGACGTGGCAATTAAGCAAGTGAGTTGTTCTTTATCTTTCCCTGCTTTACACATTCTTTTAATTTGGTAGCGTTATGTGATTTCCTTAGTAAGGTGCTTACCTTAGATATTACCTTAATAATGGGTGATGTCAGTAAGTTTTAATTAGCAAGTGTTTAGGTAGTATATGGTTAAATGTTTCAGAAAAATGACCAACTCGGTAGTGAGTAAGAGATTTCACAGTTTAAGCTAAGCATGCCTACATTTTGTTAGTGATTTGTATCTCAGCAAGGACAATGAACAGTGTCTTCTTCGTGCAGAGTGAGGGACTTTTCAGAGGTTAGGACTTACGTGGCATGTGCAGGTGTTGTCAAGATTTATCTATGGCTATGAATATCAAGGAAACAACGGCCGCCTTGTGGTGACTCCATTGACAGATCGGTGCTACATTACACTTGGAGCGGCTATGTTCACTCGTCGAGGAGGAAATCCTCTTGGTCCTGCCGGTACAGGGAAGACTGAAACTGTGAAAGATTTTGGCAAAGCACTCGCTAGGTGATGGTTTCTATGCCGTCGGTTTCATTGGACAGCTAAACAGCTGAGTGATCATGTGAAAATGTTATGAAGATTTTATATGTTTATTCTTAACATAAATTGTAACTTCAACTGTCAAAGACTTGGTGGACTTTTTGCAGGTACGTTATTGTGTTTAATTGTTCGGACGGAGTGGACTATAAAATGACAGGAAAAATCTTTTCTGGGGTTGCTCAAACTGGAGCATGGGTGTGTCTCGATGAGTTTAATCGGATTGAGGTGGAGGTGTTGTCTGTGGTAGCTACTCAAATTGCTTCAGTGATGAGTGCCATTAAGCTGGGTCTTGATCGGTTCGTCTTCGAAGGGGTTGAGATGCGTCTCATTCGAAGCTGCGGAATCTTTGTCACTATGAATCCTGGATATGCAGGTCGTAGTGAGCTACCAGAAAACTTGAAGGCGATGTTGAGGCCAGTTTCCATGATGCTTCCTGATTTCACACTTATTGCAGAGAATATGCTCTTTAGCGAAGGTTTCCAAACCGCAAAGGTTCGGCAACAACGCTGCAACTGTATGTTTGTAAAGTGAAGACATGGTCTAGCGAAAGAACTGCAGCCTTTTTATTGGTTGGTCCAATGCTTGTCCAGCGTTTTGTTCAATTTAAACTTTGACAGTTTCTCTAGTTTAGCACATGCCGCTTCCTTCCACCTGTGACAGACAACCATAGTCTCCATATGAATTTTTTTCATTGGTCGCCAGTGCAACTCATGAAAAGAGATTGATTCAGGTTCTTGCGAAGAAGGTGATAGCTGTCATGGAGCTTTCTCAGAGGCAGCTCTCAAAGCAGGATCATTATGACTACGGGCTTCGATCCTTTGTTATTCCCATTGCCCGAGCAGCTGGATCGACGAAAAGGGTGGACCCTGACTTACCGGAGGATGTTATATTGCAACGGGCTATGAGAGATCTCATCAAGCCAAAACTTATATATGCAGATCTTCCCCTCTTTAATGCGTTGCTGTCAGATCTATTTCCCGGTTTGGAGCTGGCACCGAAGGAAAGTGATTTTTTGAGAAAAGCCATCGAAGACGATCTTGTGTCTCGGGGCTTACAAGTGGTACCTCCTTTTGTCCAGAAAGTCATTCAGGTAAGCCTGTTAAAATTTTTGGCGTTATGTTTACACACACCGTGTTCCTACTCTTACAACACACGTGCCTGAAAAGTATATTGTTGTGAACCATAACAGTAACTAGGTAAAAGTAAAATGTAAATTGGATTTACAGTGAATTATAGAATATACTTTAGGGTTACCTTTGTGGCTAAGGAGTCACCAATCACCATGGTTTAGGGTTTCGGATTTGTGTGTCCAGGCTCAAAGCTGAGCCTGAAAGTTCTATATATTGTTTTGATATTCTCAACTCTGTTGCAGCAGTTGATGAGGATGTCTTCTAGATGTATCACCAGTAGTGCCTAACCTCTCTATTGACTCTCTTGCATTAGCCATAGCTTGCTACCACTCCCCTTACCCTCATGTGGGCTTTGAGAAGCAACACTAAGATCGGCCTCTAGATAACACTCCCCACTCCTGAATTGAGACCAACTCGAAATTCAGCTAGAGTGCTAACTCTCCCATCACTTCTTAGCAATCGAGCACTCAAAGGTGTGATCAGTACTTGAAGAATGATTACTGGCAAGGTGTGTACTCTGACCTGTGTACTAGCAATATATACAGATTTCATGGCTCTCACTTGAACCTGAGGTCCTAACCCGAAAACCTAATCTTAAGGTGGCTAATAGCTACCAAACACTACTTAAACCCTAAAGTAAATTAGTAGTTACTGTTGTGAATTAATCTTAGAGTCAGACCATATTAGTAACTCAGGACTAACAGTAAATAGAAATTTACTTTAGGGTTACCTTTGTGGCTAAGGAAACTCCAGCCACCATGGTTTAGGGTTTCGAATTTGTGTGACCAGGCTCAAAGCTCAGCCTGAGAAGTGTATATATTGCTGATGAGTTAGTAAAGCAATCAGGTCAGAGTATTCATCTTGCCAGTGATCATTCCTTCAGGTACTGATCACACCTGTTAGCTGTTGGATTACTGAGATGTCGGGGGTTAGCAATCTAGCTGAAATCGAGTTGGAGCTTGGTTCAGGGTGGGGAGTGCTACATTGAGAGTTCTGACCTCAAGGACATTGACTAAATCTACCTGAGGGTTAGATTGTGTGTAGGCAAGCTATGGCAAGTGGAAGGGAGTCCACAGGACCTGCTGTGGTAGAGACATCCAGAAGTGATCTTTATGGATCACATTCTCACACTGATTTTCAAAAGTTACCAATGGTAAGAGTTAATAACTAACTTTTACTCTTTACAATTACTATTCTACTGCTAAATACAAAGAGGAACCGACTCCGAGATTAACAATTACGTCATAATGCTGTTCAGTTAGTAAAACAATCAGGTTAGAGAGTTCATCTTGCCAATGATCATTCCTTCAAGTACTGATGACACCTGTGAGCTGTTGGATTACTGAGATGTGGGGTAGTGATAGCAATCTAGCTGAATTCGAGTTGGATCTTGAATCAAGGTGGTGAGTGCTACATTGAGAGTTCTGACCTCAAGAGCATTGGCTAAAATTTACCTGAGGGTTATATTGAGTGTAAGCAAGCTATGGCAAGTGCAAGGGAGTCCACAGGACCTGCTGTGGTAGAGACATCTAAATATATTTTTGATAATCAGTGTGTGAATGTGATCCATATAGATCACTTCTGGATGATGTTTCTACCACAACAGGTCCTGTGGACTCCCTTCCACTTGCCATAGCTTGCCTACACTCAATCTAACCCTCAGGTAGATTTAGGCAATGCTCTTGAGATCAGAATTCTCAATGTAGCACTCCCCACCTTGGATCAAGCTCCAACTCGAGTTCAGCTAGATTGCTATCACCACCCCCACATCTCAGTAATCCAACAGCTCACAGGTGTGATCAGTACTTGAAGGAATGATCACTGACAAGATGAACACTCTGACCTGATTGCTTTTACCAACTGAACAATAATATATACACCTCTCAAGCTCAGCTTTGAGCCTGGTCACACAAATCCGAAACCATAAACCATGGTGGCTGGAGACTCCTTAGCCACAAAGGTAACTAAAGTAAATTTCTATTTAGTGTCAGTCCAATTTACATTTTACTTCTATCGAGTTACTAATATAGATCACATTCAAAATATCAAAATATATAATAATGATTATTTTTGTCTGCTTCCTCTCCTGTCTGAGTCGAATCTTCCATGATGACATTCAGTCTAATTAAAGGTCACACTCGGGTCCCCTCTGCGCTCGCGCCCAGTTTTCACCTCTGTTACATTGCCAGGTAGATAACTCCCTCACAAGTACTCTCACTAGTTTTCATCAATCAAAGGCACAAGCTACACGCTAGAGAGTATACTCTGAACTCAAATGAAGCTCACAGATGCTCAAGCTTGGCCTAGACTCGAAAGTACACCAGAGCTGTCCAAACATTGCAAGGAGCTGATTATGCATAACTGCAAACACAGTTTGTTATATGAAGGAAGCACACCACGCTACAGTTACAGCCACCCATGTGTTATTTAGTTTATCATGGAATTACTAAAAATAACAAATAATCTTGCAACATGTAGACCCATGCGTTCATGAACTCACGATCTAGCTTTTGGCACCTTTGACCAATTCCCCTGTAAGACCGTACGAGAATCCGATGATATGCTGTGATGTGTTTACAGCTGTATGATTGTATGCTAGCGAGGCATGGAAACATGCTGGTGGGGAGGACAGGATCCGGGAAGACCGTAGCTTGGAGAAGCCTGCAAAATGCTCAGGGACGTCTGAAAGACGCAGGTCATGTGGGTGATTTCTGGGAACATACTTCAGTGTTTATAATGAATTCACTTGCTCTGTCAAATGATGAGATTTATGGTTACACAAGCAAGCTGACCGGAGAATGGATTGACGGAATACTTGCATCCATAATGAGAAGAGTCTGCCCTGATGAAGCTTTGGACTGTAAGTGGATCATGTTTGACGGACCAGTGGACACATTGTGGATAGAGTCCATGAATACGCTGCTCGATGACAACAAGATCCTCACGCTCCTGAATGGAGAGAGAATTAATATGCCAATGCAGGTACATCAGCTAGTTATGACCTTGATAGGTTATTAAACTTTGCTCAAAGTTTGAAATGTTCTTCAAATACAGATTCTATTTGTGAAGGGGCTGATGTTAATAATTTAAACCAAAATTGGTGAAACAAGAGTCCAAACAAGTAGGCTAGGAAGGTCATTTCAGACCCATCCAAACTTTCAACAGGATTACGAACGATTCTGCATGTCGGAAATTCACTCTCCATTCTTCTACATGAGTCCTAGTCTGCTCATGTGGGTGGCCTGGTCACTAGGCCCTTTACAGTGACAGTTGCCTTTTAAAGATTAAAGTGGTCAGCATATGTCCAATCTTGGGGCTGTAATCAAGGTGTATGCCGGTTTCTTTAATGTGAGAACTTGCATGGAATTTACTGAGAATGCTTGTCCTGAATGGACAAGGTTTCTTTGCTTTTTGAAGTGGAAGACCTGTCACAAGCTTCGCCTGCAACAGTCAGTCGTGCTGGTATGATATATCTGAATGTTGAGGATCTGGGTTGGTGGCCATATGCTGAGAGTTGGTTACAACGTAAAGTGGCAGCCAAAGTAGACCCGGTGAGTTGCTATCTAAAATTACACTTTAGATTTACATTACCAAAATGTGTCGGAAGATTTATTTTGATCATGACCTTGATCTGAACCTAGACGCCAAAAGTTTTTTTCTCACAACTTTCCATGGACTGCTCAACAATATCATGCGGGGTCGTTTGGTGAAGGTTTTGGTAGCAACTTATCGCAGATTGTTTGAAAGATACGTGGATGCAGCCACCGAGTGTCGAGTGACAAAGTGCAAAGAGACCGTTCCTATAGATGTACTCAACAGTGTGGTTACATTATGTGTGCTTATTGATGCCTTGATTATTCCCGAAAATGGAATCAGCTCGGCAGATGGAGAACAATACGTTGTGTTTGTAGAGACATGGTTTTTGTTCTGCCTGACTTGGTCCATTGGAGCTAGTGTTGATGAGGAAGGTCGCTCAAACTTCGACATGTTTTTGAGAGACTTCGACCCAAGGTTTGTGGTGTTAGCGCTTGCATCTTGCATATTTATATCTAAAAATACACGGTTATAATTAATATCAGAAACTAGTCTGTGCATCCTCAAGGATCAAGAAAGTAGGTTTCTCATTTACATCTTTTCACATTCGTTTTCTTGAAGATTTCTGTTATTCAAATAACCAGTTTTTGCTCACAGATTTCCAGCCACCGGTACCGTTTTTGATTATTGGGTGGATCCAAAAAAGAAGGTTTTGACTCTTTGGGAAGAAAAGCTTAATCCTAATTGGAAGATCGCTCCAGGAACTCCCTTCTTCAAAATACAAGTTCCTACAGTAGATACAGTTAATATTTCTACATCCTTATGTTACATGAAACTTAGTCCTTACAACAATCAAGTCTATCCGTCAGATTGAAGAACCTTTGTCTTTGCACCACTCGATGTTTAGAGAAAAGGAACTTTCAGTAATATTGTTGTGAATGAGCTATATTTTATGACGTATTAGGCAGGAAAATACGTTTCTTGTAAGTGATAAAGTTCCTACATATTTATTTTAGATTTGTTAAAAGTGATGTGGACTGATGTAAGTATAACTATGCGTCTGTGCAGGTGAGGGTTAATTTTCTTGTAAAAACGTTAGTTACAGCAAGTAGACATACATTGGTTGTTGGAAGGGTAGGAGTTGGGAAAACTCTTATCATAGGAACTGTTCTAGTGACTTTGCCCGAAGGACTAGCTTCAATGGTTATGAATTTCTCCGCGCAGACGTCATCAAATAGTCTTCAGGTATGGATCTTCTTGAAGCAGTTCTTCTCTGTGAACCACTTGTACTTGTGGACCACGGAATCGAATGCTCCTAGATATGCAAATTATGATGGACATATCCCAATGCACTCAAACAACCACGTCCTTTATAATCGACTGTTAAATTGAAGATTTCAGTCTGGTTCCTTGCCCCCATAATGGAATGAGTGAAGAGAGGCACGCTTAGTTGTGTAAGTCAGTAGTTCCAAGTTAAATCTAGTTAAAAAAAAATTTCCCCTTCATGTTTTAAAACCAGAAGAATCTAAAACTAGTTAACACTAGCTAAAACTAGTTAATCCAGTTCATACTTGGACTACTGTAGGACAGTTTTCGCAGGTTGTGGTTCGTTAAGAGCCAAAAATGGGCATGTTTAGAATTTGCGTGATACATGGGACTTAGTACGGGTCAAGAAAGAATATCTGTTTGCAGACATACGCATGTGACAAGATAATTCTACTTTCTAATACAGGAAACAATCGAAGGAAGACTCGAAAAACGGACCAGGGGAGTTTTTGCACCACCTGGCGGCAAGAAACTGGTCTGTTTCCTTGATGATTTGAATATGCCGAAAAAAAGTGTGGTAAGTTAAAGGGCTGAAAATATTATCTTTACTCTTGTTTTGTCCTATAGGCTCTGAGGGGAGGATTCGCTCTGAATAATGCCAAATGATGTTCGTAGATAGGAAATCAATTTGAACGTGATCTTAATTTTGCTTGGGATGCAATGTTTGATCTTATCTACAACCACTTCTGTTGGTCTGGCAGTTTGGATTCATGCCAGCGTTGGAGTTGCTCAAGCTTTGGATTGATAATGGATTCTGGTACGATCGTATGAAACAAGAAGTGAAACAAATTAAAAATTGTCAACTTCTTTGTGCAATGGCGCCTCCTGGAGGCGGCAGAAGCAAGATTTCTCTTCGAGTTCAAGCATGCTTCTCTTTGGTACACTCAAGACTCGCCCTCTAGACTTTAGCTGTTCATTAGGACATAACCTAGTCATTCCTGTATAAAACTTCAGACACTGAAATATAAATTTGGTATTAAGTGTTGAGATGAGAACTAGATGGATCACATCCGAATGATGGTCTCTTACCACAGCAGTTCATGTGGTGTCTATTGCAAGTGCAATAGACACTTAAAGCTAACCCTCATGTACATTTTGAGCAATTTTATATGGTCAGAACTCTCAATGTAGCACTCTCCACGTTGAATCAAGATCCAATTCGAATTCGAATCCCCACATTTCAATTATCCAATAGCTCACGGTGTGATCAATAGAGAAAGAACAGGACAAGATGTGCTCTCTGACTTGAGTACTTTACCTACTAAATAACAATATATAGTGTACATCGTCAGCTTTGAGTATGGGGACACAACTCATAAACCCTAAACCATATTGGCTGATGACTCTTCAATCCCAAGGTAACTATAAAGGAAATTATTATTAACTCTTATAACTAATAGTCAATCCCATTTATATTTTATTGTTATTGATTATTTTGATATTCTGAATTCTGTTCCAGCATTTCATTAAGAGTGGTAACAAGCTATGGCTACTCCAAGAGAGTCAATAGAGAGGTCAGTCACTGCTGGTGATACATCTAGGAGGCCCTTATCCTCAGGTGGTTTATGAGAAGCAACATTGAGATCAAACTCTAGATAGCACTCCCCACTCCTGAATTGAGACCAACTCGAAATTCAACTAGAGTGCTAACTCCACCCCTACTTCTGAGCAATCCAACACTCAAGGTGTGATCAATACCTGAAGAAATGATCACTGGCAAGGTGAACACTCTGACCTGATGGCTTTACTAGCAGAAGAACAATATATACACATCTCAGGCTAAGCCTTGAGCCTGGTCACACAAATCCGAAACCCTAAACCATGGTGGCTGGAGACTCCTTAGTCACAAAGGTAACCCTAAAATGAAAACCCTAAAATAAATTTCTATTTACTGTCAGTCCAATTCCGAGTTACTAATATGGTCTGACTATGAGATTAATTCATAATAGATTATGTTGTGAATTAATTTCAGAGTCAGACCTGTGACTTTTCAATCCACATATAACTCTAAAGAAATTATTATTTAACTCTTATTTTGAGAAGCAGTGTCAATGTGATCAATATGGATAATTTTTAGATGATGTCTCTACCATAGCAAGTACTGAGTTTTGATATTCTGAACTCCGTTGCAACATTTGATTAAGATGTCTCCCCAACAGTGCCTGATCTCTCTATTGACTCTCATGGATTAGCCATAACTTGCTACCATTCCCCCTTACCCTCAGGTGGGCTATGAAAAACAACACTAAGATGAGACTCTAGATATCACTCCCCACTCCTGAATTGGTAACTAACTTTTACCCTTTACAATTACTATTCTACTGCTAAATACAGAGAGGAACTGACTCCGAGATTAACAATTACATCACTCCCTAGTTTCAGTCCCATTTCTATTATGCACTTCATGTGTTTCTCTTTTGAAAGTGCTTTAGTAAGCACATCAGCCGTCATGTCCTGAGTTGAACAGTACACTAATATAATTTTTTTTCCTCTTCTTTTTCCTCTGTTGTGAATTAATCTCAGAGTCAGACCAGATTAGTAACTCAGTAGAAGTAAAGTGTAAATTTGGAACGACAGTAAATAGAAATTTACTTTAGGGTTTTTCATTTAGGCTTACCTTTGTGGCTAACGAGTCTCCAGCCACCATGGTTTAGGGTTTCGAATTTGTGTGACCAGGCTCAAAGCTCAGCCTGAGAAGTGTATATATTGCTAGTCTGTTAGTAAAGCAATCAGATCAAGTGTTCACCTTACCAGTGGTCATTTCCTCCGGTATTGATCACACCTTGAGTGTTGGATTGTTGGGAAGTGGGGGTGGAGTTAGTACTCCAGCTGAATTTCGAGTTGGTCTCAATTTAGGAGTGGAGATTACTATCTAGAGTTTGATCTTAGTGTTTTTTCCTCATAGCCCACCTGAGGGTAAGGGAGAGTAGTAGCAAGCTATGGCTACTCCAGGAGAGTCAATTGAGAGGTCAGGCACTGCTGGTGATTCATCTAGGAGACATCCTAATGAAATGCTGCAACAAAGTTCAGAATATCAAAATCCTCTATAGAAATATGTTTAGTTCTAGGATGATGAACAAAGTTTTTAGTGAGTGCAATAGCTCGAGTGTTATCACACATCAATATAGTTGGAGCTTGTTGAGTAAATTCAAATGCACTCAACATTCTTGTGGACCAAATCAGCTCCATAGCTAATGAAGAAGCCATGATCTCAGCCTCTGTTGTAGATAAAACTACTGACTTCTTCTGTTTGCTCCCCCTACTGATAGCTCCACCACTAAGAGTAAACAGAGAGCCATTTGTGGTCCTATTGTTGTCATAATCATCTCCCCAACTAGCATTAGAGAAACCTTTGAGAGTAGCCTCAGATCCTAACTTCATGTACTCCAAGTAAATGCCTTGAGTGCGTTTTAGGTACCTAAGCACCTTTTTGACACATCCCCAATGAGCTGGAGTTGGACAGATAGTGTATGTGGCCAAAGCTCCCAATGAGTGAGCTATGTCTGGTCTGGTACAAACCATAGCAAACATCAGAACCTACAACACTATGGGTGAAGATTTGGACAACAGTAGATCCATTAGTGGTTATCTATTTACTTTGAGTGGTGGAGTTATTAATTGGAGAAGCAAACAACTGAAGTCAATGGCAGAGTCCACAATAGAAGCTAAAATCATGGCTTCTTCACTAGCTACTGAAGAGCTGATTTGGTCCATGAGTATGTTGAGTGAATTAAGTTTTGTTCAACAAGCTCCAACAATACTGATGTGTGATAACACTGGAGCTATTGCACATAAAAAACCATGTTCATTATCCTCTTACTAAGCACATCTCCATAAGTGGAAGATTTGATAAGGAGAAAGAAGGGGAAAAAATAGTTAAATTTGTTTACTATTGAGCCAAGAACATGATTGTTGGTGTGATGACCAAAGCATATTCAAAAGAGAAGCATAGGATGTGTGTAAGAGAGATGGGTATGTTTCTATCTCTTCATTAAGTGGGAGTGTTGTGAATTAATCTTAGAGTCAGACCATAGTAGTAACTCAATAACAGTAAAATGTAAATTGGATTGACGGTAAGTTGTAAATAATAAATAGTAAATAGTTATTCTTTTAGGGTTACCTTTGTGGCTAATGAGTCACCAGCCACTATGGTTTGAAATTATATGTCTTGTCTCAAAGTTGAGCATGAAAGGTGTATATATTGTTATTAAGTTAATAAAGAAATTAGGTCAGAAAGTACATCTTGCTAGTGATCAAACCCTTAGGTACTGATCACACATGTGAGCTGTTGGATTACTGAGATGTGGGGGTGGTGATAGCAATCTAGCTTAATTCGAGTTAGAGTTTGGTTCAAGGTGGGGAGTGCTACATTGAGAATTCTGACCTGAAGAGTGTTGCTCATAATCTACTTGAGGGTTAGATTGAGTGTGGGTAAGTTATGGCAAGTGCAAGATACCCACATTCACGCATTGATTTTCAAAAAAGTGTGTAAGAGAGATAGGTATGTTTGTGCCTCTTCATTAAGTGGGAGTGTTGTGAATCAATCTCAAAGTCAGACCATAGTGGTAACTCAGGAACAATAAAATGTAAATTGGAATGAAGGTCAATTATAGAAGATAAGTAATAATTTACTTTTAGGGTTATTCTTTAAGGGTTACCTTTGTGGCTAAGGAGTCAACAGCCACTGTGGTTTAGGGTTTTGGATTTGTATGTCCAGTCTCAAAGTTGAGTCTGAAAGCTGTATATATTAGTGTTCAGTTAGTAAAGCAATCATATCAGAGAGTACATCTTGCAAGTGATCATTCCCTCAGATGCTTATCACACCTTTTGAGTGCTTGATTGTTGAGAAGTGGAGGTGGAATTAGCACTCCAACTGAATTTAGAGTTGGTCTCAGTTCAAGTGTGGGGAGTGCTATCTAGAGAGTTCTGACCTGAGTGTTGTTGCTAAGAGTCTACCCAAGGGTGAGTGGTAGCAAGCTATAGCAATTGCAAGAGAGTCCACAAGACCTCATGTGGTAGAGACATCATTTAGAAGTGATCAATATGGATCACATTCACACACTAATTTTACTACCCGAAACATCAACTTTTCTCTCTCTAGTAGAAATTCGGCTTTTTTAACAACGAACATACGCTCATCGTTGTTCTCATACGTTTTACCGAGACTTTGTTTACAACGCATGCCATATCTTCAAAACATTACGTTTCTTAGAAGTCCACATCTTTACTTTGTCCCCAAGGTTTGATTTGAAGGTGATCTGCAGAATTATGTTGTCCATATGTTAGCCTCAGATTCTTAGCTCGCATGTTTGTTCTGAATGTCTACGTGCACAAACTTTTAGCTTGTGATTAATTGGCTAGTTTAATCTAGCCTAAATTTGGGCTTCACACATATCGTTACCATGTTTCTAACTCGTTAGTTCTTTCTATTTGCATCATAAATACTTTGAAACTACACCTAACGCACGCCATATTTCTTGTACAGCTCAATGTCACCACTCCGAATGATAAGCAGATGAGAAGAATTTTTGGAACCATACTCCTAGCCAAACTAGCAGATTTTGAAGCTGAAGTAAAGCAGATGGGAGACAACCTGATTATGGTCTGCATCAACGTCTTTACCACTATCTTTTCTGAATTATTGCCGACTCCAAGCAAAGGTCACTACATCTTTAACATGCGTGACTTGGCGAAGGTAAACCCTCTGACTTTCGATAAAAAGCAGTGCGACTTAATTTCCTAGCATTTTGCATCGTCAGATTGAAATGAATCTATGAACCACTCTCGATAGAGCTCTGAAGACTTCTCACTATTCCTACACTATCATAGAATTGTGGTTATACCGGCCTTTTACTGAGGCTACAGCCTTGGGAGTAGGTTGTGTCCGGGACCTTTAGTTGCGATAGGCTACGGAACTTCGGCAGTTCTCCATATACTGACCTGGAAGAATTTGCACATAGCAAAGAAGACCTTGATGATAACTCCAACTTGACTTTTTCGTTTATGAAAAAGTCTTGCTCGAATATTCCTTTCAAATAGATCTACCTGACAAAAATTTCACAAGGTGGAGACAATTTTTCTGTTCTCGATCCACTTGTTGTAATTGTGCTGCCTATGTGTCTTCAGGTTATTCAAGGACTTCTCAATGGCAACAAGGATGTTTTTCACACCAAAATCTCCATGCTTCAACTATTTTGTCACGAATGTCTACGTGTGTACGGTGATCGAATGTGGGATCCAGTGGATAGACAATGGCTTTGGGTAAGCGATGATAAATTGTGCGATTTTTTAGAAAAAAATGTTCAATCACTCAAGCTCACGAGATTTTGTCTGCCTAAGAGACGAAAGCTTTCTCTGCTCCTTAAGCTTTTTATTGAGACCTTCCATACACAACTCAGCTAAACGGATTAATATGGTGATGGTAAAATATTTTTTAAAAGGTTAATGCGGAGTGTCTTATTTGTTTGTATCGGTTTGAAGTTTTGGACTTCTAAATCTTTGTTCTATCTTCTGGTTCATGGCTTTCGATCAGAAGTCTTGTATATGGATTATTCATAGGCACAAATCCGCACGATAATTTCAGGATCTTTTGAACTCCAAGCTGAAGGACAACTTCAACACAGATTGGAAAACAGTCTTTGGCCAGGATAAGTTCAGGCCATTAATTACAAGATGTATGGAGCCAGGGTTAGATGACGCCAAATATGAACAAGTTCCAGGCTTCAAAGAGCTGAAAGAAGTGCTTGAGGAGTGTCTCAAAGAGTGCAAAAATCAACCGGGCATATTTGGCATGGATCTAGTAAGCATTTTCTCAGTCAAGACAAACTCGATGTCTCCACTTCATAACCAGTGAAGTTCGCAAGGGTTTAACTTCAGTTCGAAAATTTATCGTGCTCACACTTCTTAATTTTGATATCTATTTCAGCCTAATATTTGTTTCTCGATTACTTTTTATCACTGGAGCACGTTGGCTTCCTTAACCGTGTTTGTGATAATTTCATTCTTTCGTGTAACAACGAAGGTGCTGTTCAAAGACGCAATGAAGCACATCTGTCGCATTCATCGCGTTATAACTCAGCCGCGTGGCCACATGCTTCTTGTCGGTGTCGGAGGCAGTGGGCGCAAAAGTTTAACGAAATTGGCGTCATTTGTGGGTGATATGAAGGTGTGAAATCATTGTACTGAGTGTGTCTCTGTGTCCTCGCATTCTCCGTGGACTTCAGTATCTTATTCAAATCTTTGTTCAAGTTTCAGCTAAGTTGCTAATACACTTAAAGTGATACTCACGCTCAGAACAACAGCAAGCCAGTATTCTAGTTAGATCCTTGAGAACTGTTCGGTCATTGTGTATGCCATAATCCCTGAATTCTTATTCTAAAAAGAATGATTTGGTGAGGAATCTAGCCACATCTGCGACAGCTGGAACAAAAAACTGATTAATCCTCAAAATGCTTGAAGCTAGCGGAATCTCCGGCTCTTAAACCTGAACGAAAAGAAAACATTTCAGGAGAAAGGGAATTGAAGTTATGAAACTCTTGGATGAAATTGCAGGTTTTCCAAATTCGGATCACCAATAACTACCTTTCATCTCAGTTTCATGATGATCTCAAGTTACTGTTTCAACAAGCAGGACTGAGTGAATTCAAAGTTCCTACAGTGTTTTTGTTTGATGATACACAAATAGTTCAAGAAACGTTTCTTGAAGATATCAACAACATTTTGAGTTCTGGAGAGGTACATAGATTCTTCGGACAAATGAGAAATTATGTTCTATTGTCTAGCTTCAATTAACGATGAACGACTACCTTTCTCTATCTTATATAAATATCAGCGCGTGACACTTTAGTCTATTAGATTGATGATATGGTTCGTTCTCGTGAATGGATTGTTCAGTTCAGTTGACAATGACTTTGGTGGAATGAAGGTTCCTAATCTTTTCAACAAGGACGATCTCACTATGATCTTCGACACGATTCGTCCTATTGCTAAAAAAGCGGGTGCTGGTGAGACCGATGATGAACTTTTCACTTACTTCATAGAGAAAGTAAGGGAAAGTCTTCATGTGGTCTTATGTCTCAGCCCCGTTTCGCAACAATTTCAGAAAAGGCTTCAGATGTTTCCAGGTCTCGTCAACTGTACGACTATTGATTGGTAATTCTCGTTAACGAGTGATGCAAATAGTGCTAAAAGTTGTGCCCAATTTCAGCCAAACGAATGTCAGAAATGTCGGAGTCATAGTTTTCCGTATTAAGACTATAAGCAAGGGAACAATGTCTCCCCTGGTCTATACGGAATTCGTCTGTTGCACATGTCAATGTGTTAGGATAACTAATTTCCTCCTCCCAATGGAAGCAGACCATCATTTCATAGGAGGAGATTTCGCATCTGAAGAATGGAACAGATTGAAATAGTATGAACTAATAATATTCGGAGGATTCATTTTTGCAGGTTCCTGGATTGGCCAGAAGATGCGCTATCTGAAGTGGCAGTGCGATTGTTGGCTGACGAGCAGAATTTAGGAGCCGCGGAAGTCAAAACCGCTGTTTGTAATATATTTGTTACCATACACATGTCTGTAGTAAATATGTCAGCAAAGATGTTTTCTCAAGTGAAACGCAAAAACTATGTCACACCCACCAGCTACCTTGAGTTCGCCAAAGGGTACGTTTTTCTGCTCAGTCGATTAATCATCCTCAAACACGAACTAAGGACCTTACAGAAAATCGTGGACGTTGTCCAGGAAACTATGTAGTCCAGGATGTACATCACCATGTGCGAGATGCAAATGTCTTTTCTCCGCCAACCCGCTAAAGCGTTTCTTATATCCTCGGCCAGTACCAGGCTTCATAACTCAACTTATTTCAAGCTCTGCATGGTTGTCGATTCCAGATATCGTAAGCTACTTGCAGAGAAGAAGCAGTATAACCGCAGTGCTGCGGATAAACTTAAGGGGGGTCTGTCAACCCTAATGGAAACAAGAGAGCAAGTGGCAAAGATGCAAATTGTGTGCCAAGAGAAGCAAGTTGTTGTTGCTCAGGCGAAAAAAGAATGTGAGGAAGTCCTTGTGCAGATTGTTACAGAGAAAAGAATTGTCGACGATCAGGAGATCAAGGCAATTTCCTGCCTTTTTTGTAGTTAGTGTTGGTAGTGTGTCCATTTATATCAAATGGATCCATGGAGAGACCCATCAATTGTCCGAGCAGACTTTCAGAATCTGAATTCGTCCAACCTCAATCATGAACTCATGAACTGACAAGAAATATAAATCAGAGGTCTGTGAACAGAGTGGGGTGTATATTTGTGATATACATCAACAATAAGAGAGCGCTTTACGCTAGCTGTGTTACCACCACCCTCTTGGTCCTGCGTACGTTTAGTGTGTGTTCTTTCCAGTTGCGTTAGAACTAAGAAAGAATGGAGATCCTGTTCTGAGAGTAGACAGAACAGTTTCTTTGACAATTACAACGAATAAAGACGGTGAGAGATCCTTGATAGTGATTCTTCATTGCAAAGATAAAACCTTCGGAGTCTTACTAGTTGACGACACCTTGCCAAAGAGATCCAGAAGTTCTCAGATGAAGATTATTCTTCACCAGGTCCGACTGAGCTAGACACATGACTAGACCCCTGACAAGAAGACTCATGACAATACAGGTCAACGCAGAGGCGGCACAAATAGAGAAGGAAGCCGTTGTATGCAATGCAATCGCATTAGATTGTCAACAAGATCTTGACAAGGCAATGCCGGCGCTGAATGCTGCCGAAGCGGCACTGAATGTACTCACCAAGAAGGATCTGAGCGAGGTGAAGGCATATGCAAAGCCGCCTGCTCTGGTGGAGATGACTCTATCAGCTGTCATGACAGTGCTCAAGAAAGCAGCCACTTGGGAGTCGGCCAAGAAAGAACTGGGAGACTCTCAGTTTCTGCAGAATCTCATGGCTTATGATAAAGACTTACTGGTAAACCTTCAGTCTGTGATCTTCCAATTTCATGTAAGGCTGATCAGAAAGGCCCAAACAACCGATCAGCATTACCAGCAGTTTGTAATTTAATTATTTCTTTGGGGCGTAAAAATGCTTGACCACGCTCTGTGAGTCCGAGGTTCTTTCGCGGGCCTGATCATTTTCATTCATACTTGCGGTTTTCATGTTTACAGGACGATCCGCTCCTTAAGAAAATTGCGAAGTTCACTAAGCAGCCGGAGTTTGTGCCAGAAACTATTGGTAGAGTCTCCAGTGCTTGCAAAGGTCTCTGCTTGTGGGTAAGTTCTCCAGCACTCGTCTCGTCCTAAAAAAAGGTGATGGTACATTTGGTATGTTATCGACAAGTAGAGATACGATGAAAGTCCATAAAGACAAATTATGGTTGTCTGAACAAGACAAGATCGGGTGTGAAATTTGCGCTCGCTTATATTGCAGGTCCGTGCTATGGAAACATACGGATACATAAACAAGGACGTCATGCCGAAGAAGATAAAACTGAAAAACGCGCAGGACAACCTTGCCAAACAGGAAGCGTCTTTACAGAAGGCCAAGTACGCTACTGTTTCATTCTACTCTTATCAGATGCTCAGTTAACAGAAGGCATTTGTGTTTAGTCGGAAAGTGAGGAATCTCGTAAGCTACTCGTCTTTCTTGTATGATCCATCCCTCGATAGTAGCGACTTCACTTTGACCAACGCTCTAACTTCTTCGTATATATTTCCTGAAAAGCTGTGCTATTGCTCCTTTCCCCGTGCAGAAACCAACTTGCGGAGCTTCTGGCCAAGATCCAGGCTTTGAAGGACAAATATGATAAGTCTATAGCTGCCAAGGAGGCTCTTCAAGCAGAACTGGATGACCTCAGTGTAAGAACATTATGCCTCAGTACTGGATTTAGAATTTGAGTGTCGTCCGAGTTGACTGCCTGCCGTCCGTACGTACGTATTGCTTGCATCCAGCGCTACAATGGTCGAATATCTGCTGTGGACCAGTGTTTAGCGCAATGAGAGCCATGATGTTTCTGTTCGGTGACCACGGTCTTTGTATCATGTTGCAGGTGAAACTGTTTCGGGCAGAAAAACTTGTTTCTGGGTTGGCTGGAGAGAAAGAAAGATGGGAAGCTTCAATCATAAACTTCGAGGAGGGAATAAAGAAGCTGCCAGGTGATTGCCTGGTAGCAGCAGCATGTCTCTCGTATTCTGGGCCCTTCGCTTCCGAGTACCGAGATGACCTCGTCAGTGGCTGGGTTGCCGAGGTTAACTTCTGAACACCGTTCAATCACCGCAAGTTTTTTAGTGGAGCTGTTTACATTTACTATATGACCATGCACTTTTCAGGTGAGACTATCCCTCGCAAAATCCTGCCTCAAGGTACAAACACTACATTGCTCTGCGCGCAGGTGATTCGACTGACTATTCCCTCCTCGCCTGGTTTCTCATTCAACTCATTCTTGGCGGATGCTGGTGACGTCAGAGAATGGAACATTCAAGGTTTACCTGCTGATGCGTTCTCCTCTGAGAACGGTGTGCTTGTCACACGCAGCAACAGATGGCCTCTGATGATTGACCCTCAGGTGAAACTCCATTCGGTGTGCATTATCGGAGAGGCAGTTAATACTGAATAATAAGCAACCTGAATATGAACCAATAAGTACATATCCTCTCAGATAAACTCTTTATCAGCATGTAGTGAACTATGATGGTATTACCAACCAAGCAGCAGGATGAAAGGTAAGATTACTAGTTGATACAAAGGCTGGCGCAAGTGGAACTTTCATCCCAAAGGGCTAAATATGTGTTGCTTGAAAGTGTAAGGAATTGAGGGTCTAATAGATCGTGGAAATGAACTAATATATACAGAACATCTACAAAACATTGAGAACGTCCCTCGCGATCGATTACCTACAAACCGTTCAACCTTATAGCTGAAATTGACCGGGCACTTGATGACTATCCCAGGAACAATCAAAGAAGTGGATAAAGAACATGGAAGCGCAACATGGCCTTGAAGTTGTGGACTTACAAGTAAGTCATAGTGCGGATAAGTTGATGTGTTGAGATATTCGTGCAAGAAGAGCGTCCTCTTGATAGAACCAGTTCAACACGTATCATTGCTGGCTTATACAACTGATTCTGTTAGTAGACTCGGATCATGTGAATACCATGAGTAGAAGAGGAGCACTAAGCTCTTCAGTTTTATCTGAATGAAAATATTCTTGGAGCATTGAGTTTCCGTTCCTTGCTTGTAAAGGCAACCGGTTTCAATGTAACAAGTGACTTGTTTTGTTTGGGACAGAGTGAAAACATGATGAGAGTGATGGAAAACGCATTACAGCAAGGCCTGCCAGTGTTACTTCAAGATGTGTACGAGGAGATAGACCCGGCTCTCGAGCCGATTCTTGCAAGGTCATACATACAGCGAGGCGCCAACGTAAGGAACAAGTTTTACTTCTTTTTGCCTGGCCTGATCCGGAGATCCATCCCTGGAGCTCCACAATTTTAGAAATGTCTGAACCATGGCGCTAATCGTGATTGCAGTCCAAGAGAACTGCAAACGCAGAATGCATATTTACGAATATACGAACACACTTAACACTTTCTATATTACTTGGATGGGCAGTTCTTTATCCGGCTTGGAGACAAAGAGTTGGATTACAACTTCAAATTCAAACTCTACATTACCACGAAGCTTGCAAATCCACACTTTCCTCCAGAGATCTCCACGAAGACCAGCATTATCAACTTTGCAGTGAAAGAGAGCAGTCTAGAGAATCAGCTGTTGACGCTGGTGGTACAGAAGGAGAGACCAGATTTGGACAAGCAGAGAAACGAGCTTATTGTTATTGTAAGATCTCTGTTACATGTCATCTGCGCACTTCGTTTATCCTGAACAGGTCTCTACTAGCAGATCGTAACTTCCCTCCGAGAGCGCAGTTTTGGTACTGGGCAAGAGCAGTCAATGGTAAAACTGCACGTTTCTGGTAAACTCCATTACCCGTAGAGCAGCGCCTCATGTTCTCTCAATCGACTGTGAGGAGAAATCCCTCATATTGCAACCTCATGAATCAAGTCCAATTCAACTCCTGTTCGTCAATACAGGTGTCCACAGGAAAGAAAACACAGATTAAGTGTGAGGACGACATTCTCCGTTTGCTCGCTACTGCTGAGGGCAATATGTTGGACAACCTGGAGCTGATTGCCACTCTGGATACTTCGAAAGAAACATGGGAGAAGGTTTTGTGACACTTCTTCGATGTCCAACAGTGATCTGTAATCTTTGTAATTGCACGTGGGAGCCCTTAATACTGTTTGAAAGATCTGGTGAGAATTCGCGCTTCTTCTGTAACTAAGGCAAGGATGGTCTGCAGGTGAAAGAATCGCTGGAGGTAGCCGAGATAACTGCTAGAAAAATAGAAGTTGCCAGTTCCGCTTACAAACCCTGCGCTGAACGTGCTGCCCTGCTCTACTTCATCCTCATTGAGCTTGTATTAATCGACTCCATGTACCAGTTCTCCTTGGAGGCATACACGGAACTCTTCCTCATATCGATCGCCAAATCTGCCAAGTGAGTTCTACATCCTTTCGTTGAATCCCATTTGAAGAGGTCCGTTGAAATTTTATGGGAGAATCTCCTCACTTGGATAAGCTCTCGACTCTCCAATCGTGCACAACGACAAGAAGTGGTAGAACCAGAAAGCTAGAAATGCATGGAATTGTCCAATTAGTCCGAAGTGAAGTGCTTCTTTTCGGCTAATGGATGTGCTGAACTCAGGTCTGATAACATCAACGAGCGGATCAAAGGGCTCAATGAGTTTCACACTTATGCCGTTTACAAGTACACGACTCGTGGACTTTTCGGAAAGCACAAGTTGTTGTTGTCGCTTCAGGTATTTTGAAAGCCGTCGCTTCTTCTGTTAGGAAAGATAGATCTCAGTGGCAGAGGTTTTGCCTTGGTGCTAAGGATGGAAATCTTCCAAAAATTGGATGAGATATGGGCAATGCTGTGAAAGTTCTCTCCTGCCTGCAGATATGTGCCAAGATTCTTATGAGAATTGGGGAAATCACGAGTGAGGAATGGGGTTTCTTCTTAAAAGGAGGAATTGTGATGGACAAGGCAACACAGACTCCGAACCCCTTCCCGAATTGGATCAACGAAGAGATGTGGGACAATCTCACCGAGCTTACGAAAATACCTCCCTTCGAAAACCTTGTGAGCCGAATCACTGAAACACATACCTAACGTTGGAACTAATATCAGATCTCTAACTCGCGGAGTCGATGCTCTCTGAAATTCCTCAATTTAGGCCATATCAAACTTGTCTTAGTTGCGTATACCATGTTGCCTCAGCCAGTTTATTTAATTTCGCGCAGCAGTTTTAATAGAGGAGTTTCAGACTGACCAGATTTGCATGACTTCAGCTGGACAGCTTGAAAGGGGACCAAGTGAAATGGATCGATTGGTACAAGAATCCTGAGCCTGAAGAAATGGAACTCCCCGGGGACTGGGAGGAGAAATGCAGTGAACTTCAACGCATGATGCTCCTGCGTTCGTTCCGAATGGTCTGGAAATCAGTACCATTTGAGATTGAAGCCATGATTTGATAATATAAGCTTCAAGTGCCGTTGTTATGGACTCTTACACCATTCTGTCTGTTCCATTACATTTATCGTGCCTCGCATCTGGATAAAATCCAGATGCGAGGCACGATCAGAGGGAACTGTTTCTCATCGAGTTGATCTGGTCCAAATGCAGGATCGGATCATCTTCTCCTGCACAACCTATGTCTCCAACTTTCTCGGACAAAAGTTCGTGGAACCCCCTCCTCTGGATTTGGGAGATTCTTACGGAGACTCAGTGCCATCAAGTCCTCTGCTTTTCATCCTTTCTGCCGGTACAGCGCAAAAACGCACCCCATGACATTCTGGTACAGGAACCATCTCTGTGGGCAAACCAATTCTGGAACCGTAATGAAACCTAATTCTGAAAAATCTAGCCTCCCGTAGTCTGTAAAAGCTTTCTGATTTTCTGCAATTCGCGCCCCGGCCAAACATACAGGAGTTGATCCAACTACTGGCTTGAGACAATTTGCTACTTTAAAAGGGATGGATAACGATTTCCACGCTGTGGCACTTGGGCAAGGCCAAGCCCCCGTCGCCATCAAGCTAATCAACAACGCAGTAAGCTTTTCATACAAATCCAGCAAACAAAGAAAGTTGGACCAGAATAAATAGCCCACAGAATCATCAACTTACAAATGCACTTTTCCCCCGATACCGATTCAGTTTTATTGACAACGTGCGGAAGACGCTCTGCAGCAGTCTCGTGTTCATGCAGTGAACTTCACTCTGCTCGAGTGGAATGAGAATGTGTTCCACGAATGCCTAAACCCTGTTCCTATTCTCACTTTTGCAGTCCAAGTCCGGAGGATGGGTGTTTCTGGCAAACTGTCAGCTCATGACCAGCTGGCTTCCTGCGCTGGAAAAGATCATATCCACTCTGGAGAAGAGCAAACCCAACCCAGGCTTCCGATTGTGGTTATCAAGCGTCCCCACCGATAAATTTCCGATAGGCATTCTTCAAAGGAGCGTCAAAATGACAGCTGAGCCTCCCAAGGTATACATGAGAATTCCCAGTGGGGTCTGGATATGGCACCTGCAGGAAACAAACAAGGATCCGTCTTTCCCAGTCGTTGTAACGTGGGTATCTGCTTGCACTGATGATTCTGCAGGGTCTCCGAGCTAACCTGCTGAGGATGTACAACACAGTAACAGAGGAGTCATTCTACAAATGCAAGAAACAAGATAGATATCAAAAGCTCTTTTTCGCTCTCGCCTATTTCCATAGCGTACTGCTGGAAAGACGCAAGTTCGGAAACCTGGGTCTGAATATACCTTATGACTTCAATGACACAGATTTTGAGGTGATGATCTCTCCTTTCTTTCACACGCTTCACTCCTTCCTTTTTCCTTATTCCTCAGATCTATTCCTAATGTAACAACTTTTCTAACAAAGTTTTACTTCGCCTCTCAAACACTCCACTACGAGGGAAATTTTAATTTGGGACAAACAAATTCTTAGTTGAAACCTCTCATGTGAGCTCTGCTATGCCCTTTTGTACCAAATTCATAACCTGGGGACTGTCTGTGCCAACAGGTGTCGGATGATTTGCTCAAGTCCTACCTAGATGAGTATGTGGAGACTCCTTTTGAAGCTCTGAAGTTTTTGATATCACAAGCTAACTACGGTGGGCGTGTGACTGATGAGCTCGATCGAAGAGTACTATCTTCCTACCTGAATCAATTCTACTGCAAAGAAATACTTACCACTCCGAATTTCGAGCTTTCTTCGTTGTTGGCATACCATGTACCTGATGATGGAACTCTTGGGAGCCACAAGGAGTTCATTTCAACCTTACCAGCGCATGACAGGCCTGAAGCATTTGGTCAACATCCGAACGCAGATATCGCCTACCAGCTCTCTGACAGTAGAGAAATTTTGTCCACTATAGTTGGTTTGCAAGCTGGTGCAGAAACCGGTAAAAAAGGGGCAAGTAAGGAACAATCAGTGGATGCCATAGCGAGCGAACTCTTGATGCAGGTGCGTGTTATATTCTCGCGCAAACTCCCAGGCTCTTAAATTGCATATGATTCTTTTATCAAGTTCAAATTCACTGTTTTTGAATAGCACCCGGAGCAAATCCCACCTTCTTATTTTTTGTGAATTTTCGGTAGTTTGAAACACAAAAACATCGCAACATCCTTTATATTATAGGAGCAGAAGCTAGGGAGCTGAAATCTTTAAACAACTCGTGCAGGTTCCTGAGCCCCTCAATATCGCTGAGATCGTGAAGTCGAAGTCTTTGGACCCGTCTGCTCTTCATACAGTGCTCTTCCAAGAGATAGAACGTTACAATATTCTGCTGAGTCTGATTCGAAATCACTGCCAAGACTTGCAAAAAGGCATTCAAGGATTGGTGGTTATGTCCATGGATTTGACCATCATATTCGATGCCTTCGCAGCTGGCCGTGTACCAGCACAATGGATCAAGTAAGCCCAGCCAGCTACTAGTTTAAGACTCTGCATAATTTGGAACTTATCCATGGACGATCAGATTCGAAAAGACAAACTCCAGAGGAGTACGAGCGTGCACATCAATGAAATATGACAGCACATCACATCTCCAGCAGCAATCATCGCACATCAGGCACTCGTTGTGCCCGAACTCGAGCTTAGATCTAACTAGTGTTGATTTTGTCTTTGCCGTGACCAGGGCTTATCCGACCATCAAACCCTTGGGGTCGTGGACCAGAGATCTTCTCGCGAGGATTACAGAGCTCAAATTGTGGATTGAGGGAACATATCCAATTTGCTACTGGTTGGCCGGTTTCACATATCCGGCTGATTTTCTCACTGCCGTGCTGCAGACAACTGCTCGCAAGAACCAAATACCAATTGACACCCTAGTGTGGGATTTCACTACCATCTACAAAGATGAAATGGAAATCACTGAGTATCCCAAGGAGGGAGTTTATGTCAAAGGCTTGTATTTGGAAGGAGCAGGCTGGGACAAAGCTAATGACTGCCTGACGGTAAAACTACCTCAAAAAACTACACCCTTCGCTAGTCGACCATCTCGTACTGATCCAGAGTGTACCAGAAGAAGTCTAATCCAAACATCCAACCGAACAAAAAATTTTCTTCAAAAATATTTAGAATTCTTTCTAAAAACAAGCTTTTCATCTAAGCGGATGTTGACTGGACGTGACAATCATACATACAGTAGTCTTACTGCTCTCGATTGTAGGGCACAAGTACAGAGCTCAAAGAATCATTTCCGCTCGTCAATATTGCAGGAACCAAAGCACATGGAATTGATAGTCCCCATGCCAATAATTTTATTCAAGCCAGTGGTGAACAAAAAGAGGAATCTCAAGGGGTTATATCAATGTCCACTATTTTTGTACCCTCTTCGGACAGGAACAAGAGAGAGGCCCAGTTTTATACTGTTTGTCACAGTGAAATGTGGCGCACAGGAATCTGATTATTGGGTGAAGCGTGGTACTGCACTCCTCTTGGCACTCGCAACATGAGCCATCATTTGGATTTCCCAATCCAATTCGGAGGTCCACCGATTGATGGTTCCCATGATTGTGAGAATCACAATAACTTTAGCTCTCGAGTTCCCAGATGTGGACTCCCCATCATCAGACATCACAGGTTCCAAGTTTCTTCGGGGGCTCCATTGCGTGATTCGAACAGCCGAGGGAATGTCATGACTGGATTCTCTCGATGTTCAAATGCCATGCAGGGTCTTAAGCACAAGGTATCTTGACTTGGAATATTCAGAAACAGGAGGCAACGTACCTGTCGTTGCTTGAGCCTCTGTAGACTATTCATTTCATGCTCGTCATCGGCACTCAGAGAGCGAAGAGTATGGATATAACGAGCCGATGTTTTGGGGTGGAATATTGTGAGACAAGTTGGATGCGGTGGGCCCAGGATGGCCGACTTCTGCCCGGGCAGGTTTCCAGGAGAAGTCTGGGAGTCATGCTGAAAGATAAAAGTTCATCATCGTCTTGTCATCGTTGTTGTCATTCGACCCGTCAGCTTGACCTCGTGCAACAACCACAAATCCCACTACTTTTGTCATCTTCAAGCTCAGACGTTCGGTGGCTTCTCAGAATTCGAATAGAAGAAATCCTCTCGCCTGCACCTCTCCACTGCTACGTGGTACCGAGCGGTCATTCAGACATTTGATCATGGCCTTCAGGAGCACTATTCTGTCCCCAAAAGTTGAATCTGTCAATGGTACCTTGACAGCCTTGGCTTTAACCAGTGCAAACTGTGCCTGGAGAATGCTTGTGGAACAATTTTGATTCCATGTGTAACATAGACAGACAGACAGAGGAAGTTTTCAAGTGAATCTGAACCACAAAGGAAAGGAGTCATCTCACAGGCCGATTCCAAAATCAAAATCGTGATGGCAATTGTTTCATCATGTACTGGAACGACGAAAACTTCATGCCATTAATATATTATGGTCTACACGCCCCGTAAGAAGCCAGCGCTGTCAAACGCCTTTATCCACTTTTGGTCTGGAGGTTTACAGTCCTAACAAGTTAAAGTTTAACCTGTAAACTGTAGGACAGTCCATCCTTAGAAACTGCAAAGCTAAAATTTCCCACAAAATTTCGATCTCCTTCTGTTTGATTGTGATGATAATGGTAGATTTCGAGAAAGGGTATGGAATAAGAAGTATTCAGTAGACTCGTACGAGAAGCCCATAATGTGCACCAAGGTCACAAGATAAGATTTATGGTCTGCAGATTCTGGACTCCTTGATCGGACCCACAGCACCTTTCCCTTCACGAATAGACTGCAAATAAGGGAGTCCCATAGTGCACATATCCACGGATTCTACTCTCCCATGACTACTAGTGGAATGGCAAACGTCCAGCAAAGGCCCAATCAGCCCATGGAAAAAGCTGATTTTAACACGGCATTGATGCTTGGGAGGCTTGAAGTGTTAGATTTTTTTTCACATTGAAGATATTCTTGGCGCATTAGAATGAAAGATGTGGATAGCTTATGTATCAAATGCACAACAATTAATATTCATCAAGGGCATGTATTTAGTAATTATAAGGTAGGGTGGTATTATCGATATTGACATCGATTGAACACAAGTGAACTGTTTAGAGCTGATCTGCGCTGAAATCTAAATACTAAACTATTTGTCGAGATCCCATTAAATGAGATCACCGTATGCAATTCTTTTTCTTACTAGTGATATAGCAACGGTTGAATTTTCAGATCATACAAAATATGCAAATTCTAAATGAATATCACGTTCGGAAAAATCTTTCACCACTTTTAAACTGGCCAATTAAAATACCGTACGATAGTCTTGCCTGGCGCGCTTGAACCCTACCGAATAAAACATCCTCTGGAATGTGAGAGAATTTGTTGCTTGCTCTGGGCACCACTCTATTGCGCACGTGTCAAAGGTGTGTATAGCTAAAAACCATGTGTAAAAACCCGCAATCTCTTTATTACGAGATTAAAATAATATATTATTCTGGTAAAAGCTTCTATCTAAATAATTGATGCAGACCAGAGGGTTGGAGCCCGGTACGACACAGTGGAATGACAGACACATGAGAACAAAAATGCAAAACGGCGACCCATGGGAAAAATCAAATACAAAAATGGAAGGAGGGCAACTACTGCTAGCGTAGGGTCGTAGAGCAACGGTGCCCATAGCCTGTACACGGTATGGTATTTGCAATCGACCTGATAGATTGCGTAGCATTCCTAAGCTAGAGACTTCATCTTAGGAGTCCTTTGTTCCACTCTTCTTTGGATGCGGATTTTTTATTGGTCACATGAACGGAAATATTTTTGAAAGAACAATTATGATATTTTACTAAAAAAATTAGACAGGTATTTGACTCTGATTTTAAACATTTATCTCCTCCCATGTTTTGTTTTCCGAGCTGAGAGCTTTTCCCCTTCATAGTTTCACAAGCCACACTCATTTAGTGGAGATGGTGTACACTAAATCGTTCTGAGCACACATACGGAATAAGGAGGTACATTTATGGATTTCTTTGGGGGTTTTAAACGGTAATGCATTATACATGGAAGTGTAACAGGGGGAAAACCTCGAACTCTACTTCTGCCAATAATATAATAAAAATACATGGGATATTTTCATGCCAACGGCTTAAGAAATGTTATTGGAAGAAGTAGAGGTCAAGGTTTCCCCCTGTTACTCTTCCACCTACGCTTATACGGCGTGGTCATAGTCAAATTCTTACTGTGGTTACCTTGCCTGTCACTAAACTGCGAGACTCTTCTGCGCGTGTACTGCGTAGTCTCCATGTTGGGGTGCGTCACATACGGTTTGTGAAGAACGCACAAAATTCAGTGCATTGAAATCTGATCGAAAACTTAAATCACATGCCTGCTAGACCGCAGCTTTCACATGAATGTGGTGAATCGAAAATGCATGTGCACATAGAGAATAAGTGTTCAACTCCCTTCTATACAATTTATACGTAGTTCATTCAATATATTTCCATAAAGTCAAAGTGCAAGAAGGGAGGTGGTTGAACAATCAATACCAGATGAAATAATACCAAATGTCATTTGCTGATCCCTTAGTAGATAAAGTTCATCTACATGCAATACATTCTCATCAAGTGATGCATCTAGGGAACCTGAGATAAAATCCTCGGACCATACTTACACTCATAGAATGTGTAAGTCGTTTGTCCATGTCATACATCCCTATGGAAGCTAGAGATGAAGAGGAATATCCAAAGGAGACTATGCCTTACATTTTGACATATTGACTCTCACGCCTACAAGATGAAGCTCAAGAGTCAAGTAATCACATGTCTACCTAATGTGATTTACGTAGCCCAGAATATGTGTGTCATCCACTAAGGAGTGTAACGCAGCAAAGCAATATTTAGAAGAGCTCTACAATGAGCCATGGTGAATAGGGGACCTCCAAAAGGGGTCCTACTCTTTAAACCTTCCCTTGTATTCATATCACGCTTGACACCCTTTGATAGGAGGATCATGGACGACTTTGGTGAAATCGTCGAACAAAGGATCTTTGAGTTTGTGACATGAGATTTGGCACAGAGACATATATTTTTGCCAAGTTTGTGTGTTGGGTTAGGCTTATTATCGATGAGGAGATGACATCTATAATATTTTTGGCTACTTGGATACTATCGGCACCTTTATTTTCTTTCCGATTTATGATTGCATATAGGCCCATCCTTGAGATGTATGCAAGAGACGCAAATGCATGATCATTTCCTTTACATGTACTATTACAACATATAATAGATGCTTTATCCCAGAGATATGACATGAGCTCTTGTCTTTTTCCTCTTTGTCCATCGATTGGACTAGAGGTCTATAGTCTACCTTGATGGACCGACAATGTCAGTTGGCTCCACACTCAATCTTACTGGATTCGGCGATTCGTAGTAATACTAGGATTCGTTTGCGCTCTTGCTCCGATAAGGGATTGTGGATCTTGGTTTGACCATACATTAGGGCTTTTCGACTAGCATTGGCTTGGTCCATTCATCTACATCTTCATTACTGAACTTCATATGTGATCTTACCTTAGATGACTTTTGCTATATGTGTCTATATGACTTTTGCTCATTCGGAGGGTAGAGTATAACTATCCATGATGCCATTAGGGATGTGGTGTTTGCTATGACGCAAGAGGATGGATATCTCATATGGAGGGAGTGTTAATATGTCTTGCAGTCAACTCGGTTAGGGTAGACCTTTACTTGGTTTGGGAATATTAGGATGTTGTTGCAGACATTGTGGTTATAGATCCTACACGTGACACGGTTTTGGAGGGGATGATTACCCATACTCTAGATGGGTGGCAAGTAGAGCAGCAACATCCAAGGTCTCCAAGTATAGGGGTATACAGAGAGGTCACCTTTATGTTCATATAACTTTGGAGTTATAGCGAACTATAGACACCGACTTCGACATATTTATAAAAAAGTGTGCGAGATCCTACCATACAAGACGGCAGGGGTATCATTATCTTTAGTTTATTATATAGTCTATTTTAGGCAACGTGTTTATATTATTCTAGAAAAATTATTAGCCGATGCAATCCATAAGAGAAAAATCACGTTAGTTGATACTTCATGGGATGTTATGTTGTTTGTAGATCTATTAACCTAGATAGTTGGGATATGTTAGGTGCATTAGTACATATTTATCATTGTGATACTATTGGGGCTAGCCCCATGTTACGAGTTTGGTTTTATCCATGTCGTGCTTGCTTGATGATGGGGTCTTCCCATCCTTTTTGTTATTTTACTTTGTCCTCTTTTAGCTTTAAACAGTCCGTTTTATTATGCTCGGCTTTTGACTACTGGTGGAATTGCGGACTAAAGTCCTCGTCTTCGCCTTCCGCTTTACAGTTAAAGCTCGTACTCATTTATCTCAAAAGTACATAGAGATGAATCCACATGAATTTTCTCACACATTTATATATACTTGATTACTAATATTTTTATCAAATGAATGACACGGACTAAAGTCCTCGTCTTCGCCTTCCGCTTTACAGTTAAAGCTTGTACTCACTTATCTCAAAAGTACGTAGAGATGAATCCACATGAATTTTCTCACACGCTTATATATACTTGATTACTAATATTTTTATCAAATGAATGAGTACAAAATCTTTAGAATCAAACAATTAATACATTTCAGTACTTACAACAAGAATGAATTTGCACATCAACATAATAATCTGACATTTTCTTATTCAAAAATATATCACGTCTCCTAATTTGTATTTCATTATTTTCGTTTTATTGTGAAGACATAAAAACTTGTAACTTTGTTTCTGGCCAAATGATCCGCAAAATATATATAAAAAAAATACAACAACATGTTTGTCAAAAATAATATTTTAACATTATTTTGAAATAAAATATTATTATTTAATATTGTAAATTCAATTAATAAATGCTTTTAAATATATATTTTTTTTACCAATTCATAAATTTTCTTTCCATTATAATAGCATTCAATATAATATCAAAATGAATGAATATAATTTTAATACATATGTGTATGTCATTACGTAATTCGTATTCGGATTTTGGCATTCAAACTATAACGCATCTTCCATTGTCATGTTACATCTTTGTTGGATTATACGTCCAAGTTTGATCTCCTATGCTTTTACGAGGTGGGGATATTGGAGTGCGGATATTTGGAGTAGTCGTTGTTGTGGTCTAAGAAGTAGAACACCATAAGAAAACTCGAGTGGTTCTCGATGCATATCCATCTCATCTGCCCTTTATTGGCCCATGATCTTTTGAAGAAAAACGAAGTATAATAACAAAAAGGATGGGAAGACCCCATCAAATCGTACAAGGATGGAACCAAACGGGTAACATGGGGCTAGGCCCCAATAGTATCACACTGGGAAATATGATCTAAGTACAACAAATGGGATACGTGTGGTTACGATACAGGAAGCTCGCAACAAACAAGATCAAATGAACTTACGTACAGTACGCCAAGTCGAGTTTACATAGCTGATAATTGACCATTTAGCTTCTTGAATTCAAGTACCGTTGTTTGCGCGACCATGAGCACAGGAAAAAAAATTGTAAAGAAAAATCCTTGACCACACAAGTGGCGAAACAGTGAAATAACATTTGGACTACAACATCCTTCTCATGGATACTGTTATGAGTTAATAAACTGTCAGCAAGGAACACATCAGCCACTGAAAAAGCAAGAAAGAAAATTTGCTGAAATGAAACTTGAGGATGGGATCCAAGATCAATTCTAAAATCTAGAAAATTTAAAGTATTAATTTTTCTTTAAAGATTTTCATCTATAATAACACATTATCTTAAAAATAATTTTAACAATAATAAACACCTGTTTCTTATATACATATTTCCATGTCTAATGGGCAAAGACCCTTGGACCCTCATGGAAAAACTTGAAAGTAGTTCCCAACCTCTAATTTTGAATTTAGTTCGTCCTCCGTAAAACATTTTCATGTACAGAAAAGTAGAGCCCACGCGACCATGAGTCGATGTAAAACTACTCTAATCTGAAGTCAGATCAGCAGCATTTCCCACCTGATCACCTTCTCATCGAGAAGAGGTCCCACCAATGTCATCAAACAATGTGGTAAAGACGGACTCAAAACCAAACTTGGTATTACGATTAGAAGCTCGATAAGTGACAACCATCTTCCAGAAGTGGACTAAATTTGCATACATCAATGCTCACATACGAAGGTTGAAAATCTTGAAAGCAATAACGCCGACAGCAAGTAGTTGAAAGTGGAGTTGTACGTAAACTCTGAACAGAACGAACACCTTCGCCCTCGGGAATGAATACACTACCGTGTAAAAAATACAGTGTTAACAAATTTGCACAAAGAAGACGAACGCGAAATCGGGAACATTCAGTCACGCATGTTTGTAACTATCAGGTCCATGAGACGAGCAAGCTACACACCGCATAATCAAACGCAAATACAAATGCCCCTATTTGCCATGGCTCATTATAGAGCTCTTGTGTCTACTGCTTTGGCCGTGTCCGGTTGTGTATTCCACACCTTAGCGGATGATACACACATTGTGGACCCTGTAGACAACATTAGGAAAGTCTTTGATTACTTGGACTACCGAACTTCATCTTGTAGGCTTGAGAGTCAAGGTGTCAAAGTGTAGAGCTTGGTATCCTTTGGGCATTCCGCTTCATCTTCAGCTTCCAGAGGGATGTATGATATCGACAGACGGCTTACGTATTCTAAGAGTGTCAGTAGGGTCTGAGGATTTCAAGCTACCTTGACATTGGACGAGGATGTTTTGCATGTAGACGACCTTCCTCTTCTAGGGGATCCGCATGTGACATTTGGTATACTGTCATATAGTATTGCTCGTCGACCCACCTACCTTCTTCGCACAGTTCCTCCTTCACCTACATTCATATCACGTTTGACAGCCTTTGATATGAGGATCATGGGTGTCTTTGGTGACATCATCGGATCATGGACATTCGAGTGTGTGATTGGAGATTTGGTAAGGAGACAGACATCTTTGCCAATTTCGTGTGGAGTGGTAGGCTTAGTATTGATGGAGGAGACGGCACCTACGGTATTCTTGACGAGTTCGGCACTTGTTGCACCTTTGTTATCTTCTCGATTTATGATAGCAAATAGATCTATCTTGGAGATATATATGAGGGACGTCGATACGGGATCATTTCCCTTACAAGTATTATTACGACATACGAGAGATGCTTTACCACGGGAGGTACGACATGAGTTCCCATCTTTTTCCTCTTTGGCTACCGATTGGACTAGGGGTCTATTCACTCTTAGTGGATCCGGCCATTCCTCGTATTACTAGAGCTCGTCTACGCTCTTGTTTGGGCAAGGGTGCAGGCTCTTGGATCTTGGTTCGACCATGCATCAGGGCTTTCCGACTCACACCAGCTACTTTTTTCACAGCGATGAGGTTCCGTCTTGGCTTGGTCCATCCATCTATATCTTCATTACTTACATGTGAGTGTGGTATCACTTTAGATGCTCTCATATGGATAGCACTAGTTGGTGCAATCCATATGAGAGCAATCATGATAGGTGATGCTTCTTCGGATGCTCTGTTGGTTGTAGACCTTTTGATATGGATAGTTCACATATGTTAGGTGTTGTATGACATATTTCCGGCGTGATGCTATTGGAGCTAGCCCCATGTTACCAGTTTGGTTCCATCCTTGTACGCTTTGATAGGGTATTCCCATCCATTTTGTTATTATACTTTGCTTCAGCGGAGGAATACAAATGTCTTCACTTGGCCAACGAATCGTTCCAAGTTTCAAGAACTTTGCTCTCGCTGCGTTGACACCCCAAACGCCCATAGGAGGAGGATTGAAGGATGCGCCGGAAGTGTCGCCGTTAGGCGCCACTCTCTTCAGTTCCTGCTAACGCTCTCGCTGTGACTGACACGTCTACCGCAGTTCCCTAATCGGGACTCCTTTCTCCTGACTAGTGGCCCGGCCTGTCCAGCCTTCGTAACCGGGACCGCTTTGGTACTCTCTCCGAAGTTCCCACCAAGGGGATTCTCACTCGTATGGGCCAGGCCTGCTCCGCAACTATCGGAACGGGCGGCCGAGGCTCCCCTGATTCCCTGGCCGGGTCTAATCAAGGGCCGCCCCAAACGGAGCCAGAACGTCTGCAGGTATAACCGGTACCCGTTACTGAACCAGACCGCTGACACGTGGAAGCGCTGGAATTGTAAGGTGAGAACGGGCCACTGAGCGTGATCAACAATAGCGGGTTGGAAAGAGCGACTGGATTAGGGATCGCGGGCGAAGTGGGCACGTGGAGAGCACCGAGGAGCGGCGCCCGCGCTGCGAGCTCGGGAGCCATCACAGTCCGTGAGTCAGGGCGAGTCGGAAGCGATTCGGAGAAGCATGGATGGCATCGACGGCTTTGACGAACGCCGGGGATCCATTTCGGGAACGAGACGATACGAGCTCGGTAGGGCTCGAGAGCGAAATCATGAACGACGCGTGCCTTTCCTTCGCGTGGAAGTGAGTCCTTGGACCATGTCAGTTCCGGACAAACATCTCTTCTCGATCATGTCCCCTTGTCAAGTTCGCGGCTGGCTCGCATGCAAAGCCTCGGCTTTGCGGCCCCTCCTGCTCCCCGAGCATGCGTCGAAAAAGTTCGTCCATCGATCTCGACATGTGGAAAGAACTCCCAGGCTAATGGAATTTTCCAATCTGAAATTAATTTTCGGCCTATCGGATATCGGCAAGCAGGCGCCGGAGGCGACCCCTCTGCTCTGTTGGTTGCGGTTGATACATAAGTCGTTTGTTCCCGGGCTCGGCACAGGGACATCTGAGACCGAGAGTATCCCACGGACTTACCCTTTTCTTTGAGTGTCCCGGAAGATTATCTCACTTGTCCGAACTCTCAGTTTTCTCGCTTCTTGAAAGTCCAGAGTGCGAAGAATCGTCTTGGAGACAGTCGTCATTCATTTGTCGAGAGGTTAATCGAGTTACGGCGTGGGTCATCAATAGTTCATGCGGAGTTGAAAGTCGAGTGGAAGTGGAAGTTCCCATGCATGTTCAAGAAAGCGCATAGCTGCACGCAACTTCGTTTGTAGGTTCGTAAGATCGTGCTTTGGACACACCACGCACGACAAGTTTATTAGAGAGGTCCAAGAAGAGAAGGACGATGAGGTCTTGGCAGGCCACGAGTGCTGGGAAGGGGAGCGACTTGAAAGCGCGCGGATGGAGCGCGGATAATTTGAATACCGTGAATGGAGCCTCTCCCAGAGCTTCGAGGAGTCCGAGCGAATTGTGCATTTCGAAAGGCAAATCGCGGTGGAGCGCAGAGGATTTGCGCTCGGTGGGAGACACGTCAACTAATTCGAGGAATTCGAGCTCGTCGTCATCAAACCGGAAATCGTCGAGGTCCTCTCATTCGTCGCGATCGAGCTCTTCATCGTCTTCGCGATCGGGAAGCAAAAGCGGGAGACACACGAAAACGCGATCGTGTATTAGAACCGTGGTTCCGGACGAGGAGCTAGAAAGTGCGGCGGAAGGCGTTTACATCAACAACGGCCTAGGTGTGGAGAGGCACGATATTGACTCGACCTCAGCATCCGACTACGCATCCAGCAGCGGTTCAGAGCCGTCTTCTCCGCTCTCCTTATCACCAATTCATACCATTATTAGACAATATGATAGATCCCAGAGTGAACGACACGAGGCTTTTTGGGGGAAAGGCGATGACTTATTCGTGAAGAGCTGTAAATCGACATGGAGGAAACTGCGGCATCGTAGGCTTCTTACAAATCTGTTCAACTTTAGACCTCAGGTAAAACACAAAGTTCTTTGAAGTTGGGTGTTTTATTTCAATGTAATCGATTGGTGGATGATGATTATTACCGAAGATATAGAGCGGAAAATGAAGAGCTGACTTGTATCTGATGTCGTCTGCAGAGTGATACCAGCTTTTCAGACGGCCAAGAGTCTCAGTCAATGCTCGTAGATATACATGTACTGGGAAGTCCTGGTCCAATTCGACTCGTGGTGGACAAGAACGAGTTTGTGCAGCATGTCATCGAATCTGCTCTCCAAACATACGATATGCAAAAGCGCCAACCTGCACTCGGTCTTAGCCATCAACCATTCATGCTATATTGCCAAGCGCCTGAATTTGAAGGTGAGTCACAATAAACTTGGATTCGAAATTGCACTCTGGATGAGCTAGCAATTAAGCTAGCAACGAAAATAAAAATAACGAGATGAAATATTTAAAGCGTATTTTAAAACATCTGTACTGTTTGTTTTCCCCGGTCGGATCAATGTAATCACGTTATGACAGACCTTTATTGTCTTGACTTTACAGCAATGGATGAGAGTAGCTCGATAGGAGAATATGGTTTGCGGCATTTCTACCTTTATCCCAAGCCTGACAGTGGGGAAGAGCTCAACACATCTCCGAAGACGAAAAGAGGAACAACGAAGAAATCATCCTCGATCAAAAGTTTGTAAGTTTGAATCACAAATGCTTGTCAGAAAATTGTTGGTTCATTTGGTTCACTGGTATGTTCGTTAGATAGCTACAGCTGTATGGACTTCGAGCACTAGTCTGTCGAGTAAGGTTTTTACTGATCTTGATGTGGATTGTGCAGGTTTGAAAAGAGTGTAATCGACATGCAGTCATGGGGTATGTGTGTGATGAAAACGCTCTATCAAAACTTTGGATGCTTGGCAATTTCTCTCTACCACTTGAATTTTGACGCAGTCATGGGTGCAGTGCTCAAAGCTTTGAGATAACTCGTCTCATCTTCGAGGGCAAACGCATCGTCAAATCATGTGACATCGACAGGCCTATTTGCACCATTTCACCCATTTAACCCATTTTATAATGTAAATACGGTCCTCCTCCACTTTAGATAAAGTCAAAAGGTCCCGTTCAGATGGACCTACACAGTATAGCTTATACTGTGCATATAGATTGACGTCTTCTTTGTACATAAGCGGACACTTTTGGTCATGCCCTTCGGCAGTACTTCGCTCCTAGTGAAATCTAGTGAAATGTATATATCGACTTAGGGCATTGGAAAGAGCAGTAAATTCTGTGAATCTCCATATTCATTGGCAACTGCATTCGGAAGTTTCTTGGAATTTCAATTCAATTATACTGTTTGCTGAAAGAAACACGAACAGAGTTTAAGGGTAAACCATGGGTCAGGATTAAATTTCTCTCTCGACTATAAAAAACTGTTATAGTTTGCAACATGTTCTGTGGCATAGGGATGAAAATTGTTAATATTGTGTCTCAAAACTTACACACACTAAACTCAGGAAAGTATGAAGTACCCTAAAAGTGAGCAATCCACATAAACTTCAAATCTTGTAAAAACGACCATTTGAGCTTGCAATCCACCAATCACAAAGACACAAGCTAGCAGACATAAAGCAAAGTACACTCCACGTGTGCCAAGGTAAATAATAAGTACATAGAAGTAAGGGAAAACTATGAAAAAGCCAACCATCGGAAAGAAAGAGAGAATCAAATACAGACCGGAGACTGATATATCCATTATAGGTAAGAAAAATAGCACTGGAATGCTCTGGTACCCAAACCGCGATTTAATCTTTTCGGCACTTCACGGGTAAGCCTCTCTACGTTGGCAAAATCCGATGTGAGTAGAGAGCCCGGGTTTTCTACTATCACATCCAATATTTGTCGCCGTCATACCATGTACAGTTGTAAGACCTGAAAGAGTATGTGCAGTTTTCCAGTAGCAGATAACTGCATCACTTGTAGCAAGTCTACACTTTTAAGTTTCTCAAAAGTAAAATGTGCATGTATTTCTAAGTAGGTCAGAGCAACATTCAAGAAGCTATGATGTATCTAGGTCAGCTCTTTGTTCCTTTGGGTTCGGGATTATAGACACCCACTTTGACATGAGAGAGTGTTAGAGAGTCTACCATACTAGGCGGTAGAGATATCATTCTCTTTAGGTTATTGTATATGCTATTTTAGACAACATATTTTCATTGCTCTACAAATAACATTAGCGAATGCAATCCATATGAGAACAATCTCGTTATGCGATAATTCTTATGATGTTTTGTTGTTTGTAAACCAATTGATCTAAATAGTTATGATATGTTGGGTGCATTATAACATATTTCTCATTGTGATATTATTGGGGTCTAGTCCCATGTTACATTTTTGGTTTCATCCATGTATGACTTGATGGGGTCTTCCCATCCTTTTTGTTATTTTATTTTGCCTTATTTTCTAGAAAAGCATGAAGTTGTAAATGAAAGCTTTTCAACTCTCTTGAGGGGGACCTCAAGAGAGTTGGAAGCTGCTAGTGAAAGGTAAAAGTACTCAATCCTTTCATTTTTGCGGCAAAAAAAATTGCATTCAGATCCATAAGTTTGTTAACATACTTATGTAAACACCATGGTAGTAAACCAATATGCAAGACGTTCTCAATAAAAAAAACTCATTACACATCATGGGTGGTTATCGTTGAGTGTGTTTGAAAACCAAAATTTGTAAGCTGAGCCAAAAGATTATGTTTGACCTGAATAAGATTTTTATTTTCATTTGAACAAAAAAAAATTATCAAGAATAATCGAATCTGTATAGACACACCTGGTGCTCATCTTAGAGAGAAATTCAAAACAAAACGAAGTCAAAGCCAATGCAAATTATGAAAGTAATATGCACAATCAATCTGAGACGTGAAAATATCAAAATTCCCTCAAGCATCTTACTTGTTAGTTCATAGGTCTTATGCATCCACACGTTGTGAAGTAGAAATATTAATAGATTATAATTATATTCTGCGTAGTTTTTAATTCCATTTTTTTACAAAAAATTAATCAATAAATAAATAGCTCCCGTTTAATTTTCATTGTTCCAGCCACTTCTGGGGTCCTCAAAGTCTCCACGGTACAGCTGTTTATCAGAAACGGAATATTCCCCTGAACTCTAGAAAGGATTGCCTCGGGTAGGAGCCGTAATCTGCTGGTGGTCAGCTGCTTACAGCTCCTACCTCCAACGCACCAGTTCTGGTGCATATTCATTATCTGCTTTTAATCTGCTTTATCATCCTTTTGGCCTCGTTGGGTACAGCTAGAGGTCCTTGGCGCATTGATTTGTTGATGTGATTAAAGGAGCGCAGTATGTTTCGGAAGGTCGTTAGGAAAACGGGGTTCCGAGAGCATTTCAGTTGCTCCCACCTGATTTGTAGGCAATACTCGTACTCTTATATATTCTCTCTTTGACGTTGATGTCCAGGAAACCGGCCTCGACATCGTTGCAAGACATTAGGAGGAGAGATGGAGCGAGAAGTAATGCAATGGGTGATGTAAGAATTTGAGAAGCATGTAAACATCCAAACAGACCAGATTAGGGCGATTAATAGAACTAGTCGACACAAGCAAACTATAGAATAAACGTGGACATGAAACCTAATCAATAGAGAATGAATAGGAAATTGAATTGCGCTGGGTTTTACACGCACACATGAGGCATGTGAGCAGCGCGTACCCTAGCTGGGTTTGGACTCAGCTCTATTGTCTGTCTGGCAACGGAGCGTACGATCTCAGAAATCCAGAGAATTAGCAGAAATAATGACAACTACCGACTTTACAACTTTATCGCCCCGGGTCAAACGTTCAATTCATGCATGGTTCAGAGTGCAGGGTTTAGAGCTTGGGATATAGTGATGATTGCTAATCCGACGCTCACGACAATACCCGGGCCAATTACCTCATCAGCTACGTTTCTCTGAGATCAGCAAGCCCACATGACAAAACCTAGGCAATGAACATCTTACATGATCATTGCCTTAAGCAATTCATGTACCTCTCAATCACGCTTGGGATTTTCTATGTTAGTTGACCAGTTACGAGCCTCTCTTGTGTCTAAATCATTATGTAGAGTCTTGGATACGTAAAAGACTCGAAAGAATTCGTTCGAATTCGCCTGCCAGCTCGATTCAGTTTAGAAACCACAGTGATTGTGATGAATGTTCTTCGTTCCTCCTCCTAATTTCACATCATCGGCATACAATTCAGTGACCGAATTGAATTGTACGACTGTAGAAGAAGTAGTGCAACAGAAGTGTTGGGAGACCATAATTCGGATCCGTCAAACCAAACTTGGCTTGGTCAAGAGTGGTCAAGAGCAGCAGGAGGAGGGATGCATGTATAGTATAGCACAAGGTTAAAGATCCCTAAGATAGCTAAGATTTCATACCCACAACATGCATGAGTTGTTTCTTTTTTTGGAGTAAAAGAGGAGTTGGAATTGGATATGATGGAGATGGAGCCAACGAATATGGGCTCTACATCAACTCCGTTTATTTTAGGTATTTTCATCTTTCTTTCCTTGGGTTTGTTTACTCTTCACATGCATCATGGTCTCCTCCCACATACCACAGCCAGCTCAAGACATTGTTTCTCAATGGTTTCACAGTGTTAGAGATACCCGGTGCATGTATTGAGGTTTGCTATACAAAATAGATTGCATTGGGTTTGACCATACACATGGATGTTGCGCATCCAAGTCACTCTCATGTGTCTCTAGTAGGGACTATTTACCCTACACACATTCTCAACATGGAGATAAATGCACATATGTCGCCATTTTGGGTTACTTGTCGAGTCAACTCATCTAACAATTGTGTTGAACAAAGATCTCAAGGGTCAAAGGTGTGAATGCACATATCTCGCCATGTTGGGGTACTCGTTGAATCAACTCATCTAGCTAAAAATGAAAATGAACAAAGATCTCAAGGGTCAAAGGTGTGAATGTATCCATAAGGGTCGTCAAGATGAACAAGGGTCAAATGTGTGAAATCATCTGTAGGAGTCCAACCAACATACTATGTCTCCTTGTTGTGTATAGATTTTATGCTGAAAAGAGAGAGATGAGAGATTTTGAACATAAGAGATTTTTTTATGAACTTATATGAAACTAGTGTGTTGTCAAAGAAGATATTGTATTTCATACTAGTATTGAGTCCCACCAACATACTGCGTCTACTTTTCGAGTGTTGTCAAAAAACGATCTTGTAGAGAGTTTGGAATGGATGTCATGACTGCAAAGCTACTGAACATATTCGTGCAGTGTGTTGTCGAAAGAGATCTTGTAGAGTGTATTGTGTTGTAGAAGTAAGGTCCTGTACAGGGTTTGGCCGTATAGCGACCTATCTTGAGGATGGTGGAATTCACATGTAGTTTCCAACTCGTAATCGTCATGATTATCTAAGCATAATCACTACTGCTCAGCAAACTTTATTTTGCGCCTTACTAGTTTCCATAATGTTCATTCATGCTAACATCATGGGCACTTTTTATAGTAAAACATACGCTTTGTAAGGCTAAACACTCGATTGTTTAGTCAGCAATACGATCTTCAGGGATATAAGATGGTTGCACAGTTTATAAGATTCTGCAGATGATGCACACCTCTCGCACGCTAAGCGAGCGCTCTAGCATCTGAGCTACATCCCCGGACATTCTCTGGCCATTGAGAAAACGTTACAAACCTTCATGAAAGCAAACTTGAAGCAGGAAAAGAGTCTACACGACTGAGTGTAACACCCACAAGACATCCATCGCACTGGCTTCACAGATACAAGCACAAGCCCAGACTACAGGCTGGATGAAGCATTCAGGGATGAGGCCGGGCGGTGGAGTGGAAAAACCCGCTAGTCCAAGAGGGAGAATTATAGTGAGAGAATAGTACATGGATGTGCATGACTGCCTGAAGACTTAAAACTTGTAGTTATATCGGAACGACTGCTTCGGCAAGGATAAGTTACCCTCCGAAAAAAAAAATATGAAAAACATCAGTCCGGAATAAGGGGAAACAACGCACACGATACCAACCCAGAGCGCCAAGACCAGATAGCACAAGACCGTAGTATAACAGACAGCAATTTAACTACAGTAGGACGCATTTTGTACTGTGATTGCTCATCTAGATCGATTTTGAACCAGAGCAACTCTTCGACCCTGCCTGATCGTCCGACATAGTCACAACCGTGTTTTCGCCTCATCTGGGTTCCACTCATTAAAAAAGAAAGGAGTCCATGATAGGGAATTGGCCATTAGTGCTTATAAACTGCCGCTATCTCCCCGCTAGCCCTCCGTTCATTCCCGCCGACCAATTTAAAGTTCTGTATGTGCTCTGGGTAGATAAGTCTTTTAACAGTTTCCTCCACCCTGAGAACTCAGGAAGTACATAATTAACAAAACACCCAAGACTACAAAATCGAAAGCAGCAAGAGCGTTATCTATGGACATACGAAAACTAGTATTACGAATTAATCTTATAAGTTGACAAAAAATCACTGGGAATATTGACTGTCTTCATGCTTTGCGGGGCCATGAAGACTCTGAATTTCACCCTAAATCTACTCACGACCTTATTTCACTCTACACTGCTACCCCTAGAAAACCATACTCCTTTGAAAACCACCTACACCAAAAACCAATTGTTGGTCAAAAAATTGTAATCAGAACTTAGATGTAGTTGTACCCCTAACTTCACCTTTCTTATTTGGAGGGTATACTGACGTGTCAGTGTACAATTGAAGTCACCAAGTGTCAACCTACGCCCTGAACATTCAGGAAAACAGCACATAGAATGTACACAAACCACAACCTGGTTGGTTTTATGTAACGTAAGCTCCAAATGCAACGTAGAGATTCACAAGTCATAGTAATAAGAGGTTTGAGCTCTGTCCCTAAGTTCTTCTAGATCCTAGTCAAACGTGCGCCGGTAACATGCACCCCGCCTATCTTCCACGACATAGACCCGCATAGTTAATTTTCACATGTGATTTATACCTACTCCAAAAATTCAGTTTCTTCTCACAAGAGTGAGAATCCCAAAAAATGCTAATAGACAGGACCTGGGAGGAGTACATCTTCGTACTTGCAAAAAATTTGAACCATTTCACTGCGCTATAATCCAAATGCAACACACACAAGAAAATATGTAGCGACCACTTCAGTGCTACTATACCTACCTAGAATGAATGAAAGTGGTACTCTTGCTACATCGAACTTGAATAGAGTCCTGGGGATGGTGGGCCTACGTATAATTACCAGACTTCATACGTGAGACGTGTCCATAATGACTACCACTCACCAACCTGGACTTTAAACACTATCAATGACGATTCAATGTACATCAAGTGGGAGATCAAAAGCTGTTCAAGTGCAGATGAAGCATTAATGCCTCCAAGAACCTCCCTGCGGCGGAGCTCCATGATATGATCCTGGGGCAGGCGGAGGATTATAGTAAGGGGGTGACACATTTTGTGAGCTTTGCTGAGTGGGTTGTCCAGCATTATAATAGGACCCTTGCCAGCCAGGATAAGGAGGCTGACTATAGTTGTGTTGAGTAGTTGCTGACGGATTATGCTGATGTACTGCAGATGTTTGCGAATGGGCATAGTAAGGTGGTGGTGCGGGAGGATTTTGCTGTGGTGGAGGCGTGGAGTAGTATGGTGGAGGTGCCCCAGGCGTAGCTTGCTGTGGAGCTTGATATCCAGGATACTGACTCTGAGGTTGTGGCTGAGTGACCGTAGTAGGATTGGACCCATAGTACTGAGGATGTGAGCTTGGTGAAGGAGCTTGGTGCTGCTGGGGAGGGTATGGTACACTTGCTGCAGCTGCAGCGGCAGCTTGTGCTCTTTGCGCAGTGCCGACGGCTGGGTAGTTCCGCGCTGAGCTATTACTGTCACTGAAAGAAAGCCCTGCAATTTGGCGCTGAAGATCTTCCATCATTTCACGACACTGTATGTTCCGAGTCATAACATAATCACTGCATTGCTGTTTCAAATTAGTGATCGCATCCTGCGAAAAAGACGTTTTTTAAGTTCATGAGTATTTCCCTCTTATAATCGACTTTCAGGATAGTAATGAGAGACAAAAGGCCAACTTTCAGGCATGAAATGCGGAGTAAAATATACTAGACAAATACCCCGTCAGTGTCTAATCTACGTTACGCACAAAGGCAACTGAAAATTTGAAGAAATAGAGCGTACGCATGCTTCAGAGTAGATATCGCTTATCCTCCTTCAATAATATCGATTTAGAAGACAGAAGATCAGTCAGACAGCTACGACCTTTATTGTAGAAAAGGTCTAACATCAACCAATATATCTGGACCATCACTGTCTATTTTCGAAAGTACTAGAAGACATGAACTGTACCTGTAAAGTTACGTAGAACTTGAGACCTTCGTTGATATTTTCCCGTACTTCTCGATACTTTGAAACAGCTGCAGATATTTGTTTGTACGCCTTTTCACGACTCACTGTAATAAGGTACAAGAATGTCAACACATGGCCGAAGTATAACTTGCCCATGTAACCTTACAACTACACGCTGGATTACAGATTAACAAAGTTGACAGATAAACTAAGCACCAGCGGATCACCGGTTACATCCATCTGACATTCTGTTGTAGACACGAGGTCTGAGAAACACTTAAGTTAGCTAAGAAACTGGCAACAGAATCGGAGCTACAGAAATAATAATTTGAAGACAAACCGAGACATAGAACCGTCACACAAATGCATTTCCAGTCTATTTGAGAGTTCAAGAACAGAGACAACTTCACTGTGATTAAAACAGACCAAATTGTATGGAAACGTTCAGCAGCAAAATAAACCCAACTAGGTGCCTCTCGAGTCACGCCAACTACGTATCATACTTCTACTTTTTAGCATATCAAGAAGTTCGGACAATATCCTCACAAAGAACACACCTTTGTAGTCTTCAAGGTTGAAGGTGGCAGCGAAGGCATCATTTTGTGCCTATTCAGCGAAAATCAGCAATTTAGACATTTATAACCACACGAAGTACTCGAATACTTTGAACATACTGGCATTCCTTAGTACGCCTGAGTGTAGGCGTACTATGCAGAATTACAAATACAAGGCTCATGACGGTATCAGTAACAAACCAGAATGTAACCGCCAACGGGAATTGATTAAGCGAAAGGCCAGCACCCCTCTTTGAAAGGTACGAAAGTATTTATACCGTTGTACCTTAATTTCAAGCAACAATCTCTCTTGTGCTTCCACGTTTTTTGTCACTCCAGCGCACACAGGGTCAAACTTCGCAAGTTCTTTCTTAAAAAGCTCTTCGTATGATCCTGAGGTTGTCATCAGCTTCGGTAGAATGTCATCCTGCAAAGTTAGAGCATTTGTCAGGAAAAAGTTTGCGAGGTTCAAGGTTCTCAAACAACAGCTCGAAGAACACACGTGTAGAAGTTGAGGAGATTTTATGACCTTGCGTTTCATTTCCTTGAGCATATCCTCCAGACCAGCACGCTGTTGACCAAGCGCCTCTAGCTCTCCCTGAAACCATCAAGATACTGCTCGATCAGAATGCAAATAGGTCACTCTAACATGAGCACAAAGACCTTCTGCTTCATTTCGCAGCTTACTTGAAACACAAGTCTTGACGTTGATGCACGTGCTCGCACGCTAAGAAAATTTAAGTAGAGAAATAAGAAGCTTATGAGGAACAAAGAAAACAGACGTAAATAAGCAACAAGCACGACAAACTTACGAGTTTCAGTCGAAGAGCACCGACGATGGAATCCTCGTCGCCATTCAAGGACATAATCGGCCTTGCAAGACTTGGCAAGGCAGCCTCTATCTGCAAAAACCATATTATTCTTGAGGATCGGAAAATACGAGCAAAAGAACTTTTATTGTCAATTATTGCTAATTTCACCGCCCAGTTTCCTAGTTCCAAACTCCTTGAAGACAAATTTGCAGCTGCTACTGTTCGGAATTTTCACTTCACGCAGGAATTTTTTACCAGATTTAAATATATACTGAATCGCTACATCAGAACTAGGATACCATGGTGACGATCGCGCTGCGTAAGCAGCGACTTCGATAGGAAAAGCAAGTATAGCTAAGAGAAAATTGAAGATTTATATCTTATATGGATAAAATTACCCTCCAGAAGACTCATATAGGGCTAACTCACCGGCCTAGCGTCTAGAATTGACATAAGGTGCATATTATCCCGAATGGTGCGCTCAATTCGAGCGTCGCTCTCTGACGCTTGCTTCAGGTTAGCAGCAAATCCATTCGCTCGATCATGTAAATTCTTCGTTAGAGTGCTCGACTGAGGTCTTGTCCACCTCGTACCAAACTGTGTCCTTATCTGCGCATCCTCTCTGGCCTCCTTCTCAAGTAGCTCCTCTGTTTGAACTAGTAGCTCTTCGTTGACCCGTCTAAGGTCCCTAAGCTGTCTCATTTCACTTTCAAGGCCCTCTGGCCCTCCATCTATTTGAACTGCTTCGACATCGTCTCTCAGTTGCTCAGGAAGAGATGCACTTCCTTCGAGGGCTTGAAGCGAGTCGGGTAAGTCCATCTCCCTCAACTTCACTCTTGTAATCTCACTCTCCTGCTGCAGTTTTTCCGCTTGAGTTCTAATGATATCGTCCAACATCTCCGTATACTTGGAGAGTGCCTTCGCACTACTGTCTGGTACAAGGACGGCAAACATTTTCTCTCTACTTGCATCTAAAACGTCTGCCTGAGGAGTCGATCTTACAAGGACTGCGGTTGGCAACGGAGGTAGAGATTCGACTGCAGGGACTCTCATTAAATAAACCCTATCGTTTTCTTTGTTGGCCCGCTCCAAATTGCGGTTCACGTTTCCCTCGAGCTTCGTGACGGCGTCCAGCAGTGGTCCAACAACGCCTCTTCCAGATTTCTTGGCTTCTGACAGCATATGACTGGCAGCTTTAAGCCTGGCAATCTCTTCGTCTATAGTCTCCTTCTCGTGAAGCTCAAGAGCAATACGATAACACGCTTCTGCTTGAAATTGTGCAGCCTTCAGCTGTACGTGAGCAACCCACGTACGATCAAAGTGTTGATTGAGAGGGGGAAGCACCAGAGCTGCGAAGGCTTCTTCGTAGTACAGACCGACTTGCTTGGCAACTTTAGAGCAAAGACCAGCAGGCTTGCTGTCCGACAAAACCTTCTCGAAGAAGCACTCTTGAGCCTGGGCAAGCATTAGCCTTTCCAGCATACCGGCACACTCCACAGAAATATCCACAGTAGAAGCAGATCCACTAGCTTTCATTGAGATGTTGTCTCTAAGGAATGCAAAGGCTCCAGCGGACGCTTGAAAACAATTGCAAGCTTGCTTCAAGCCAGTGGCAGTTGATCTATCTGCAGACAGAGCTAGCTGACTTTGAACGGCACCTAGATTGAAGGCAATCGCTGCCTTTTCAAAATGAATGTTTTGCTGGCTTGCTTTCCTCCCCTGCTTGAATGCATCATACCAGGTAAACGAGAGGTTTACGTGCTCTTTCTCATTGGAGATTGGGAAGCGGGATTCCATCACTGAAAGGGCACGAAAATACCTCTGAAGAAGATCCCGCCGTGCTTCTAAAGAATCAGTAGCTTTTTCTATATCATTCCGCATCTGCTGGACCGTTTGAAGGTCATCTTCCATGTCCTGTGCATACCTTTCGGAGTAATGTTGAACAATGTACTGGCGCAAAGGCTTGTACATATCCACCGAGGTGGTCTTTTTCGCATGGATGGCGAGCATCACATTTATTGTCACAGTTGACGCAGCCATCTTGTCACCCGACTTCACAAAACCTTCCGATTTCCAGTCCAAATTTGATCCCGACTTGATGATTGCAGCAAACTACGTGTACATCAAAAGAGGCAACCAGACGCACTTTTGTTCGATTGGAGCAATCTGCGTGCAAACTTAACCACCCTTGCTCTTCACAACAAAGGCAGAACAGAAACAAGGACCGACCCAAACACACAGGAAAGAGAGCGCAGATTTTCCTTCAACCACACTCTCTCTACAGCCATGACTACACCACCAATTTCAACACAAATCCAGTTCAACAAATCCGTCGACTGCTCCACACCTCTATCCTGTCACAACTTCCCAAATCAATTGCCCCAGACTACACTCGGTAGCCCGATCTCCCTAGAGCCCTGACACTAAATCCCTCTCCGCTATCTAGGGCTGTCTCGTCCTTCCAAGCAGAGCGACAAAACCTGGAATCACTGCTCGCCTCGACGATCTGTGCAACTCTTTCCGGACTAATCTTCCTTCTCCTGTGCGCTGCTAATTGTACGAACGTGATCCTCCCCTCCTTTCCTCCCTCCCTCCTTCCTTTCCTCCTCTGTCTTCCTCTCCGTCCTCCACCTCCTCCTCCCTTCCTCGCTTGCTTGTATGTCAGCGCTGGGGCGTGCTTCTTGAAGCATTCAATTGCTGTGCTTTGACAGCGTACAATTGCAGAGTGTGCATTCCGATTTTTTCCGCTCCACTGTACGAAGTTTTCTTCGGTTTCACACCTTCCAGTCCTTCTGACTGGATTCTCGACCGCTTTTCGGGGGTCCGGAGCAGCACATCTGGCGGTCAGTTTTTGTGACCTCCGGATTCTTCTATAATAAGGAGCTCTGGCATGACCACCTACGACCCTCAATCTTCTGGTTTTTCCCACTGGATAGGGCAGGACCGAAGGGTACAACGAAGAAACCTTGCGTCCATTGGTCATCTACAATGGGTGCTCGACTTGGATGCTTTGGCGCTGTCGTTCTCACGGCGTCACGAAAGATTTTAGCGACTGTTTTGGAGCAGTATGTTTGGGAGAGGGCCGGGCTTCGGAATATCTGCACGCCCCTCCCTTCCTCACTTCGAGTGTCGTTGTTGGCAGAAACTTGGCGACGTTGTTTTAAGCCCTCCCGTTGTCTTGGCCAAGACGGAGTGTTCTTATACGCTCGGAACTGATTGGTTTGATCAGCTGTTACCGTCGGGGTGTGGCCGTGTGAATCGGCTCTGTAACCGTGACACAAACTCATAAAATCTGCAAACAAAAGATGTATTCTGTTATTTTTCACGCCTTTCTAATTAGATTTTGATCAGATAGAGACGTACTTACAGATCACTGAGTACAACCGCTAGATACAAGGAGGAATACGTTCCTCTTTGTTCCTTCTTTGTCACATTTTCTACTGAAGGACCAAAAGATAAAGACGAAAAAGATATGTACTTTAACGTAGTTTGACGACGTTGACTGCGTTAACCAAGGTAGAAGAATTCATTCACAAGCAATACGGTGTCTAACACTTTTAATACTTTGTCCCGAGATTCTCTTTTAACACTTTCTCAAACTTACGACTTCTCGAAATGTTTCTCTAAATCCCACCTCGGATTCGGTTGACAAGTGGATTGATAACATCTCTACCAGTTGTATTGAAAACTTCATAATCTGATGGTTTGATAATAGTCCAAAATATACATGCAACTATATGTTTGTAACACATTTACATGAGGGTGTTCTACTCTGATGTCTCTGGAAAATTAGTAATTCAAACGAGGCAAACTATATATAACACATTTAGATTATTATAAGTGAAAGGAGAAAAAAAAACCACTATTGTAAGTAATCAGCCTAGAAAGCTAGAAATTTACAAATGTCTAATTACCGCACCTAAATATCTCTAATGAATGTAAAAGATATGTAAAATCTTTGACCTAGATAACTTAATTATAGTAAGATATATTTCCCATTGTGAGACTATTGGGGCCTAGTCTCATCTTATCTCTTTGGTTTCATATGTGTACGACTCGTTGGGATCTTCCCATCCTTTTTGCTATGTTTCTTGATTCCGTTTCCAAGATTTCGTTTATATATGTATATATATATAAAAAGTCATGTCAAACATCTCCAAGATAATGAATGATATGAACATGTAACATCACAAAGATGAGTTGTTGAAAATCAAAAAAACGAAATTTTCAAATATTTCCACAACTCAAAAAGTAAAGAAGATACATATTATATCTATGATGCTAACAAAATCTAACAAGAAATTCAATAATTCAACTTTGTTTCAATTAGATTGGAAATAACATTTGGATGTGAAAAAATACTTCAAATATAAACATTGAATGAAGTTACATATGAATTAATAAATGATAATGCTATTAGTTGATGGATGCAAGTGTAATCATGTAGAAATTATCACATTCAACATTTTTATTGACATGAAAGTGAATGAAATTGATGAATTAACCATAATCTATCAATCAATTGAATTATACTCTTTAATTCTAAACATGATCAAATTTGTGTTTTTATATCAAGTTTATGTGGAGATATGAATAATCAAACTATTTGAATATATAATTGTATGTATTTAAGACATGAATTCTTTTCAAATCCAAAAACTACATCTTCTTTTATGTCAAAAACTAAAACTAACTAAAACTAAAAAATTTTCTTTTATGTCTTTCATGGTTAAATAATATTTATAGTTGAAAATAACATTATGATATTATAATAATATAAATAATATAACTATAATATTATAAATATAATATTATTTTCAACTATAAATATTTTTTAGCCATGAAAGACATAAAAGAAAATTTTGGTTGAATATATATAATATATTCACATAATATTTACGCCATACATATAATTCATAATATATATTTAGATAAATTCATAATCATTGACTGATAATATCAATAAAAGTACAAAAGTCATTAATAATTTTGATTTGTATAATTTTCAAAAAATGAAATATTTTTTACGAATCATATTGTTAAAAATATTTATTTTTACATAATAATTAAAACAAAAATCTAATTAAAAATTTTAACAGAAAATTTTTACTCTATCATAAATATAAAGATATCTACAAGCTTGATCTATGATATTTGAAATTTTAAAGTTATTCGAATTGAATATTTTTAATTTCAATGTGAACATATAAATTAAATTTAAATATTATAAATAAAAAATATTTTAAAAAATATTTTAAAATTTTAAATATGGTGGTTTAATTTAAATAATATCATCTGATTCTCTGAATCAAAATTATATAAAAATGAAAATCTTTTATTATAAAATTATCTTTTAATAAGATTAAATTAATTTAAAATTATCTTATTGTAATATTTTTATTATATTTAAAAATAATAATAATAATATTTAAACATATTTATTGAATTAAAAAATATTCTAAAACTAAAATTTATATATACTATTTAAAAAAAATCTAAAAAGAAATAAAAAGTTATAATCACTTAATTTTTTGTACACTATCAACTCATGGAAAAATTACAGATCAAACATATTATGAAGCATATAATATCCATCACTTTTTATAATTTTTTTCAGAATCTTAATTGTGGTAGAAAAATTATTCATACAAAACTTCATATTATAATATTTTGAATTTATTTTTCAAATGATGTGAAACAAGATGTTTAAGCCATACTTATTTTTAACATAGATATTATATATATAGGAGAATGATTAGGAGGGGGAGGCAAAGAGTCTTTGCCTCCCCCAACATTGTGTTGGATGCTACATCATATGATGTTGATAGATAGGTCATGCTTGCTCCATCTTCAGGTACATCAATATTGGTTGGGATCCACCCTCGTCTCTCTAATAGGTTTTCTATGAGTCATGGATAACGTATTTAGTGACTCAGACAATGTGAATGATTGAGGAAGTCTTATTTTCCAACCTCCTCTTTTTGTGGATCCAATTCCACGGATGCTCCTCTAGACTCAATAGTATGTGTTGCACTACGAGTCACAACAATTGCACATGGTTATGTCACTGCACACACGAATTGTACAATATTTCCATCATATGATGTATAGGCACTAGCTCTAGAATCTGAACTTTTTTGACCTATAGCCATATTGGATATCTTATGATCCATCCAGTCGAGATACCATGTTCACATCATGACTAGCCTCATGGGCTAACACTTGAATTGGGGCTGGTCCTCTACCACCACCCCAAACACTTTTAACTCATCTTCCTCTTTAAGGGACTACCATGACAACTCTAGTTAATCGTAATTCCAGATGGAAATCAAAATACCGATCAATCATGTGACCATGTATGTGACAATGCCCACATGATTTTGATCCAACAAGATCCAATCTTCGACCGTGAAGTCAATCCCTCTTGTGATGTGGTCCACCCCATGTCCAACACACCATCCCAACAATTGATTGTTGATCTGAAAATGATGGCAATGATCTCAATCTAGCACCTTCATCACTTGGTTATGATGGATGAGAGTGTTCCACATGTCTACCATAACCACTCCGGGTTTGTGTTGTAGATTGTTAATATGAATGAGTTGATGAAGTAGGTGAATCCTTCTGAACCCATCAGTCACCACTCTCTTTATCTACATGTTGAGCTCAATACGCTCAATAAGACAAAACACAATGACCAACATATATGATTTCTCATGTAGTAAGTTGTCATCTCTTACTCTACGTCTCAATTCCATGTCTAATATCTCATACCAATATAGAACAACTTGAGTCTCCATCATCCCATGGATAACACAAATCAACCGACGTATTTGAGTAAGAACCTCTTGAAGACTCTCCCCAATCTTCTGTTGGAACTCATGCAAATCTCGTTTCTTGTAAGTCCTCACCCCATGGTACTCTCTCCTCAACCATGCAAAGAACTCAAGAATAGGTTTAAAGGTTGGGCCATTGAACTCTTCATAACTTGACTAGCTTCAACCGAATCATCAGTGACAGGTACAAAAGATGAACTCACACCACCAAACATTATAACCAAAGAAATAGAGATATAGTTTTCAGACCAATATTATCTCTAGAACTCAATCTCCTTAGGATGTTCACACAAAAACTTATAATAATCATCCATTGGTGGACCCTTCAAATGCTATAATAATCCCTCCAAGCCATAAATGGATTAAATAATGTAGAGTTGCGCATCTACTATAAATCGCACTATGAGTCAAACTCATGTATGAAGTCATCCAACTCAATGGTACCAATTTTACAAAAATATTGTCTATAATTCTTGGTGGCCCTATAGATATGGGGCATGTCCCACAACAACAATGTCGGGAGACACTTCAAGATATTACAAAGTTGAGCTTCGTCACTCTCTAACACCAAATCAAAGTATTTTGTGAATCTCAGGGGTCAAGGTTGGTACCGCACTTAGCTATGGGTGCATCCAATACTAACCCTAGAAGTCTCTACTTCAGATACTCCAAAGAACTCCACTGTGACATCAATGTATTACCTTTGCAATGGTATCATCAATAGGTCCTCAACTGAAATCAGAATCCATAACAGAAGGTATCCGAGACATTATTAGATGCTAACGATATCTTGGATACTTGAAACTTGTCATCCTCACAAATGCTCAACTAGTATGCATGTTTGTAAGTCTTATTTTCATGAGGAGAAACATAAATAATTTGACTGGTCCTCAAATCTATCCTCTTTATTGGAAGCACACATGAGCACTAACATTCCAAACAACAAAGCACCAATATAAAAAACTGTGGTGCACAAACATGAAGCTTAGATGGAGGTATATCAATCATAAGAAACATAAATAGGGATCCTTCTAGGGTCAAACTAACCCAATCCAACCTGGATTGTCATAATCTAAGGAAGGCATTTAAAAATACTAAAATTCAGTTTTGGAGGCTTTATGCTTTTTAGATTGATAATTTGATGGCGATTTACCAAATGAAAAACATGTTGACTTCAATTCTGTATCTAAGAAAATTTTTTTTGTTGCAAACGGATATTGTTTGAAACTTATGCTGGATTTCAAAAATCTTGGACTCTAATTTTGGACCCCTAAACGTCAAAATTTCATAATTTTGGCATTGATGGCTGGGTATGCAACATCTCTATCTTTGCACAAAATACTTAACATCATCTATGACCCCATTGAATTTCGGATCAAATGGATATTATATGATAATTTTATAATATGTCACTCTTATTTTTTACATGAATATTTAGAAACACCAAATAATGGATTTCGAGCACTTTTGAACGAAATCTTTTTGGGTCAATCTCGATTCTAAGCACCAAGATAAATGTAAGCATTAACCCACTTGGTCAATTTTTAGCAGTGCCTATGCACTCCAAATTCTCATTTTAAATTTTAAGCATTAAAAAAAATATAGAAATTTAAAATCAATCATACCAACTTCGAATCTACTCTACTTCTAGATTGCAACCACTGTCTTGATTCTATCAACGCCTTATATACTTAACAACAAAAAGATCAAAGCTACAATCGATCAAAACTTACCAAAATATCTTTAGCTCTCCAAGAAGTCATAGTACCACAAAATTCAATTTGAGTTTTTGAAGTAATCTTTTACTACTATCAAAATGTGCACAAGGCAACTATGCTCATAACCATAGCATAAAAGAGAGATTACAATGAGGCTAAATCCACTTTGAGTTTAAAAGACTCAAGGTTCCAGCACTAGCTACTATCCACCATAGCTTAACTTCTAAAACTGCACTCCAAGGAGTCCTTATTCGAACTCTACCTTTTGCGCCCTAGCACTCCTAATGAAATTGTCCGCAGGTCCAATGCGAACGACGCTAACGGCACTATAGGCTCTAATTGATGTATATGCTCTTGTATGCGCAATTTTCTAGCAAGGGGTGCGACTACATAAGTTGTGAGAGAATGTCAAGTGAATGTTTTGTAAGAGTTCATGCTTTGAAAACAAATGGTATGGAACTTTGAGACATTCAAATTCAGTCCCATAGAATTTATAAATAGTACATTTCAAAGTATTTAACGTTTTTTATCATGCTCATCACTTTTGGAATTCTAGAGAATATTAGATTGTCCGGGGACAAAAAAAGAGCATTACATGGTCCGGTGTTTACAATTGACCCAGTCACAGGTGTACAATCCCACCCGTTTCAATCACCTTAATTTGGCAAATTAATAGTTGAAACGGCAAATTACAAGGCAGGACACCGGTGGGGGAAAGAATGCCGCATTTTAAAAAAGACAATTCGGCCGAACAAAAAGGAGGGAGAGAAACAGCGCACAGTCAACATCAAGGCTGCAACGAAATCTAGCGGAGGAGGAGACGTCGGAAACCGGAACCGGCTGTTCTTTGGTGGAGAGGGAGGCCGGAAAAGCACATAAATTCCGGATGTCAAACCAGAAGACAGCGAAACAGACGTTGATGGGGTCTTCCCATCCCTTTTGTTATTTTACTGTGTCTCTCTATACAAACAGACGTACGTTGGGGCTGTGCGTTGTCGTTCTCGGAGCAAAATAAATATCGAAAATGAGGACAGAGGCAACAAGCAAGCGGGGCAGGAAAGGATGGGTTGGGGGCGGGGGGAGGGGGACACCAGGGTCCGGGAGAGCTCTCGCAGGAGTAGTGAAAGATAGAAGTCCTCAAAAGGAGAGGTGCGAGGCACAGAGAGAGAGAGAGGCGAGGAGGCGGGAGGCGGGGGGGCGGGGGGCGGGGAGGGACGGAGGAGAGGTGCGAGGCACAGAGAGAGAGAGAGAGAGGCGAGGGAGCGGGGGGCAGGGAGGAACGGAGGGATGGCTAGGAGGAGCGGGGCTGGGAATGCCACCTGGGAGGCCGAGGCCGAGGGGGGAGACAGGAGGAGCAGCAGCAGCAGAAGCAGGACCCGTTTTAGGGCAGCAGAGGGGTGCAATTCTACCATTTGGTTCTCTGCTCGTCTTCCGATGAGAGGAGCGAGGGCGAGAGGGAGAGGGAGGGAGAGGAAGGAAGGGGAGGGAGGGAGAGAGAGCGGTGGGATGTGGTGCTGAGTAAGAGGAGGAGGAAGAAAAGAGAAGTGCAGAGGGCCGGGGGTTGTGGGGGTTGATGAGGTGGTAGAGGTTGCTGCGCGCTATACATCTTCTGCACGAGACAAGAGCCCGGTCTTTTTATTTTTCCTGGTGTTTTCTTCTTCCCTCCTCCTCCCTTCTCAGCGTCTTCTTCCGGTGCTCCAGCAGCAGCAGTGTGTTGCAAGTGGGTCAGAGGAACTGCAGGTCTAATCGAGAGAGAGTCGAAGAGTGGCCGAGAGAGGAGGGCTCGGGAGGTAACGGTGGTGGAGAGAGTGAGAAGAGAAGTGCACGGTTCTGGTGTTGCCTGATCCTGAAGACCAACAAACACGATCCAGAGATTCTGGGTGTTTTTGGGCGGAGCTGTGCACTAACTCCTGTACCCTTGGGGTTCAAATGAGGCCTGGGCAGATTTTATGAAAATCGGAAAGAGGGAGAGGTAGGAAGATAGGGAGGGTTTTGGTCGACGTTTAGGTTTCATATAGAGAAGTAGAGGGACAGAAAACTTCACCTCACCTCTTGCAAAGGTTATAAAACCTGGGCGCGTTTATAACTGGTGTTGGAGGAGGTGGAGGGACGGGAAGGAAAGTTTTGATAGTGACAGAAGTGGAGGTATTAGGGGCGGGCTACGAAGTGGGTGGAACACGGATCACACAATGGACGTCCAGAATCAGCCAGGGATGAAGCTACGAGTGCAGGCAATCGATGCCAGAGGCAGGGAGGGTTATGAGGGATGATGAGCTGGTGATGGAGTTGTGAAAGGAGAAATTCACTTTTCTGAGGAGCGGAACTTTCCCCACACGTAGAGATAGACAACATAGTCGTGTATTCTCAACCATTCCATGCGCAGGAGAAAACTTGCAATCAAATGGTGCTTATTTAGGTTATTTAAGTCATTCTTACCCTGGCGGTGCCCTGGCCCAAGGTGCCCTTGCCCTCCTGCTTCAACCTTAGCCATCGTGGATTCTCTAATGTGGGCATGGAGGTTGGTCAGTGCTGAAGGGCCGCCCTAGCTGTTGAACGAAGAGTGCGGAAATCCTCTTCACCATCTCAGTTTTTGTGGTCTCGGGAAGTTTCTTTCGCGCTCACTTTCTATCTGTCTCCGACGCCCGCATCCTCTGTAAACTGAAGACTTGGGTATTCCGAGACTCTCGTTCTCTTCAGAACATCTCCATCGCCATCTTCTGTTTGTTTCGTGTTGTGAAGACACTGCTGTTTGGATATATACATATATCTGCAACCCTGTATATCTCAGCCAAAAGAAGATAAGGTTCCGCAAACTCAACCTACATCGTGAGATGCCCGGACACATTCTGGTTTCCTCAAGAGGGCATTCTCCGTAAGAAAAAGTAACCAATGCTGGTTTTTCCTCAGAAGTTACGACACGTAGCTGATTCCGATAAGTTCAGCTTCTTTATCCTTCAGCCTTCCTCCATAGCCCGCTTGACAGGACCCCGGAACGCCTTTGCATTGGCTCACCTTTTTTCACGGGCAAAGTTGCCCTCCAGGAGTTTTCGAGCCGTGTGAAGCTCTCCAGTAGTATCTTACTCTGGTTCATTGCTGTGGCTGGCGTCTTTCTTCAAACTAATCCTCCCTTACTTTCTTGGTACTCGGCGCGATCCGCCGGCAAGCAATCGTCAATTGAGGATCAGTGTTGTCAAGTGGTTTGGAGGGGACAATTGTCAGAGGAGTCGACATTGACAGTGACCTGAGGGACACTCGTTCCTCCGATTGGTACTCCGCCTACGCCTATTTAGACAATGCTGATTCTTCATTCGCAGAGGGTGCATTGAGCAATTAGTACAGGGATGGATGAGTTCAGGGCGATGCTCCGGTGAGATGGCAAATCTCGTTTGCACGACGTTTCTGTCGCCTATTGGAACGGTGTAGTTTTTGTGACTAAGCGAGCTCGAATTGGATTACACCGAGGGAGGCGCGTGGAGTTCAGAGACTCTAAAGTGAACGACCTGTTAGCAATCAGGAGTGAGAGGGAGCTGAGAGGTTAAAGGGGTTGAATGCAGTGACATGGTGCAGCGGAGGTGGCGGGGTACGCCTCCCTTCATTGGGTACTGGCGCCTGCTGCTTTCGGCATTTCCTGAAGGAAGTCGTGCCCACACCCACAAGCGTTCTGCACGATGTCTCGCTGCTATCCATACCCGCCTCCGGGATACCAAAAGAAGGCCCAGCAACCGGAAGTGAGCGCTGCTGCTCCTAAGGTGTGCCCCACCGCAGAGCTCTTTGATGATTTTCCATTCGCATTCGATCGTTGGTTCAATGGATTCAAGGACTTATTTGGTTTCGATGCGACTGTTCTTCCAAATGTGTTGAGGTCCCAAAAAGTTTTCGGCAGCAGGTCCAAGATAGACCAGATTGTTTCTTGCTGTTTTTCTTAGTCGTGACGACTTCTTGTTTTGTTACACTATTGAATCAGTTCTGACTAGTAGATTGGCTATGGTCTTGCAATTTTCTCCAATTGATGTATTTTGGAGGACATATGGTTACCAGTTTTCAAATTAATCTCGAGTAGACTTATATTCAAGTCCTTGGTGATGTAGGTCATGTTGGATACCGATAAAATTTGACGCCGAATGAGTTAGTAACGCTAGCTGGCAGTCCATAACACTATTCCAACTTCTGTCGAACACTTGTTGGATCTCTCATGTCTAAAGGTTCTCGCGCGTTTGTTTAGCTGTTATCCTCCTCGCTTTCCAGCAGCAACGACGTAATAAGTATGAGAGTTTTCTGTAAATCTGTGCACATGTAGAACGGGGTGAGGGAGTTCATGTGTATAATGCAAGGACCTTCACCAGATTTTCTCACGATAAAGATCCTTGATGGGGTCTTAGAAATAAGACGGTGAGAAGAAGTGGAACAAGACATAGCTTTGTTACAGCAAGGCCTTAGTGTCCCGCCGTATGTGCACAGACAGATGCATCACATTTTTTGTCAGAATAATTTTTATGAATAAACTGAAACAACGGTAAATAGAAATATGTTTTCGTTTGATGACTTCTAGGTGTTGCTTACGAGTGCCTCATGGTGATAAGGTGTTAAAGTCACTGAACTATATATGTGTTTCGAAGATAGCAAGTTTCTATGTTATGCGTAATCAACAAGAACATATGTTTACTGTTAGACATGAGGATTTAAATTGTCAGACTGACAGGAGCCTAGATTAAAGCCTACCTCAATGTGCACTTCAACTTAAGAAAATTGACACAGTGAATACGGTTTACTTGTTTCTATGAGCACCTCTGTCCCTGGCCTTAAGATGCGTTAGGTTCTCACGGAAAGCAGGCTATAACAGGCACAAACTGATGAGTACAATCTTGAGGAACAGGATATCTGATTATGGTCGCTTTCTGAACCATTGAACTCTTACGTAGAGCTCGAACCTCCTTTTGGGTTTCTGAACGCCCACTTCAGCTTTCAATTAAAGGACCTTATGTCTACACGACTAGGTAGGTGATGTTTTGATCATAAGGTCAAAACAAAATTACGGGCTATTTCATGTAGGGTGATGTGTTTTTTCAGGAGATAACGTGCATTTAGTTCATGGCTTTTTTTTGAATTTATCTGGCAGTGGTTCTTATTTGTGTGCTCATTTGATTCAAGGCTCCTCAAAAGGAGAAGCACAAGAGCAAGGACAAAGAGAAGGAGAAGAAGGGAAAAGATAGTGAGAAGGACAAGGACAAGGAGAAGAAGGATAGGGAGAAGAAGGATAGAGAGAAGAAGGACAAAGACAGGGACAAGGATAAAGAGAAGAAAGATAAGGGGAAAAGCAAGGACAAAGACAGGAGGGACAAGGACAAAGACAAAGAGAAGGACAAGGACAAGGAATCCAAGAGGGAGAAGAGAAAGAAGGATGTCGAAACCAACGGAACGTCACATGGTGGTGAGTCAATCTTGTGCTATTTGCTGTATCTCCATCTTCCTCTTTTTCTTCTCCTTCTTCGTCTTCTTCTTCACCATCTTGTCCCAGGAAGCTTCTCTATTAAGAAGATGTGATAAAAGGGGGAGTTTGCCGAGCAGATGGGCAGGGCGTGATGAGTCCAAAGTAAGCGAGGTAGGCAAGGCATCCCCCTTTTATGTCCATAACTATGGCTTTCCTTTTTTATGTTTGTTCTCTCCAGATAGGGTCAGCTTTACCCTCTCCGTCCGCAGGTCTCTCTACCTGCTGCGTCATGGCCATATTCTAGCCATATTCAGACTCTTTCTATCGAATGGATTGTGTTAAAAGCCTCCAGGCACAAGGTCGCAGATTCAGACCAGAGGATTGCCTACTCTATCTATCTTTGACACATGTGACCTGGCGTGCTTTGACACATGAAATTATTGGCCCTTGGATCCATTCTTGCCTGTGCGTACAGACAAGGACCCGCGGTCCAGTAAGCTTCAGCGAACAGATGTGCTCCACTCCACTGAAGAAAATGGGAGAGTGCGCGAGATCAAGACTACTGCTGCTGTTGTTGCGCGTCCTCTTGACAGGGATGGCAAGGATGCCGCCAAGGCTCTTGACAAAGATGGCAAGGATGGCGCCAAGCCTCTTGACAGAGATGGCAAGGATGCTGCCAAGCCCCGTGGTAGTGTTGGAGGACCTGCTACTCGCCCTTCCTCCATGTACAGTAAAGAACAACATCAACCGAACGGCAAGGTTGACCGTACCCTGCCACCCATAGTTTTGTCAAAGCCCGTGACAGGTGATAGTCCACCAGCAGTCAAAGTAGAAGAGGCTGCTCCTAGTAGTAGGCCTAGCAATCATAATCATCATATTGATAGCAATAATTCAGGCTCACACAGACCTTCAAAGTTGCCAGATTTTTCCGTTTGTGACACTATGCCCCAGCGTACCTCTTGGTCAGCTATTGATGAAGAGGAATGGCTGTCTTCATCGAGTGAGCGAGTCCACCAAAAGCCTAAGGCTGAGGTGGAAGAGGATACTCCACAACAGGTTTGGGCGGATCCTATTTACTTGGAGTCTGTCAAAATGTACGCCTTGCCTTATGTGGTTCTTTATTGAGATTTATGTTGATGATTTGTCAAATGTAGTATACGGTTTAACGGTAGGAGACGAAAGAGTTTGTCTCTAAGAGCTTCAGATGATCGGGCAATTATAGGTTGCATGGTGTTTCTGCCTAAGTCTTCCATGCATTCGTGGCAAGGCAGTTGATCACTCAGATAACTGTTCAGAGGTTTTTAAAATCTCGTCATAATGCATTGCTGGAAAAAACTGCTTCATTCAGCGAGAGGATGTAGAATCAACCAAGCGGGTATATGGTTTATGAGTTGTGAACAATTGAATTACCTGTATACTCGTGAAGCCCAATCAAATGAGGAAGTTTTGCTCATTGTTTTATTCTTGTAGGTAAATGCTGGTCTGCTGAGCATGTAGGTAAGCAAAACAGCACAATAGAGACAGACAGCATTTACTCTGCACTTTAACGAGCCCTGTACTGTCGGATTGACAATTTGAGATTTAGGTCTCATGTAACATATGTATTCTTTGTTACCCAAATGAAATTACCAGAAGAGCTGAATCACTTTTGTGATACATCAAGTCTACTCTTTGACCTGTGAAACGCTTGTGCTTACGAGAATGAGATATCTGTCATGATCCTGTTGTTTTATGTGGTTCAGTAAAAGCTTTGACTATTTAAAATATTCAACTGTGTTGTCTATCTCTTGAACGAATGAATGTACAGAGTATCGGAGTTATATACTATTGATGATGCAAAATCCCACTACTGAATCAACACTCTTCGGTGTCAGAGGACGTATGAAAGATAGACTGGACTGATGTCGGTACAAGTATGACGAGTATTGAAGGATACATGCTTACGGAAGTTTGGTCAAGTACCGTCTCTTGAATAGGCATATTTGGGACGTCTTCCATGTTTCTCATGGGGAGTGCATTGGTGCGGTGCGGACAAGAATAGATCTGGACCGCAGGCCGTATCCAACTATTGAGCAGCCAAACATGTCCCTCAGTATAAAACTGCTCACGCATAAAACAACATTCCTTTTAGCTGATCCTCAACATACGCCTCATAGCGTCGAGGAAAGTAACATCTATCAGTACCCAAGTACTTTTCGTCACGGGTGATACCGTGTTAGACATCTGAATAGGACGCCTCGAAGTCGGTCTAACTGCTAGCTGAATTTACAGTCACCCACCCGAATCGGCAGAAGCGAGGAGGGTAATTTACAACTCAAACCCTTTCTATCAAAGTATTCAAAAGTTCGGCACATCCTGCCTTTATTTGATGTTTGTAGTTTGTTCGCTTGATGGCGACCCTGCTCCGACATACGTTCCATCCCGGAAGTTTAATTTTGTGGTGACAATCGCCAAAAATCTGAAGTCTGCCTGTGCGTGAAATATACCAACGAATATCATCGGGTTAACCTTCATCCACGGAAGGATGTGCCGCGAGTGGATATTCAAGTAAACGTAGTCGGTGGATGCGTGTCGTCCTAAAAATGATCAAATCAAATCAAGAGATCACCATCAGCCGTGTTGATCATCCGAAATCAAGTGTTACTACAAGTACTATACAGGTAGCTTTTGATCAAGGTGCCAAATCTATGTAGTAGAATCTAAGTAGATGCCTTTCGGTGACGCATAATCTATATTAAATTCATGAAGAAAATCATGACCAAGAAAGTCGCATCGCGATGTTCATCGTATCTTGTTGTAATCCAGTCTGCATGATATTCTCCTATTTCGAAAATGGAACGACACAAAACCCTCTGAAAGACGTGCATCGATGATAACCTTTGACCAGGCAGTAAGTTACGAAAGGTAAGGTCTTCCAGTCAAAATGCATGGGAAATATAGAATTCCGCTTTCTGAAGATGGCTAAAATACTTGTGCGTCTCAAAGTCAACAGTAATATCTCTGAAGGGCAGTCTGTATGGTGCATGCTCTTTCCAACGCAAACAGCGACAGTTACTTATCTGAAACGCAGCTTTCGGTGTGCACTCCAAACCATTTTTGGATTTTGCTTCCGAATATAAAAGCATAAGATTCAATTTCATTGGTTTGAGGTACAGACAGATTCCTTATGTTAATACCATGAGGTTAAAATAATTCCTCAAAAGTGACATTCCTCTATACAAGGGCGGATCAGTTCCACAGAACTGTACTTTAAACTATGGTTTCATAACTGTTTTGACTGCTAAAGACTTTGGAGAAATATTACTATATACTAGTTTCAATCCATCATCACAATAAGAATCCTTCATGAGACAGAAGATACAGAAGATATTGTGTTAAGTACTGTACTGAACAACTGGTGGTAACGACGTTCGAGCCTAGACCTTCATGCTTGGAATCTAGTTGGTGTGAGCCATCATGAATGCATGAAATGTACCCTATTACAGCACAGATTTTATTCATCGTCTGTTCTACTCGAAGAATGACTTTTAACTTATTTTATTAGTTGATATTACTCATTCTTATTTAACAGTTAAATGCATGACTATCATTTCCATGTTCTCAGTTCGCTTTTTCATCATGAGTAACACTGGTGTCAACATACATGCATATATAAGTAGTAGTACATTTTACATTCTTGTAGGTATAATGGAGAAGGTTGTGGAATCTTTTCAGATTAAAAACGTGAAATAATATCACCGGTACTATATTGCAAACTATGATCATAAAAATAATCATGTTTTTGTGATCGATTCTGCTCATGAAACTGATTCCGAATTCATGAGTTCTAATAATGTACTTGCTAAAGAAGACATACGTGACTCAAAAACTTGGACCAAAATTGTGATGACGTGAAATTACACGCAATCCGACGGGCACTCTTGAAGCCTGACTAGTACAAGTCTTCTGGAATAGTGACACGGTAGAGTCTATAAACACATCAGAACTAAAGTTTTCGTCTTGAAAACCAACTTCATCAATCTATAAGGCATTGTGAGTATACAATACATAACACTGTTATTTATTCTTAATATTGAGAGCGTATTCTTAATATTGAGTATTCGGTTGAGCAGACGCTACTGTATACATTTAAGAGGAAAAGAGACATGTGCAACACAGAATGGAGATAAAAACAGGGGAAAATCATCATAAGACAAGAGGAGATCTAGTATTTTCCAAGGACCCGTTCAAGTCAGGTATCTTTTAGATCTCGGTAGATCTAAATCAAATTGTCCTTCCGTACTTTTCGTATGTGAAACCTATGCTAATCGATTAAGATAAATAATTTAATTCAAGTTGAGCATGCTGAAACCTTGCTTGACTTGAATTAAATTATTTATTCAATTCAAGGTGAGTCTCAAAAGGACATAAACTTAACCATCTGTTGTTTTTTCTACTCTCAAAATGTTCACAAATACACTCCGCTCATAACCATAGCATAAAAGAGAGCAAACCCACTTTGTGCTTCAAAGACTCCAAGTTGTCACACTAACTAATATCCACCATAGCCACACTCTCAAGGCTCAATTTCAAAAATTGTACCACAAGGAGCCCTAATTCTAACTCTATCCTTGAGCCTTGACATGACACACAATTACGCATATGATCCTTCCAAATCACATCATCATGACCCTCTAATACCAAAACTCCAGAAGGTAAACCTTCATGTACTTGTAGAATCATATGATCAACAGTAACATCCAATATGGTTGATACACTTTGCTGCAAGTAAACATAATCACCAACATAAAATATGCAAATTGAAGATCAACATTCACCTCCTCGGATGATAGCATAACGCAAAGTATCTCTATGCTGAGCAATAGCCAGGTTCTCAAATGCCATGGGCATTTTCCTACGAAAGAGTTTTGCCCTTTGAGGACACACCCCAACCCAAACATTAGCATTATCCAAGTCAAAGACTTCAGCTGAATCTCGACAAATAGTTGCAGGTAAGTCTAGATCTCTACCATATTATAAAAAGTACGGTGAGAATGATACTAGAGATGTTTTCCAGCTTAATCGATAGCCCATGGCCAACCATGGTAGTTGGATGTCCCAATCTTTCAAACAACCTTTTTCCAAGATAAACTTTCTTAGTCCTCTCTTCACCATTTGAAGTAGGTGCATACATCAAGTACATATTGATTCATCCAATGTGGATGACACTACTCCACTAAAACTTGGCATGATAGTAACATTGTCTTGACTAGGACTGTCATGTGCATCCATGTTTCACGAGGCCAAGTAACACAAGTACAGAAGGTCGCAACATAAGCCAAACCTCCACTTGGTTAAGGATTAGAACTAGTAATGAACCGTATCGGTAATCGATTCACTTGGTCCTCATCAGATTGCCAACATGGCTAATAAGAGGCTGTTTTCTCTCAATAATCAATGCTAAATCCCATCGTGTATAATATTGTTGCATCCACCAATACATCATAGAACTCTGCAAGTGTAACTACAACACGTGCTCACATTGTAGAGCTATGAGTGACATGATCTCGTTGCATTTGCACAGTCAACTCAATTCGGGTGATGGCGGTGCATCACTAGAACCTCCAAGAGATGTCTGAATCCAAAATGGACATCTCTCCATATCGGTCTTTTGCAAACCAAGACCAAGTAGTGCATCCTTACCCATAAGGGGTTGTGTAGCATAATCCAACAAAATCAGTTGAGGTCGATAAACCTTTCATGAAGGTCCAACCAAACAGAAGACATCACTCTTGTCATCCAACATCACCGAACTTAGTGACATCCGATATGCTCGAAAGCTGACCTTGCTGGTAACTCCATCCCATGTATTATAATTGATAGCCACACTTTGTTAAAGCAAAGAGGATGTGTTGGTTGCTTCGCATTTTGACAACATTGGCTTGCACTCTCCTCTCTCCAGTAGGTCATCTAGGAGCCATGGATGAGGTATTGAGTGCCTCAGACAATGTAAATGACTGAGGAAGTATAACTTGTCAGCTAACCTCCCCTCTTTGTGGATCCAACTCCATGGATGCTCCTTTAGACTCAATAGTTTGTGTTTCACTACAGGTCATAGCAATTGCACATGGTTGTGCCGCTGTGCACATGTACTCTACAACACTTCCATCATATGATATACATGCATTAGCTCAAGTATATGACCTTTGATGTATCATAGCCATACTTGCTATCTTCTCCTCCAACTGTTCTAGTCGAGATGCCACGTTCATCTCATGACTAACCTCATGGGCTAACACTTGACTAGAGTTTGGTATTCTATCACCACCCCTGCCACCTTGAACTCCTCACCCTCTTCAAGGTACTACCATGGCTATTCTCGTTGATCATAATTCTGGATGGAGATCAAAACATCGATGAATCATGTGATCATGTCCATGACAATGCTTTCATGATTTTGATCCAATAGGATCTACACTTTGACCTTGAAGAAAATCCTTCTTGTGATGTGGTCCACCACATGTCCAACATGCCATCTAAGCAACTGATTGTTGATCTGAAAATGATGGCAATAGTCTGATCCGAAACCTTCACCACTAAGTCCGAATGGTTAAGACTATTCCACATGTCTATTTTAACCACTCCAATTTTTCGTTGTAGAATGGTAACTTGAAGGAGTTGATGTCCCATATCAATATTGGACAACGTGTGCATATGTCATCCCATGGGTAATATTAATCAACCAACGCATTCAACTATACGCTTCTCGAAGACTCTCCTAGTTTTCTATTTGTAATCTTGCAAATCTCGTAACTTGCTTGTCCTTACCCCCTGGTAGTCTCCCCTCAACTTCGCAAAAAACTTCATAATAGGGTTAAAGGTTGGGACATCTGAACTCTTCCCAACCTCACTAGCTCCAACAGTATCATTAGTGTCAGGTATAGAGAATGAACTCACACCATCAAACACCGTACTTGAAGTGATAGAGATGTAGTTTGACTAACAAGTATTATCTCCAAAACTCAATCTACTTAGGGTGTTCATGTTAGAACTCATGATAATCATCCATTGACGGACTCTCCAAATGCTCGAATAATATCTTTTAAGCCATAAATAGACTAAATAATTTAGATTTGTTGCATTTGTTGTGTTCACGTTGGAACTTATGATAATCATCCATCGGTAGACCCTCCAAATGTTAGAATAATCCCTTCCAAGCCATAAACGGACTCCACTGTAAATCACAACATGAGTCAAACTCATATATGAAGTCATCGAACTCAATAGTGCCAACTATAACTAAATATCATCTAGTACCCTTGGTGGCCCCATAGATATCGTCCATGTGCCACAACAATGGTGTGGGTACACACTCCAAGATATCACCAAGCTCATCTCCGTCACTCTTTGAAACCAAATCAAAGTCTTATGTGAACCTCAAAGTCCAAGATTGGTACCACACTCTGCTCTCGGTGCACCCAATGCTAACATAAGCAATCTCTCCTCCAAAACCTCCAGACAATTTCATTTTGACACCAACATATCACCTTATTAACCGTACCAAAATAGTTCCCCAATTGGAACCAAAATTTGCAACATAAGGTATTTGAGGTACCAAAGGTGCTAGTACAAGGGCAACTTGAAATCTGCCATTACCACAAGCAGTCATCTAGTATACATGAACGGAAGTATTATCTCACTAGGGAGAAACATGGATAATCTGACTGGTCCCTATATCTAGCATCACTATCAGTATAACACATGAACACTAGCACTCCAAACAACAAAGCACCAACACAAATAAACATGTTACACAAATAGGAAGCAGAGATGGAGATTTATCAATCACAAGAAACATAAATAACAATATTCCATCTCAAAAACATCCATCAAAGGGTGAAACCAATCCAACCCGGACTGACATAGCCTAAGAAGTGCATTTAAAAACACAAAAATATAATTTTGGAGATGTTTTGCTTTTTAGATTGATAATCTAACACTAGTAATCACGTTGTCGCATGGATATTTCTTCGCTTTGAGAATGCTTGAGCGCTTGGCTATACAAGAACCCTCATGAACCTCGTGTGAGTTGACAATCTCTTCGACTTCGAGCGCTTCTATCCAAAATATTTTTATGCCAATCTCGATTTAATGCCCCAAGACAACTATAAGCATCGACCCACTTCGTCAATTTTCAGTAGCGCTTACGACCTCAAAAATTCTCGTTGGGATTTACACCAAAACAAAAAATACATAAATTTGAAATGGATCATATCAACTTTGAATCGACTCTACTTTTAGATCACCATCACATGTTACATTCCATCAACGAACTGCACACTTAATAGCCAACAAATCGAAGCTACCATCAATCCAAATTCTTTCAACGACCTGCACACTTAATAGCCAACAAATCGAAGCTACCATCGATCCAAACTCGTCAAAACACCTTCAACGCTCCAAGAACTCACAGTTTTCACCACTTAACCAATTTGGGTTTTCGAAGTAATCTTTTCTAGTTTCAAAATGTCCACAAGGACACTCCACTCAATACCATAGCATAAAAGAGAGATTACAATCGAGCTAGGTTCCCACACTAGCTACTATCCACCATAGCCACACTCTCAAAGGCTCAACTTTGAAAACTACCCTCCAAGAAGCCTTAATTTGAACTCTACCCCTCGAGCCCTAGGACCCCTAACTACGCTGTCGGCCCTAACGGTATTTTCAATACAAACGGCGCTAACTTCACAACCGGCTCTAACTATTGTATCTACTCTTGCATATGCGTACCTACCTAACTAGAGATGCCGCTATATAAGTCATGATAGCACATAGGAGCACTAACATTGCAAACAACAAAGCACCAACACAAACAAAATTGATGCACAATCAAAAAGGCAAGATGGAGGTATATCAATCACAAGAAACATAAATAATAATACTCCATGTCAAAAACATCCATCAAAGGGGTGAAACTAACTCAATCCGGATTTACATAGCATGAATAAGATATTTAAAAACACTAAAACTTAGTTTTGGAGTCCTTTTTCTCTCCATATTGATAATTTGACACAACTAATCTAGCTATATGAGGCGTTATGTTTAAACAACATTTTTGTAGTTCCCTATCTAACATAAATTTTTTTCAAAACGAAAAGTGTTTAAAACTTTTTTTATTTCAATTTCAAACACCTAAACATCAAAATTTCACAATTCTAACACTATTGGCCTTGTGACTAACATCTCTACCCCCATTCAAGATACTTGATATTTTCTATGACCCCATCAAATTTTATATCAAACATACATTATATGATAATCCTATAGCATGCCATTACTATTTTTGACTTTAGTGTAAAATCTTTTATATCCAATCTTGATTCTAAGCCCCAAGGTAACTATGAGCATTAACCCACTTCGTTCATTTTTAGTAGCACTTCTGCCCTCCAAAATTCTCAATTCAGATTAAAGCATTAAACATAAAAAATCAAAATTTGAAGTTGATCACACCACCTTGGAATTGACTCTACTTCAAGATCATGACCTCAATCTTCACTCCATCGATACCATGTATAATGTAAAGCAAAAAGATCGAAGCTATATTGATCAAAACTTACCAAAATAACTTCGGAGCTTTAAGAAGTCATTGTTCTTATCAAAAAATCCAATTTGAGTTTTAAAGTAATCTTTTCTATTCTCAAAAAGTCCACAAGGACACTCCACTCATAACCATAACATAAAAGAGAGATTACCATCAAGTCAAACCCACTTTGTGCTTCAAAGACTTCATGTTCTTGCACTAGCTACTATATACCATAACCACACTCTCAAAGCCTCAACTTGATTAATTGTACCCTAAGGGGCCTTAATTCAAATGCTATCCCTTGAGCCCTAGGTCTCTTTACGGCGCTGTCAGCCCTAACAACAATTCCAATACAAACGGCGCTAATTGCACTATCGACTCTAATTGTTGTATCTGCTCTTGCATGTGCATACATACCTAATCATGTATGCCAATCCATAAATAATGACACATAAAATTTCACAAAATCTTATTATACATGAAAATTTTCAACAAAAGTTTTCACGTGGAATGGAAACAATGATTCTAAACATAACTCGACTTACTGTTAGCTTTAACAATCAAATTACTTTGATTTAATTGAACATCCCATATTCATGAAAAATTGGAATCAATCAAAATTTGAGACATCAACCATTAGAATATCAAAGGGCTTTACGATTTAACAATGGGTTTGCATATTTTATCTTACTTTACGTTCAAAATCAACGTAAATATCATAGTAGTAGCTGTAATTTTGAGCCATTCTACTTTCATTGATTATAATTTTCCAATCCTATCATGAAATCTATTGATTTTTTGCTTGAAATGGTAGGATCTCTTCACACTTCTTTGACCATGCTTTTGTTTCTCTTTGTTTCCTCTCAAAGTGTTTCTACATTCCTAAAATTTTAATACAAGCTGTATTGATCCATCTCTACTCTAATGAGACATCATTGGCAAGGAAAAGTTTATCTTTAACACACACAACCATGTAAATAATGTGCAATCATGGTTGAAAAGATAGATTATGATCAAACATTGTCTAATCTACTTAGATAACATGGATCATACAACTAAAAAAATGATTTCTAAGAGTCAATTAAATTCAATACAAAGTTAACTTAATGATCACGAATCTATGTATAATAAAAAAACATGAAGCAACCAATCTACAATAAAAGACACAAAAAATAAAGGGATAAGATAAAACTTGATTACAATAATACTCTTCAAATCAACTCACAAAAAACTTTTGATGGTTAATCTTATGTCTATAACATCAACAATATGAATTCATGTATTCAACAAAACTCAATCCGGGAAGTTCATGTCCATCTTGTAGTCGATGAAGTCAAGATGAACATAATAAGGTCCCACTCCACATCATACACCATCAACAAAAGAACTATCAAGTCTAAAAAACCATAAATGCAGCCATAAACTCTTTACCAAAGTAAAAAACCATAGCTACTTCAGAGTGATTTTATGACATATAGTGAAGTTGGATATGAAAAAAGTTTACCAATGCATGATTTGGAGCACAGACATGTCCCATGTTCATCTTTCACAACTTGTTCATCCAAACTCATATCATCAATTTAATGCTCTTAATTCCCTTCTTCCTTCATAAGTGCTTAACATCTCTTCATAAATCCTCTAACATAAAGTGACAAAAAATCTCCTAAACTACTCATAAAGAAGTACTTGAATTAAAAATTTGGACATTCATCTCATCATGGAGATTCATCTTCCCGCTGACACTCATCTTATCGTTAAACGTCCACATGAGAAGTAGATATAGCCACATAGGCTAAAACAAAAACCTATATATATTTTCATCCAAACCAAACCACATCATTACTCTCTTAGAACTTTTGCAAGCCTCTTAGATTGTCAATCCTCATCCCGCAATTGTCTATCATCAAATGGAAAAAATGTAAGCATAAAATTAATAGTTAAAACTTCTGAGCTCTTTCCAACAATGGATTTGGACGAGAGAAGATTTCATTTTAAGTGAATGCTCAAGGAGGAGATCATCTCAACTCCAATATGCATTTGTAGGATCCTCATCAAGTAGCAAATTTAAGAGCATGAAGCGGTTTAGAAGCGATACGAGAAATGATGCAATGCTACAATTGAGAAAAAATTTGGTCACATTGCTATGAATTACCAAATTCGAGTACTAGCAAGAGTAGCTAACCCATCCTATCGACGTCTCCTCAACAATCTTAATGTTGTTGTTGAAGTGACCGATGCCAATCTGGGAAATGACGAACACCAAAAATCTTGACTAGAAGGCTTTATAAAAAATAAATCAAACAAACAAACTATCAAAATACAAAAACATCCTAAATTTGTTATAGGTAATAAGTCAATTTTGTTGCCATTTCATAAAGATATCTGTAAGTATTCAGATTAATAGTAAATATATACATTGGATCTATCCATATAAATAAATTATAAAATTAAAAATTAAAAATTTTAACTATTACAAAACAAACCAACATGAATTGAAAAAAAATTACATACATATGATTTGATAAAAAAATTTATTGCAAAATTATGTTTGATATAATAATATTTTTTAAAATAAGATAATAAAATTATTAAAAATATATAAATTTAAATATTATTATTAGAATTAAATTTTAATTTTTAATTCAAAATAATAATCAAATTGATTTATTTTTAAAAATTATCAGATTTTTAAAAAATCTTAAAATCTTAAAAATTTTAACACTTTAAAAACACTAAAATCAGGAAAACTTGATATGATTATTATATAAAATAAATTAAGAATATATGAAAAATCATAACCAGTAATTTCAAATTATTTAAATAAATTTTATAAATAAAATCTAAAAAAATAAAATAAGGAAATTTTTAATACACAAATATGATAAATAAAATATTATTGTACATGATATGTTGAATAAAAGTACGCGAGAATAGGCAGACTCTGGATGATGGGCGCCTTCCTATGGCATCACAAGTCAAAAAGATACCACGAAGAGGACCAATACCTAAAATAACTAGTGAATCAACTATCTGCTTTTGTCATAGATCATATCTGTTTCTTAGGACCTGACTGATGGTCAAGTCAGTGGTATCACCCAAATCATTTATAAGAATTAAGGTTTATGACAATCATTTCATCAGAGTGTTGAAGTTTGGTTATAGAGTGTTTGAAGGAAGGTCGCAACCTTCCTTCAAACTGTGTGATTTGTTAAACAAAACTACTTAAAGTTGCAATCATATATATCATTATATAATTCCAATCTTTCTTTAGGTGGATCTAGAGTTTATCCTACCCAGATTGGGTAGGTTGAACTCTATGCATTGTGTAAACCCCAAAAACAACAAAGCATGGGTGTTAATGGTCAATTACATGCAATACTGGTAGCACTAATGCTCTTCAACCGTCCGTATAATTCTAACTAAGAGGATAATATCTGGCCTAATTTAAAAGTTGACGGCCTTCAAAAACTACAACAATTGTATGTCTAAATCGCTTCTTGTGGTTGTTATTGACATTCAGTTTTTGCCTTCATTTCAATTTCTTGTTTTGTTTTGGATTACTTCCTTTCTCCTCTTCTTTTGCAAGTGCGTAAATGTCACACATCATATTGACTGTTTTAGAGCTAATTTATTGCTCATGTTTTTAATGTGCTCTACATTGTTTAATATAAAAAATCATTTGAATATTAATATTTTTCATATTATAGTATTTATTAAAAATATTTAAGAATTTGAAATCATTCAATGGAAAATATTTATGTTTATTAATTAAAGATTATTTTTTATTTTAAAAAAATATTTTTAATTATTTTAAAAAATTTCAAATAAAATTTAATCAAAATTGAGTATGGTTAAATACGAGCCTTGGTGCTAAGACACAAATGAAACGTGTAAAATTTTAAATTATTATGAATTAAATTATAACATAATGATTAAATTACATTGTCAAAGATTTGTTGTAGTAAATTGTGAAAGAAATTGTTTAGGGATGTAATAAATTAATATCTTGAAGAAAATGAGAGAGAATTATCTTACTACAAAGATTTGAAATGTTCTATTTTATATATAATAGAATTTTGTAACAAATTTTTTCCATATAAATAATAATTCTGTTTATATCTACAAAATTTTAAAAGGTTTTTTTTTATAATTTAATATGATATTATCTAATTATTTTTTCATTTGTATAATGATGTGATCATTTAAAACAAATTGATATAAAATTATTTTGTAATGGTGGTATCAACTTAAAAATAGATATTACATGAAATATTTGAATTTTTTAAATTTTATTTCATAAATAAGAAAATTATAGAGAAATTATGTATATTTTAATATTAATGTGTTAAGCCAATGTCAATGATTGAAATTTGTATTTAATGATCTTTGAATTAGATTTCAAGATATTTTGATATGTAAATTAAATTTTCAAGAATAGATTAATTTAATAGGTTAAAGATTTGAATTTGGTTTTGTGTTGTACTAATCATTTTTGTATTTGTATAAGTTGTTAAAATTAGTAATAAAGAAATCAGAGCATGTTTTTAATTACATAATATCAAATTTATTCTATAGTAATTTAAATTCACAGTTGAATATTAAAATGTTCGAAGTTTAAAATTACATGATGGAAACATTGATTATGCATTTATCAACTAATTATTTGCATGTTGATAAGACAATCAATACATTTTATTCAAATATTAAAATTTTCTAGGGCATGTGCATCACTTGTTTCTGAACTATATCTCTAATACGTGAATACACTAGATATCTAGATTATTTGCCTGAAATGTAAAATAAAACTATAATAAGTGATTTTTTCATTAATGACCATTTTAGATGTATTTGGAAATTTCATAGATACAAACGAAGATTGTGTTTCTTTGTATACAAGAAAAATATGATATGAAAAAACATTTGAAGAAAAAATATTAGTAAACAGTTGTGGCGGAATGAGTTCTAAACTAGTTGCTGGCACCGAGGAAGGTTTCTAGATTGAGAGGCCACAGTGGACAAGGATACATATCCCGCTCTCGAAGCTGCCTGCTATGATACGCAAGTGAGCAGCTCATAATGACGACATCTTGCCGTGCTGACTCGACAAAGTTCAGCCTCCAGTCGCCATCCATGGACGATTCGAAGAACTGTCTCCGTTCGAAGAAAGAGTGCAGAAAATTACTGAGGACGGCGACACGCCAAAGCCAAGAGCCAGTCCCAAAACTATTGCCACAAATTAGAAACTGTAAAATGCCCGCCAACTCATCACAGCATCACTCTGGCCTTAGGCCTGCGGTTTTTTCTGTTCCTGCGAGCTGAAATATGTCGGAATCGCCACCCGTCCTCGCATTTCACAGACTTGTTTAAAGCACAGGATTTGCTCTGCCTTGGGTGTCCGTGCAGGCGTCCGTCAACGGGATCAGGGCCGTATAAAATTTCGCTCGCTTCCTTTCTCATCTGTCCGCGCTTCATTGTTTCTTCTGCCCTGCTTCGTTTCCGAGTCGCTGTGAAGCGCGCGCGCCAGCTTCCGGTCCGTTGCAGGCTCTGCAGTTTGAAATCTTATTGGTCTTCTACTTCGGCAGAATGTCGGCGTCGATCCGAGCCGCTTGGCGTGAGGTGCGCTGGCTCTGCGCGTTTGCTTCGCAACTTGATCTGATCGTTTTTGAGTTTGTGATTCCTGAGTTGGAGGCGAGGTGTCATTTTCTTTTGTCCTACAGATTCTTTCTGTCTGTGAGATCGTTTGTGGTGATGGAGCTTAGATATGTTTATACGCGATGGAATTAGAACTGCATTGGCGTGGATCAGCTGAGAATTGCGGTCACTGTGGTCACTGCGGATTCGGTTGATTTCAAGTTGGAGACAGAGCTAGATTCACTTGCGACGGTCCTTTCCGTTGAAATTAATGATTGGTAGTGGACAGAGGCACGAAGGTTGTTTACATTACCGCGTACCATAGTTTGGCAGCAATTCGAGCTAACTGAGTGGCAAACAGCTGCAGATAAGAGCTGAAAGAAGCTCAACTCGATTTGTTCTCCGTGATGGTCAAATCGTTGAATTAAATTGCTGCCAAAAGCTCATCACGAGAGGAGTTTCGCTCAGAAATACGTGCAATCATCTGAAGTTTCAATAATTACATGAGAAGGCTCCAATGCAGTCTCTAGTCAGGTCGAATGTTTCTTCACTGCCGTTGCCATTTTCGTTCGGCTGTGAAGGTGACACAATTAGAAGGTGCTCCAAAAGCGAGGAGCTCCCATTCCGTGGCCGTCATCGACAACAAGGCTTATGTATTCGGAGGGGAGTTCGAACCCAGAGTTCCTCTCGACAACTTGGTGCACGTGTTTGATCTGAAGACTCGTACCTGGTCCACCTTAGAAAGCAAAGGAGAAACACCCGCTCCACGTGTTGGAGTGACTGTCGCTGCTGTAGACAAGACATTGTACGTATTTGCCGGACGAGACAAGGAGCACGAGGAGCTCAATGAGTTCTTCTCTTTCAATGTCAACACTGCAGAGTGGAAACTCTTGTCGAGTGGTGACGGAAGCCCACCTCACAGGTATGAATTATCCCTACCCTCTGAGATGCTACTAATCTGCTCCATTCTCACTGCAAGTGTTCCGTATCATTTTAGAGCCCTGGTGGGCGATCAGTTGGATCTGGTCAAGGCTGAAGGTCACATTCGAGGCGGGAGGAATGTAGGACAAGGTCCATGTTGAGCTTGCTGTTCAAGCACATTTCCCCCAAACAACAGGATTCTGACCTCGTGGTGATGTGATTTTCGCAGGAGTTATCATGCTTTTACAGCAGATGAAGACAGGAAGCAGCTGTACACATTTGGGGGTTGTGGCAAAGGTGGCCGGCTGAATGACTTGTGGGTTTATGACATAAACTCCGCAAAGTGGGAAGCTCAACCTACGCCACCACCAAGCAGTAATTGCGTACCACGAGGAGGCCCTGGCTTGGCTGTAGTGAATGGCGCTGTCTGGGTCATTTTTGGATTCAATGGAGGCGAGTTGAGAGACATTCACCGCTTCGATTTAGATGAGAATTCCTGGGAGGAGGTTGAGGTGACCGGGGACAAACCTTCCGGAAGAAGCGTTTTCGGATCATCCGCTGTCGGGAAGTATATCATCATTTATGGTGGAGAGGTTGATCCCAGTGACCAGGGTCACTTGGGTGCTGGTGCCTTTTCGAGTGAAGTTTATGTCCTAAATACCGAAGATCGTGTTTGGAGCAAGCCAGATGTTACGATCGAAGAAGGAAACAATCCAGGAGCTCGAGGATGGTACGCGTTCTCTTCTTATGGAAATTCGTTGCTGGTTTATGGCGGCAACTCCGACTCCAACGATAGACTGGACGACATGTTTGTGCTCACCCTGAAACTGGGTGGTGAATCTTGATTTTGGTACTGGATAATTTGTAAACCTCCTGATCATATCGTGCACATTACTAGTGATCACTGATCAAACGGAGTGGGTCGAAGAACTCAATATCCGGTCCTGGAAATAATAATTTAAGAAAATGCTTATGCGACGATCTCCACTTTCTGATTGGCCATCCACAGCAACACCAAAAAATAACACTGCTACTCCGATGTTCTGTAGATACTGTAGATACTGTGTATTGAAGCATTGACGTACAATATCCCCATAAGACATATTTCGGGGTAGCACAATAAAAATCAGCCAAATTCTATTACGGCTTGGCACATCTTCACCATGTGTGTATCTCGGTATATTTTGATCATCAATGGCGAATTTGTGCATAACTGTACTCTCTTTCTCGTCCTTCTGATCATCCGGGCGGTGAGCGTGACACAAGCTTTCTTCAAAAGAACCTTATCTAAATCAATCACTGCCAAAAGTCTAGATTTCCTTCCCAGTCACCCCTGGGGTATTACAGTAAATCCTTAACCTGGTAATTGTGGTAGTAATTTCGCCAGGGATGACTTTGCGGACGTGTGATCTTCATCAACACTCCGAACAAATTCATCGTCACCAGAAGTTCTCTGGCCGAAGAAACTGTATGCGAAATGAGCCCACAGCTCGGTAAAGAAACCAAGAAGGAAATTTAGACTGCTAAGAATAGTGGGAGAAAGCTGTATAAGTCAAAATGAAAGTTTAGATCCTGGGAAAGAAAAAATCCTCGTTGCATTCTCTATCGCTACAGCTGACAATTCCTCCTCTGACACTCCCATCAGCGTCGAAACATGTTTCAAAACCTGTTCATGTTGACACCAACAAAAGAATCTAACGGTAAGCAAGACCTTTCGTAGAAAGGAAAAGTTCACTTTGAAGTGAACACATTGTATCCTCAATCTAACCACATTCACAACGTTCGAGTTTGAGACGATATACAACTGGGCAGACGAAATGCATTGCAGGAGTTAAACTCACAGTTCTGATGTTGGCTGGATGATTCAAAGCGGGCAGTGGACATGCCTCGTCCTTCTTGCCCGCCTTCCCATCATTTTTATCCGAGCAACAAGACTTGTTATCGGCATTCGCCTTTCGCACCTCTCCAGATGTAGGAGTGGCAGAGTCATCTTGAACCCAAAGGAGGGACTTTGGGTCTACCTTAGGTACAGCATCCGGCGCATCAGTCTCTAGCAAAATCCGGTCCCGTGGCACCTGTTCAACCATAAGAATTCGATCCTCAAGGCCGAAGAGAGCAAACGTAGCACTCTTAAGTCAAATAAAGATACAATAAAGCGTGATTCTCTAAGAATTAACGTCGTAAGGTTATGCTGACACTGGAATTATTTGCAACTGCAAGGTTCTTCTGAGCTCGAGGCAAGGACATACAAAATGGGATCACCTAAGTCAAACAACATGTCAAGCTTTGGTTTGATGAAAAGATCATGCAAAAGGTTCTACTCCTTGACAAAAAGAAACAGTACTCCCGCGAACAGGTAGAAAATTAGACTTGATACCTGCTGCAAAATTGCGCGTGCCTTGGAAGATCTCAAAGGAGTCAGAAACCCAGAGAATGAAAAGTAAGCACCGTGCTTAACAAGACCACGCACTGCATCTGCTGGCCCCGTGAACGAATGCATTATGAATCCAGCTGGAAATGTGCCCATTTTTCTGCAAATCGGGCCAACCTGTCATCTATGCTCCTAAACTGCATGTTCTATCAAGTTCAGTCCACATCAAAGTAATGTATCTTCTTTTCATGTCAGGTGATTGGACAATGGTTCATCACACCACCAGATGCACCAATACGATGTTTATTTTGGAAACCTATAATGTAGAAAAATAATAAAACCCTGACTAACATGAGTATATGGTGGTACATTCCTAGTTTGACGATCTACTTAACAAAAGCGAAAAATTGAAATGGCTCTCGAAATGGCACAGATCCATACTGAAGGAGATCTTGAAGAGGGCCGATAGCACGCACGCAATGAAGAGATGCAGGCCTGTTCAAGTTGCGAGCTAAAGTAAGTTGCGCCCTAAGTATGTCAAGCTGTAGGGCTTCATCAATTTTGCTCCCATGCGTTCCTAAATCAAGTCCGATCTGTTGAAACTTTGTAAGTCAGATCAAAACACAGGTGCAAAGTACCCAAGTGCAGAATTATGTAGACAACGAACTCTTGTCAGCCAGAGGTATCAAGCACGGACTTCTTGGCAGAACGTGGTGATGGCATGGTAATATCGCGGAGAGGGTCACAAGCAAGATCGACATGACGGTTAATACGTATGAGTGAAAACTTCATGAAAAGCTTAATAGCAAGGATTTCATAATACCTCTCCCACCGCTGCTGTTGGAGTTGATTCGAGCATTTCTCGAAGAATTGGCAACCACTTATTCGTCCTTCCCGGGATAAACCTGTTCCAGTAACTGATGTAAGAACTTTATACGCAGATGCCCGAGTATCATTCATCCGATCTAATCGCTTGGTCTAGCTCATGACTTCTAGCTAATGGTCGCTCACAGAGTTCTCATCAAATTGGAAGCATACTGAGAGTTGAACTCACCACGGGTGCAGACCAAAATTGGGGATCACGCTGCTGTGGCTTTCACCCATCTCCTTCACAAGTGTCCAATCATCCTGGTTTCATCGGATCATGTCAAGTGACTTGAAGGCGAGCATTTCAGTTTCAATTACAATAGACAAGTAGGAGAGAAGGATTTCAGCTTTCTCCTTCAATGATCCCATCAAGTGCATGAAGTCGGTGGTAAATATTTGATCAGCATTTAGCTCAAACAATTTGTAAGAAACATTTCAAACTGATAATAAGTAGAATCTCTGAAGAGTAACAGGAGTCTACATGCATGTAGGGTAAGCCCTAACTTAATTACTCATAGATCCCGAAATGTAGATCAAATTTCTCCAGATGATTGCCTGATGCAAATGGAATGTCCACTTCGATCAGAGTGGGTTCAAATAACACCAATCCGATTCTGCCCGAAGTTAAAGGTCTGATACCTCAGATGTCCCATTGACAGCAAACCATCGCACTCCCGCTTCTGAGGCCTGCTTTATGAGCAAGGGTGCACAATGGGCGACACGTAAATCTTGTAGATGACAGTGAGCATCGAAGAGCGCAAGTCGAGACATTCTCGTTTCCCGCCAATTTCGAACTATGAGAATGTTCGTCGATGGGCCAAAAAAGCAATTTTGATGTCCCCTTCCTATCCTGTTGAGTTCAGCGGGGTGAAGACGATCAATTTCACATCCATACAGTTCTTGTTTGTCGACAGTGAATCTCATCCGTCTCGAGCGGTCAGAAAGCCTTCACGAGTGAGTGCTTAGACCTACTTCGGTCAACAGCCCTGCCGATGCTGATTCAAATCGTCTGGCGTCAATGAATCACAGTGTTTCGATGAAACGCTTATGGCATAAGTAGGTGCTCTCGGCAACGACCGTCTTTTCGTTACCTGCGCTTCTCCTAGGCTTTTCCCACCCTCTGCTCCTCATTTCCACTGTCTCTACTAATTCGCCTTAGTCTATAATTTCGCTTTCATTCGGCGTTGCTTCCAATACGGCATACCAATTTTGTCGCATCCCTTTCTTTTCACTAGCAATCGTAAGCTTCACCCCGTTTTTCACGACTATATCCAGTGACGAAATAGTGTAGTTTTCATCCATCCCACCTATATTTCGAGGACAGTTTTACGGACTTTCCCATATGCTCTCCGTTGACTAAAATTTTTCTAAATTTCTACCTGAGTTGCGTGATGAATGTCTCCAAGAAGAATTTCCTCCGGTGTGGTTTGGCAGGGAGTAATTTAGCATACTACACTCCGTAAGTATATTCTCCTAATTTTGAAACTCAAACATGAATGGAATTGATCAAGGTCATCTACGAGTCTGAGGGTTAGCAGGTTAATACACATCACTTCCACAGAGTTCTTAGAGTTGTTTAAATTTTGAAACTGAATCAACAGATGAAACTCCACCAAGATACTCTTTAGGCAGCACGGGTTTCGCAAGCACTCCACTATTTCACAGAATCAATTGAAACCCCTCCACGTCGCGTTTTGGACGTGAGCGTGTTACCACACACTTTGTCAGCTGCGCATAACCCTTAAAACTCCTCACTGATTAACTTTCCGACAGAGGAAGATTATGCTCCATACTTATGACAAGAACTGGTCCATTACATTACCAGAGTAAGACGGTTTTGCAAGTGACTAGCAGTTAGGAAATCCCATGTTTGAAAGTGTTGCTTACGCATAGAACAGATTGACAGGTTTATTGAGAGTATAGACCACGGATGGTATAGCTACACTTCACCATCCTTTAAGCACTAGGAGTGAGGCTCATCCAGCGTTCATCTCAAAAGTCATGGCAAGGCTTTACTCGGCAGTTTCCCCTCCAGGGTGCCATCCTCCACAGAGCTAGACCTAAGCTCAACTTGGCTACTACCTCGTGTTCGAAGGTCATTGAACTAGTACCGGGATCCACATGGGTATATTTCAGCGCCCTTAGAGAACATAAGACCAGAAGCATTTCATCACCAGGAAACAGAAGACTCATTATAATGTATCAGTGAATTCTTCTTTCTTCCTTTCATATGCCGGAACTCCGTTGTGCACTATCAGAGAAAATTTCCTATGGACGGCATCCGTATGACTCCATCCTCTTTAAAGGATGAACCATAAGGATTAGTGCCCATATGTGAGCAATTGGGATCCCACATGACTCCACAGTGCTGAATAACATGCCCCACTTCATGGATACGTTTCAAGGCTACGCTCTAATGTAACACCTTAGGCCCGACCAACTCCCCAGACGCGGATGTGGCCATCGGTGTAGCCACTGTACAAAGTGCTGCCGTCTGCGCTCCAGTTCAGACTGATGCAGTATGGAACCTGCCATTACAAAGAGAGTTCAGTTTAGATTCAAAGCAGTAGGTCTTTCGTCCCCCTCTACTGCGATAAACTACAAATTAAGCGAGAAGTTAAGAGAAGCTTGTCACCTATCTACACAGAAAAAAAAGTGACAGATTGACTGATGTGCTACGATAAGTGGACTTCAACACAATTGTTTACCTGAGCCTTCTTGCTCACGAACTGGAAGTCCGGGCGGAGCTCATCGACAATAGACTTGCTTTCCAAGTCCCAGATTTTGATGCACTGCTGAGTAGCAGCACACAACCAGTATCTGCTGGCAGAAAGAAGCCTTAGAAATCTCCAAACACGACATCATATGTGTGCGGAAATTCATATCCAAATGGGAAAATAATACACGAAGATAACACACAATCCACCATGGGAGCTTACTTCCGCCATTTTGATAAAACCTACAAAAGTTCTTACGGAAATTGAAACCTGATGTGAATTCGCAAGACAGCTCAACAACGGCTTGGAAGCCAACGGTAGATTGCTACAGAGCAGTGTGCGAAATGAAAGACAACAAAACGTACCTGTTGGGGCTGAAGCACAAAGCGTGGATGATGTCACCGGCATCAAGAGAGTAAAGTCTCTTGCCCTCAGCAAGATCCCACAACATGGCGACTCCGTCCTTGCCACCACTGGCGCAGAGAGAACCATCGGGACTCACGGTAACAGTGTTGATATAACCGGTGTGTCCAACAAGACTGGTTCGAATCTTACAGTTGGTGAGGTTCCACACCTTCACAACCTTGTCCCATCCACCAGAAACAATCAAGGGGTTTGCGGTCACAGGGGAGAATCGCACGCAACTCACCCATCCGCTGTGAGCATCAGAATCCTGGATGGTGTATTTGCACTCTCCAAGCGTGTTCCACAGTTTGATGGTCTTATCGCGAGAACCAGAAACAATCTGCCTGTTATCGACGGAGAAAGCAACAGACAAAACATCCTTGGTGTGTCCAACGAACCTCCTGGTGGTGGTTCCGGAGTTCAAATCCCACAGACGTAGGGTTCCATCCCATGAACCCGACAGAGCGAACTGACCGTCAGAAGAGATGACAACATCCTGCACAAAGTGCGCATGTCCGGTCAATCTTCTCTTAGCATAACCATAAGTACCCTCCTCCCTGGTGAGAGTCCACACGATGATACTCTTGTCCCTCGAGGCGGACAAGATCAAATCCGGGTTGTCAAGGGGACAAGCGATAGCCGTCACCCAGTTGCTATGACCTTTCAGAGTACCACGAAGCACAAGAGTCTCTGCCATCCTTGCTTATTTCAAAGCTCGTACGTAATTGGATTTTGAAGTAGTTGCCTGCCTGCCTGCCTGCCTGCCTCAAGAGCTCCGCACAAACGCGGTCAAGAGAAACGAGAAGGCGCAAAAGAGAGAGAAAAAACTCGAGTGTTGGGCCTATGCTCGTGTCAGCGGCCTTGCTCAACCCGAACCCCACACTCTCCCCCGCCCATAGCCCTCGTCCTCCTGCAGCATTAGGGTTTCGCCATTCGCCCTCTCCCCACGCCGAGCTCATCTTTCCTCTCCCTTAGGGCGGACGTGTCCACCCAGTTACTTACTCGGGTGCCGCACCGCCAACCTTTCCTTTAGCCCCGGCTAACCTCCACGAGCACTTTTTCCGTCCTTTCCGCAGAAAACAAATTTTCGGACCTGTTTATTGAGAATAATTGAATTTCCAATTAAAATGGCAATTCGGGCGACACATCGAGGAACACTGGGAGGGCAACGAGTCGACGCATGGGGCTCTTGAGGGACGGACTTCTCTTTCTCAGGAATATTTTCCTCCTGAGTGAGGGTCGAGGGCGAGAGATCAGCGCGAGTTTTGCTTGGGTCGTCGAGTGCAGCGTGCGTGGGTAGCAGGGGCGCCGTCTGGAGAATGGAGATCGTGGGGATGGGCGTTGTATTATAGAGGTTTATCGAGGTGCTTGTACAGTGCATGTGTAATTCAAACTTTCAAAAAGTCGTCTTCTGCATTCAAGAGCTTCGAGAGGGAGTTTTGGATTGTCGATTCCGATTGGTGATCGTGCAGTGTCGTTGCCATTTGCGCGTGAATTCTGTTCGTGTTGTTTCTCTGCTGGCTTGGGATGCTCGAGTGCTCTTCAGTCGTGGATGGTGTCCTTGTAATTTTTAGCTGGGGAAGGTGTCAGTCGGTCTTTTCGTCGGATCAGCTCCCAGTTTTTGGCTCGTACAATTGAATTGCACCGTAAGCAGATAGTGGATTGTAATGAAGCTAGTTGATGGGTTGGGATCAGTACGCAGCATTGGAGGCCAATTGGATTTTCGATCATTTTGTCAGATAAAAGGACACAACGGAACTCGCCTAATGTGGTAGCTTCAGTAGTTTAGACACCGGGATCAGACGATGGATTTATGGAAACGTCCGAGGTTGCGGTGTCGTGGAGAGGGGAAAGTGTCACCCCGGAAAGGATTTAACGGAGTATCGTCTCTGTCTCTGTGTCTTTTCGACCTCTAGGGCAAGATAAGCCCAAATTATTGATCTCTATGCTGCCCAACGAAGCTTTTGAGGATTTTGCAGCCAAATTGTGACAATGGGTGTACCTGTGATAAATTGTACCCTGAAGGAGCTCCTTCCTCTCTCCAATTCGGGAACTTTCGATGAGTTTGCTCTTCTGTCAGCATCCGATCTCATCACCCTTCTAGACAGAATACGAACCCGCTCAGAGGGAATCAAAGAGAAGGTCCATAAAACTGTGACAACTTACAACAAGGAATTCAAGCGTATAATTGTACAAGCAAACAATACAGCTGCAGACGTTCATAGCGTGTCTGACGAATTGGAGTCAGTTCTAGAGCTCTTTGGAGAGAGTATAGGAAATATTGTTGTCAACGATGTACATGCCCAGAGCAGTAAGCGAACTCTGTTCAAAGAGAAAGGAAGTTCAAATACAGTCAGTGGTTTGGACACACAGAAAAGTGGGACAGGCCTAAAGGCTCCCGTTGTTAAGGAGGAAGCTGAAAGTAGTGAAATTGTCCCTGTTGACATTGAGCTCTGCAATTTGGCCAGCAAAGTTCACACTCTCCATAATAGAATAAAGGAGCGTGAAGAAGCTCTAGTTGTCGTGAAAGCAATCTCGATCTTGTTTGAACAGCTGTTATCTACGCAGAGAAAGTTCACCCCTGGTCACCTGGTAGAAGCGGCGAATGACATGCGCACTTTACAGAGAAGACTAGGAGTGGATGTAAGAAGCGACGAGCAACCATCTCAAGATGACGCTGGAGATGTCCAGGCTTTTAAGCTTCTTCGAGATGCATGGACAGAGCGCTTTGAGAAGGTGCGAAGATCCTAACACATGAATTCCATGTAACTCCAACTTTCATCTTTTTCACCTGTCTTATGACCAAAACCAATGTTGAAGCAGGTCTCTCTCATCCCCGTCGAGTATTCTAGGTAAAATACAACGCTCATAAGCGTAGCCACATGATTCTAAATAAAATAGCGGCCATCCTGCAGCTCATTGGCATTCTGGAGGAGATGACCTCAAGAGCCATTGTGCTTAATGAGAGCACCTCGGAGCTTTCAGTCATATCTCCCGTCACATGTGAGAACCCAGAAGTTGGGTCTGAGTCTGCGGCCATTGAGCTATCCGCTATATTCACGGCTATGGATGTACGTCTTTCATTCTCACTCTTCCATATCCTCTTCACTTGAAATCCGTCGATATTCGCTGCTTCCTTCACATGTTTACTCATTGGTTCGCATACATTTCATACTGTGATGTATGTTTTGTATTTTACACGGAATTGACAGGTTATGGGAGTACTGAATGAAAGACTTGCAAAATTCGGAGATGCTGTCCAGAAGCACGTTCTTGCTCCAATCTTGAGGGATCCCCAAATTTCTGTACTTACCACAGATCAGACAGAAAACAATCTGAGTACAAGACGATCCCTTGCGCTGCGGTACTCAGTGACTCAGGTTAGCAGTGTGAGACGCTCTGACAACTTCTCCAAGTATGTCTTTTTCTGTCATGTCCTTACGTACTTCATATTCGTGCTAAGACCTGCGTGTAAAATCTCAAATGATTTCTCTTGTAGGGCCAAAGCGTCGAACCTGTTACTATTCTGTTTCCGAAAATCGTCCAGGTCATTAAGTTTCTCCACAAAGAAGTCTTTGGTGATCACACAGAATGGATGGCGCGTTTCGGGCGTTTATTATGGCCAAGACTTGCCGATGCAATCATCTCCACGTGTTTAAAGAAGGTATGTTACTTCAGTGTCTTTATGTATCCAGGTCAGTTTCTCCTCATTTACTCTTTAATGTAGAGGACTTCTACTTCCTCTCCCTTAGTCGTGAACTCAGCATTTGAAAACTCTCTATTTAACTCGTCTCTCCCCTCCTGGGCCCGCATCTCATGCAGGCAGTGCCCAATGAAACGTCTGAATTGAAATGCTTTCATAAAATTGCGGAGCTGACAGGAAGTTTTGAGATGGAAATAGCAAACGAGGGCCTTATCGCAAACTTTGATCGGGCAAGAGGCGACAAATTGAGCACTTTCACGTCAGATGTTGAAGTTCATTTTGCCTTGAGAAAGAAGGAACAAGTTCTAGCTAAAGCTAGAGACTTGCTCATGAAGGCAGACTACAGTTTATCAGTAAGCTTCAATGGAGATAACCATATGAATGTCAAAGATTTTACTTTCTGTACTGTTCTTTCCTTTTTTCTTATCATCTTTTTCAAAATATTTGAACCGTTGTCATTGCAGATATAGCTTTGTCATATTCTGAACTATATTAGCAAGTAGATAAATGAACGCGAATCCTAAGCATGTGAAGTTATCATGTGGAAGTGAATCTGGATGAACTGTTACTAATTCGAAAATAAGTGAGAAATCGAATCCATACTATGTTAGCAGTTTCCTCCCTTTTAGATTGAGGTACTCCACCGGACCGTGATATCTGATTTGGAGTTCAAATTCGTGTGAGGATAACACCCTGTGCATACAACTGTTTTACAGGGAAGCTCTTGGGGAAGTTCTAATCCTCATCATCAAGAGGGTACCGATTCTTTTGAAGATCGGTCGGTATTCCTTCTGCAAGATTCTTGCGCGATCAGTTCCTTAGCAAGAAAAGTGTTGGCCATTGTACATGAGGCTGTTGAGGTGGGATCATTCGCCGTATTCAATTATAATACTTCTAATTGCTTGGAGGCCTGTTTAACTTTCTGACCGTGCCATACCTTATCTAAAAAGTCCTTCCATATCGAAGTGAGTTTTATTTCTGTATTGGAACGGATACCTGAACTGTTGGTAGCACTCAGACATTTCTCCGTCGTTTCCAGAGTATCTGTATATGCTCCCGAAATCCGAGAAAATCGTGTTTTCTGTATGAAGAACGATGGCGTGGGTCATATGGAGTTCTTTCCGTTGTCATTCTGCCTCTTGTATGAGAGTTCATAACAGAGATGATGATATATTTCTTTTTGCAGGATGCTTGCTTGTCAACACCAAGAACAGCTATGGAGCTTTATCATGCTGCTCGAGATATAGTTTTACTTTACAGAGCGATCATTCCTGTCAAGGTTAGAAGCTTATGCCTTGTATATTCTGTGTAGTTGTTGTGTGGAAAGAATGTCCGGAGATCGGATGCTGGATTTTGCAGACGTTTTTCTAGTCTCATGATTTTGTAGTAACATCAAGAAGTTTTTTGTCCTCATTACTTTGTTTGCTGCTGTGGTCAGCCTCGTCCAAGGTTCTATTTTATTCGACGGAGCTCTTGTCCTGATTGTAGGTGCTAGACTATCTGCATGTTTTGCGAATGCTCTCCATATTTTCGTTCTTGCTACCAGGTAAGCTTGAGCTTAGCCAGCTCTTCTCGTTGTGACTGTTCATCGTTCTTCTTTGATGCTTTTCAGCTGGGGTCAAAGATGAGCCGCTTAAGTCAAGTTGCTGCCTTATGTCACAACGACTGCTTGTACATAGCACACGAACTACTCACATTCGTATACCAGGTGCGTACCTCCTTGCCTGCATAAAAAATAGGCATTATGTTTCAGGTGATACTGACTTTGGTCAGGTTTGCTGGGCTGTTAACGAAGCTGGTTCAGTATTGGCAGACTTGCGAGAGTTGAGCCCGTGTGTAGTGTCCACAAATGAACCATTTCAGCACCTTTTAAAATGCCTTGCTGTCAAGTGTGGTAGCTGCGTGTCCAAAACAGTGTTACTAACAAGCATATAGGTTTAAGTACATCGATGAAAGAGTATGTTACCTTTGTTCGGAGAAAGGAAAAGGAAGTGTGACCTTAAAAATTGGGTACTTGATACAGAATAAGTGCTCTTTCTACGGCGTGCTTTCATGTGCATGACAGCTATTTCAAGATTTTTTTTCCTATTACGTCTTTCTCTCCTCCTTCTCCAGATCGTTTCCTTTAGAGGTTCAAAATTCTTTTTTTGCTTCTTTCTCCTTTTGGAGCTGTGGATTTTCAGTTTCATTCATTCATTTATATGTAAATCATGCAGAATGTACTTGTTTCTGCAGTATGGGAAAGTTTTACCTCCAAGCTTGAAAGAAATTTTTACGTTTGTGGACCTCGTACCACTCTTTCGGCGAATGGCAGAGGAAGTCCTTGACCGACAGATCAGCTTTGTCGACGAAGAAATCATGATGGTAGGAAACCTTACAAATAATAATTTAAAGTTCGTGACAAGGTTCTCTTGATTACAAGGTGTTAAGGTTTTGCAAGTCATATCTTGTGGTTGTGGATGGTGTAGATTTTATCGCTGTTTAGTCTTGTGCTTATTCGAGTTGAAATGCCTCCTGCCGCTTTAGCTTCCTTTGTATCCGGACTTTTAACGACGGTGACTGAAACCATTAGGAGGTGGAACGCAGTGTGCTGTCAAATGATGTTGAGTGTTTCAGCAGGCGTTAATCTGAAAGGTGGAATCAGTCTGGAAGCTAATTATTCTTGAAACCTCCTATTTCTCAGATGCTAGATCATGCTCGAGGATTTCAAAGAACTGATGATCAGGAGCAATATGAAATCACTCAGCAAACTATGCAGAAGGTCCTTCCATCTCATTACCGTAGTATGTTTCCAGATTCGAAACTGATAAATCTAAGAAATGACTTGACATGGAGTTTCACTAGAGCTGACTTTGCAAGGAAGCTACATTTTGCTCGCATTATGCTATATTACTACTCTGTGGTTGAGCTGCGTAGACCTATCCGCAATTGCATTTCCTGCTGAGGCTGGCATCCTGGTTCCTAGTAGACTTTCTCAGTTGTTTCCGTAATGGGCTTACTTATTGACTCTTTCGGTTTCTTTGTAGGTTTGCATCGATATGCTTATTTTGAATTTTCCTTCTTGACAACTTGGTCCTTATCATAGTATTTTACCTCTGTGCAGGTTTTAGATATTTTTAAGAATTCTGCTACATTATGGAGGCCGGTTCTCTCATATTCTCTATATAGGAGGGTGATGAGTGGATTGATCGACAATGTGGTGTCACGGATCGTCTCCGAAGTACTTGCCATTTCCGATATTGCTGTTCAGGAAACTGTCCAGGTTCGCACGGTCCGAACGAGCAGGGTGTGATCACGTATCAAGTCATGATCCATCGCGCACTGCTTTACATTTTTCTTCTACTCTGCTCATGATCAGTCTCATTGTTAACAGTGGGATGCCTTCTCTAAGACTTATTTCTCAGTGAAACTTGAAACACTGACGTATGTCCTTATCAGTCCATATATATAGTCAAACTATATATATGGACTGATAAGGACATACGTCAGTTGATGCATTGCAACGATCTCAATGATTCTACGTGTCCCTTTCATTACTTCATTTCGTGTTTAATTTGGGTTCCACTAGAACTTTGCGATGTCCTTCTGCTTTATCGTCTTTATGTCGGCGTGCTTTTCTTTAATTTTATGCCAAGTAATGATTGCTCTTTGCTCTAGTTGGGTAAGATTTGCTGAATACACCAATCTGTTGGATCACAGCTTCAAGAACTCTTGATTTATGTTCAAGAAAATCTACCCCCTTTGTTAGCTCTTCCATCCGTTGACGAGTTGAAAGGAGACCAAGCACTGGTGGAAAGCAGCCCAGAGGACTCCGTGGAAAAGTTGGTCCCATCGTGGCGCAAGCTGGAGAGCCTTCTAAGTAGGCCAGCTAATCTTTTGAATCTTGGGGTCCTGTTTGTTATACTTTGTCTAGAATTGATGCTGTAAAATCTCCATTGGGAACCCTTTTTTTTCTTACTTTTTGAAAGATCTGAATAAGTATCAGCGGATGTCTGAAGTTAAGGAAGATGTAATACAACCGGATCTGCAGCTAACAAATCTTTTATCTGGCCTGGTTGCTACTTCCATGCGGGTCTTTCACAACTGCCGAATATAGCCTTAATACCGTGAGCTTATGTAGTAGGTCGGATGCCTCTGAAGTATGTGTTGGCTACGTCGCTAACACTCAGGAACTTATCGTGTGACTGCATAGATTTGCTAGATATGTCTCTTGTGTCCATTACACAAGCTTGGGAAAGTGGAGATTTGATATCAAGGGGCTTCTCTGCGGCTGAGGTATGGATCACTGCAGCATGCTCGAGTCTCCTTCGTCATTCCCTTGAGCGAGCTACTTCTATGTAGCAGATATTGCTGACTCTTTTGACGCGTTGCTTATTGCATTATCTTTGTTTGCAGGTACAAAAGTTCATCAGGGCAATATTCTCTGAGACGGCACATAGAGAAGAATGTTTGCAGAGAATAGGATCAAGACCTTGACTGGTCTGAAGGTTTCTCGAGGAAAATTTATGAGTACTCAAAGTTTATCCACTCGGTGTTGAGGTCCTTTCTTGGGTTTATTGTGTCCTCGGTCGTGGCCAGCCGTGAGAGTTCACGTTGAGCTCTGCTTGGAAGGATTTTAGGAGATCAGTGCAACTAATGAATTTGGTTTCACATGTTTATGTTGTTCCCTTACATGCGAACCAAAGTAGTAGGTACTTTTATAGAACAAGCCCCGATGACTTTCAGAAGCCACATTAGTATAGCAAACATAATTGTGCCACATTTGACTCGTATGTGTTTTGATATTTGATATCCACAATTTCCAAGGCTCGCATTTTGGCCTCAAGTCCTCGTATAATGAAGTGATCTGTGAATAGCGTTTGAAGTTCTTCGCGAAATGTGTGGACCGCCGAGTAGTTAACACATCCCTGGTTCGCCTCTATCATGCCTTTTCTATATTTCGACCAAATTCAACGACACAATGAGTCTTCCTAGTTGGAATGTCCGGATGCCGGAACTGAGTTGGTGCACCTCTCCCAGCTGCATCTGTTCGGACCATCTGACCACTTCAAACTGAAACAAAGTCTTGAAGGAAGAAGACTTGCAGGAGATGTGAATCGAGTGGAATATCTACTTGCGAGCATGGAATATGAAGTATGGTTGAAGACTGGCATTCTAGATGTGTAATACTCCCCACAAGTCACCACAAGCTCGAAGTTTACTTCACACCTCCGAGATTCATCGGCTTCCATGACACTATCATTCAAGTTCAGGACGTCACGGTATTCATGTGCGAATGTAGACTACAACTACCCACAACAGCCCACCACATCTACATACCCCGAAGATCTACTCGGTGGTCATCAGAATTCGTGTGAAGGCAATTTCTGATTAAACTCAATTCATCGTTCAAATTCAAACGAGGCGTAAGAACATTGCATTCAACATGCACTTCAGATAGGAATACTCCAGTCCTCGTACTATGATAACAGGAAGCGAGAGTAGCAAGCAAAAGGACGTCGCGGATGTCGCTTGTTGGGCCCTGTCCTGTGACTCGTGTCTTTAAACGGATTCCAACTCTGGTACATCAAGCGAGAACAGTCTACGCATTGCACATCTTCGTGTAAGCTTGCCATTGACCTTTACGAATTCTTGCTCCTGCCATGGATGCATAGACAGAGCGATAAAATGAAGACTTCCGTAACAATCCAAACCTTTCCATGTCTAGAAGAAACGCCATTCACAAACGGCTGTCTAAACCTCGAATGCAAAATTCGAAAGACCTAACCAGCGGCTGCATGAGACCGGGGCCCAACGGGAGTTGATATGCCTCCTTGATGTTCTTTAGTCGCCTATCTCTAGCTCCCGCGGTCCCACCTCCTTGAGCATGGTGTCAACGATCCCATGTCATTTGAGCGGGTGTACCATCTCGTCACAACCGGGATAGGGACCAATCCCAGTGTGCCACGTCATCATGATGCTGTCGAGACCATGCGTGGCGGGCTTGCTGCACATCCAGCGTGTCAGTCAAGTCAGCCCCCGATGTGCGTTTTCCAACATGTCACATGAGCATGAACAAGATTTCGGTCCTCCAAAGTCTCCGTGCAACGTGACTTGTTATCTGCCTTTACTATATACCGTACCAACGCCTCCTCTTTGTGTGAATGATTCGGGGTCAAGACGACTGTCGGATTTGGTGCCAGCGCCTGCTACGTCGATTCGCTGAATTGGCATCCAGTGATTGGCTAAACTTTGATCCAGCTCAGAACTATTGGAGCCCGCCTGGACAAAGATTACAGCGTACGGTGAAACTCGTGTCAGCGTTGCTGACCGTCCGACACATCGACGATGGAGAGATGTAGAGGGACATGTATACCAATACTGCCAGCTCCAGCTCCAGCTCAGCTTTTATTGATAACTGCGGTCTTCCACCCGGTAGAAATCGCTATGTGTTACGCTCCAGGGGTGCTGCCGAACGCATTTACAACATCAAACATGTCGGAGAGTTACCTCTGGATTATTTAAATTACACTGGAAACACATAAATTAAGCAATATTTCTCTCACATTTCTACCCAGACATTGAGCTTTAAAATATGAATGATTAAAATAATTAATGTAAGATAGTTTACTAATAATGAAAAGCTCATGTATCGCTTAACAATGCTTTGGGTATTGTTAAGCGATAGGGTGTGCTGCGTAATAAGTCTATAGCCACATCATTATTTCATCAATTTTATTCAGCTCAAAGTTAATTAATTATTTTAATTAACTTTGAGCTGAATAAAATTGAAACCTGCCCCCACTTTCATTTGGAAGAACTCGTGAAAAACAAGTGGATATTATGTTTAGCCCCAACATCCAAAATTTCAGTACACTGTTTTTTCACTAAATGGTTTTGAAGATACAAACACTTCTCTATGTCTTCAAAAATTTTCAATATTTTTGATATTAAAGATTTTCATAAATTTTTGTTAGTGAATTGCAATCGAGCAGAATCTGAAATATCTCATTGTTGAACGTCACTCCTAAGATGTACAACTCGTATGGACTCCTCCTGCAATGTAGCCCAATTCTCTACTCTGAATCTTCCAAATCTAGCAACCACCTCCCTAAGTCAAGCACACCCCCTAGTATAATGTAGACATCATCGTGGAAGTGAGAGAAACAATAATCATGATAACTCATCCATGGGATCACATGCCAATCAATCGAGCAGTAAGCAAAAAGTGCGCATAATCTTGTCATGGAGCATACAAGGTAGCCTATGGAATAAGCATGGACATGAAATCTAGTCTCAAAAAATCCTAGAATAAAACTTGAGTATGATCTTAATCACTCATGACCTAATTTAGTATAAAGATTAGGTCATGAGATACTATAACGTAGCCAATGTGATCCCCAAAGTGATAAATCTCGATGTGGTCATCTACTGGTCTCAAGTTTAGATGTGCATCTAAACTGATTCAATCATAATCTTTGTGTATTTTTTTCGAGTTAGTTTTTACCTTTGCAAGGTAAATAGTGGTTGATACACTATACATGATGTATCACACACCGCTCAAGGGGATCCCATGAGAGGAAGTGAAACTATGGCTAGCACAAAGAGAACAATAGTGATACATGATATTACATCATGTATCTCATACCACCTGCAAATCCACAACCCCATAATACTTCACATTAGTAAATGTTAACTATGAAAACCCTAAAATTTAAAAAGTTTTATAATTTTTTATTTCAATTTCCATAATTTTTCAACTAAGTTCCAATAAACCAAAGAAAAAAAGAAAAATATTGAAATAAAAAGAACTCCACCCATTGGTTCTATGAATGAAACGTGAGAAACATTAGTGATGAGAATTCTCTAGACTATCTCATTGAAGAGTATTCACTCTCCTTTCGGGAACATAAGTACTAAAATATTCCAATCGAAATTGCCAGCACTATTCTTTCCTTTTCTTCCATCAAACATCTATTGTTCTCATTCTGGAAAGCCTGGCTAGGTTCAGTCTTTACAAGTTTCGATCGAATGTCTTTAGGCAGTGGGCACTGAGCACCCGCTGCTCAGTGCCCACTGCGGGCTGAAAAGAAAAACCAGAAAAAGATGTGCCACGCGGATTCTAGTTTGAGTTCCTTACTTGGCGTAGATGTCGCCCTTCCTAATTCAACGATAGCTTTGGCTCTGACAGATTTTACAGACTCGGTATTATGTTTTACAAGAGTGACGTATTATTGGTTTGCTTCAAATGCTAACTGGCCTCCTTCTCAAATGCCCATGCTCAGTAGCAGTTTACAGGTACATTAAAAAAACAAAAAAAGAAGTTTACAAGTACTTTAACAGAGTCGTACACACAATCAGCTGCGCAATGACGGAGGTGCAAATACCGGTACTAGCTTAAGAAAGAGTGTATAGTAAAAGTCTGCATCATGTAAACCGAAAATGAGATCATGTGAGCAATATGGACAGTTTACAGTTTAGGTTGAGTGGTAGGAAGATGTTGCATACACATGAATGCTGAAGCTAGTTGTTCAGGCATATTACAAACTCTAAACCACGTCAGGTACAAAATCCACACGAAACAAGACAACTTTGTGGTTCCGACATTTCCCGGCACAAAGGAATGACCCAATAGAGTGTATACACAAATCCCTCTGTCATTGAAACTCAAATAATCTGTACAGTATGTACATAACCACAAAAACTGACTATGAACTATGACAAAAGCAAATCGTTTTCGTATCTGGTGTGTAAACAAACAGATAGCATTTCGTTCTCGAATTCTTCAATGAAGTAAGATGAGGATGTCTGGTCTGTCTTTAGTACTCCGCTGAAGTTCCGAAGACAGACCAGAAAAGAGATCAAGATCATGAAGGAACCGAGCCAGTTCTAATCAGAAGAATCCGGAAGTACAAGGTGGCCCCTGGTTTGACAACGGTTGCTGACTTGGCTGACATTTGTTGAGTTGGAAACACATTTGCTGACACCCGCACCTTTTTTTCTCCAAGAGGTCAGTGGAAGTGGGTGCCCATCTAATGAAGTGCTACGAAGGTACAGGTTTTATTCCTTAAAAGTAAAGGAAAGGAGCGAAGTAATATAGCAAAAAGGATGGGAAACCCCATCCACTATTACATGGATGAAACCAAACGGTTAATCACAATTGGAAAATTATCCTAATGAGCCTGAGATATCTTAAAAGATTTAGATCAAACTGTCTATATTGGAGAATCTTAAGAAGCATCACCTAAAATGATTTCTCTTTTATGGATGACACCACCTAGTGCATCATGGATAGCAATGGATACACATTGTCTAAATAGGTTACACAATATGATAAAGAAAGTAATATACCATGTCCTCTAGTAGGCTCTTGCACACTCTCTCACTAATGTGTTGAATTTGGCTTCCATATCTCCATATAACTCCAAAGCTAGAAGAATAAAAATCTAACCTCCCTGCATATCCCCATACATTGAGAGATTGGCTACTTGATGGACGGCTCCACTTGCCGTCCATCCAAGAGGATGGGTAATCATACCGTCTGAAATGGTGTCACGTTATCGCAAGGACCTTGATTTACTTTAAGAATGTCTAAGCGCATGGATGTAGAAGAACCTTCTCCACCCTTGTGTGAGTAGCTATTTTCTCTTTCTCCTCCTCGAAAATTCACATTTGAGTTTGTTGTACCTTGTAAAACTCCATCATAAAAAGATCATAATATTTAGCAATTATACCTTCAACTCTTGTCCAAACTTCACACATAATTACCTTACAATCATTTTGTGCTCTCAAAAAATTTCTTTATATTTTTCTTTTCCAAATATCTTCAACAATTCTCTAATCATACAATGAATCACAAGGTGATATGCAAAATCATGTGTACTAAAATTATCATACATCCCAATACTCAACTCTAATTACTTTTAAATTTTAGGATAAGATCTCTTATCTTAAAATTTAAAATCTTGGATGATAAGATCTCTTATCATCCAAGCATCAATTATGAAAAGTTTTATTGATAAAAAAATTTAATAGCAAAAGTTATAATCACTATACTGACTTCGGAATAGTCAATATAATCTTGCAACTCTAATTGTTTATACAACTTCAAGTTATTGTTTTGTACTTAAAACTCATCCAATTGAATTGAGTTGAAATTTCAATCTAAACATAAAATTGTGTTGTAAAGTATATGTAAGTTGAATCATATCATTAGAAACCTATGAGATTTTTTAAGAAGAGTCCCAAATACACTCCATGATTTGAATTTTACTTTTCAACTTCAAATCATCACAGTAGATTGAAAATCCTTTCAATTGCCTCATTCTTAAGTCCACCTTTTAACTCTTTTCGTAAGCTTTTCAACATTTTTTTCAAATTTGCGAATGGTTGCCGGGAAGGTTTTCAAAACTCCTCAAAACCTTAAAAGACTTCACCTAATTGCTTTTATGGGTCCAAACTTCACAACCAATGAGAATGAAAAGTGACTTTTTTACCTCTAGTGTGGTCAAATTAGCTTCATATTAACTTAGAGTTTTACAAATAATCTAAATACATTACTTAGCCATCATACAAATAATATGAAATATTATTAATAAAGAATCAAAATAATAACTTAAAATAAGCTAAGTATGAACGGAACTATAAACGGAGTCTGAGGATTAATGACTTGAGAATAACACTCATCGCCAAAATTCCTAACACTCAACTCCATATGCTTGCTTTTGATAAATAATAATGATGGAATGAATGATCTCGTTTGTTACCATTTACATTTTGGACTGATCATACAACCCATAACTCTGTGATTGGCTACATGCTAGTTGAGTAAATGCAAGGTCAAAAGTCAATTATGCCCATAGAGAGAACATTCCAACATGGAGTGTGTTGTCTTGGAAGGATAATCCAAGTAGAAAAAAACTTTGGCGATATGCATTCGATAGTTAGATCGAATGCATATCGTCAAGAATGATTTACAATTGGAAATGGAGGATTTACAATTGGAAATGGAGAGACTTAGAGAGTCACGCCTTAGAAACAAGCACAGATTTCACAAACGTCATAGTTGAGACCAAAAAATATCAAAGAAAATGATCGGGTGTTGATGTATGACAATAGTATGGATAATCAACATAGCACCTTGAGGAAGTTTTCAAAGAGATGGTTTGGATCATATGTGGTGATCAATGTTCATAACAATGCTACTTATTCGTTGAGAGAGTTGGATTGTACAAAGATGAAGACACATATTGCATGACAAAAAATCAAGTTCTTCAAAATTCGAAATAAGAAGATCAATTTTGATCAACTTGAGGAGGAGTTTGACATTTTGGTGAAGATGACTCATATGGGGAGGATATAGTTGTAGAAGAACATCATGTTGACCTTATATGATGCCACACATACCTTGATTAACTTCTTGATGCATACTAGAGGATGCACATGTTTAAGAGAGATGGATGTCCCCATTGTGACACAGTTACTATAAGATGATGATATATGACATCTTCAAAGCCATTGTTATGACAATGATATTTTAGGTCAAGATAATTGACGACTCATTGTAAGGCTATTAGGAGCCCACGATGAGATTGATTATATAGGATGAGGATATTGATAGGCTCCAAGAGATATTATCTTGGACCTTATCAAATATAAAGCATGGTCAAGATGTAAAGGGGAAGGGAGACATCTAGAATATCATTTTTTTGACCAAGGAGCTTATCTGATCAAAGTGCAGCCAATGTGGGATATGGATAGAGACAAAATGATCCTCTAGATGTACTGATGTTCAATCCATATGTGATCAATATTTGATATCTTTATCACGATCACTTTCGAGCATGATTAGTGTATTAATTTGTAGATAACTTTATGCGACAAATGATGAACTCTCCATAGCTGATTATTCGTCTAGTTGTTTCTTTCGGTGCGATTTGAAACATGATAATATATATTTTGATTTAATTAAATCTGAACTTTCCAATAGTGGTGGCTTTCAACACTTGATTTTCAATCCATTATTATTATTTACCAAAAGCAAGCCATATGGAGTTGATTGTTATGAATTTTGACAATGAGTATTATTCTCAAGTTATAAATAACCCAATTCCGTTTGTAGTTTCAATGATACTTAGTGGGTTTTGAAAGGTCATTTTGACTTTTTATTGAAAGTATCTCATATTATTTATATTATGGTTAAGTAGTGTGTTTAGGTTAATTTTAAAGCTCTAAGTTAGTATGGAGCTAGAGGTAAAAAAATGACTCTTCATTCTCAATGGTCATAAAGTTTGGACCAATGAGTGCACTTAGGTGATGTCTTTTGAGGTTTTGATGAATTTTGAAAGCCTTCATGGAGATCATTGACAGATTTGGAAGAATATTAGAAAGCTCACAACCAAGGCTTTGAGGTGAGCTCAAGATGTATGTAATTAAGTAGATTATCACTCTATTGTGATGATTTGAAATTGGAGAGTGAAATTCATACCACAAAGTGTATTTGAGATTATTTTGAGGAACTTACTGGGATTTTGAATCATCAAATTCAAGTACCATATAGTTTACAACTTGAACTTGTATTTGAATTGAAATTTCAACTCAATTGGAGGAATTTTGAGTACAAAATAACAGCTTGAAGTTTGTGTACACATTTGGAGTTACAGGATTATACTGACCTTCAAAAAATTAGAATAGTGATAATAACTTTTGCTATCAAAATTTTTATCAATAAAACTTTTTAGAATTGAAGCTTGGATGATAATAAATTTTTTTGTGAAATTTAAAAGAAATTAGAGTAAAAAATTGAGATTTATGATGGTTTTAGTATATAAGAATCTGCATATTATTTTGTGATACAATGTATGATTAGAGAATTATTTTGAATGGTTTAGAAGTGAAAAATGCAAGAAAATTTTTTGAGAGTAGAGAGAGATTGTAAGCCAATTATATGTGAAATTTGGATAAATTAACGGTTTAATTGTGAGATATCATAATCTTATTATGTGAGAGTTTTGATCGGCTATAAATATGAATTGTTGTGTAGAAAAAAAAGACAATTACAACTCACACGAGAGTCAAGAAGGTTCTTCTATAACCATACGTTCAAGTATTCTCAAAGTGAAACAAAGTTTTTTGGGACAATGGTATAACTAACAAGGAGCAATAAGACATCCTCAAAAATAATCAGTCTAATGCTCCTCATGTCCTTCTCCATTGTGAGAAGCCGACTAGCATTCAACTAATTGAAAAAAGAATCTACCCTCTCACAACTAATGCAACCACCTAGAAGAACTTTGTGAAATCACTAGAGGGATCATTTGCTTGAAAGCAATATTTAAGATGCTTATAAACCATCATTGACAAGCCCCCTAAAGATATGTGTGGGGTTGTGCATAAAGAATGGGCAAAAACTGATCTATCAAGACATAATAGCTCATGTGGCTAATACTTCATGACCTCTAATGGTAGTCACTTGTCCATGGGTGGAAGTAAAAGACTAAAAAAGAAAATAATCTCCTCACTAGGACTAGCCATAAAAAAAAGGATGTAGGGCTTGTGTGACTATTCTATACTCCCCAACCTTCCCCAAGATCATGCACCATTGCAATTGAACAGAATGTGAAATATCTCATGGTCTAACTTGACTCCCAAGCTATTAAACTCATACAAACTAGCATATGGAATAAATATGTACATGACAATCTAGTCTCAAAAAACTCTAGAATAAAACTTGACTAGGATGTTAATCACTCTCACGACCCGATTGATATATCATGAACAATTAACGAAGGGATCGACGTAGCATGTGTGATCCCAAAGTGAGAGATCTCCTTCCACCTCAAGTGCGCATCCGAAGTGATTCAATCATAATGTTTTTGTATTTTTTCCACGTGGATATTTAGCCCTTATGAAGTAAAGAGTCTATGCCACACTATACATGGTGTATCACACATGAAATGAAGTGAAACCATGACTAGCACCAAGAGAACAATAGTGACACATGGTACTCCATCATGTCTCTCATTACACATGCAAAATCACAACCCACTAACACCCCAACTCAAATAAGTAAATGTTAACTATAAAAATTCTAAAATCCAAAACACTCTTAATTTTTTATTCTGATCTCCATAATTTTCTAACTAGGTTCCAATAGCACCAAAACGGACAAAAGAAGAGATTGAAATAAAAAGAACACAACCCATGGGTTTACCAAATACTCTTTGAGCTGTATAAGCTGAATGGATGGAACACTTGCTGAGTTGGAAGAATGGAGATGAGGTTCACAAACTGACCACAATAAGTTATTTTCATATAGAAAATAACTTAGAGAAAAGATATAAAAGAAGTGAATTGCAGAAAATTGGAGGATTGTCACTTTGTTTCAAACAGGAAAAAAATAATCTGAGGTTACGCCTCGTACAAATCTATAGATTATGTACTTCTTACCTTCAAGACAAAATTGGGAAAAGCCTGAGCCAAATTATATGCAATATAGAGCAAAAGGTTCAGACGAAGAGAAATAAAAACCAGTTTGCACCAAACCGAGGAGCCGAGTAATAGGGAAATTCAATATTAATCTTTTTTAAGACTACAAATCCAACCGCAGGTCCATAGAAAGTATTGTAGACAAACGTAAAGCTGTACACTGCAACTCTGTAAAAGTATTTTTTTGCGAGTTTCCTGTCAAACTTAGCGATGCAAACAATATTTCGATCAATACAAAGAATTCGATTACTCTCGGTCCCCGGCGGTTCAACGTCGCTCAGTGAGACCACATTCATCTCGTGCCCCTTCTTTCGTGATCTCTGAATATGCTTCCACCCGTAAAATGAACGTGCTCTGATGAGAGTCACGACTCACAGCATAAACAGTTACCGGCTGATGATGCTCATAAGAAAAGCTTGAACATAAAGCAGCACCATAAAAATTCATCTGATACAATTTTAAGCAGAATCACTGTGCGTCTCTAGAAGATGATTATTACATGTATATGTTGTTTCTAGCAGCGAGAAGACCGCAGGCCAAGAGAGGGTGATGTATTTTATGATCGCACCAATTGAAGGTGTTGAAACTCAGTCTGCAAGGAACTCCCGTTATTTTCTAAAAATGGACCTGCCTTGCAGACCTCGACCAATCTGTTGCAGTTGAAGAAAAGATGGGAACGCCTGGACTAAAAAAGCGACATATCGCACCTCCGGTTTACTCCTCGCGTACAACTCATGATAACGGGTGGTAACATGGGACCACAACAAACTTCACTAATGAAACAATCTTGCTCTCAATTTTAGATGCTAACAAAGCTATACAAATGTCTACAATATGATACTAATAAATATACTCACACTTAGACACATATTCTTGCTGATTTAGTGTGGTGGTTACTATGACAAGATGATGACATGTGTCATCTTCATAGTTGTTGTCATGACGGTGATACTTTAGGTTAGGATAACCGACGGCGCACTGTAAGGCTGTTAAGAGTCCACTGTTGGATCAACTTTGTAGGGTCAGGATGTTGAAAAGTCTCCAAGAGATATTATCTTGGACCTGATTAGATATAAAGCGCAGTTATGATGGAAAGGGTATGAGAGAGAGCTAGACACATCACTTTGCTGACTAAGGAGCTTATCTGATCGAAGTGGATCTAACATAGGACATGGATAGAGTACAACATGATCCTCCAGATATACCGATGTCCAATCCATTTGTGATCAACATCCGATGTCTTCATCGTGATCACTTTCGAGCGTGATTAGTGTATCATTTTGGAGATAACTTTCTGCAACAAGTGATAAACTCTCCAAACCCGATGATTCTTCCAGTTGTTTCCTACGGCACGATTTGGGACGTAACAGTATATGTTTTGATTTAGTTTGGGCGCTATGGATCTGAACTTACCAGTAGTGGTGGCTTTCAACACGTGGATTCCAATCCATCACTATTGTTTATCTAAAATAAGCCATAGGGAGTTGATTGTTAGGAATTTTGGCGAGGAGTATTATTCTCAAGTCATAAACTCCCAGGTTCCGTTTGTAGTTCCGTTCGTACTTAGCCGGTTTCGAGTTGTCATTTTGACTCTTTATTAGTGGCAACTCATATTGTGTATATGATGGCTAAGTAGTGTGTTTAGGATAGTTGTAAAGCTCTAAGTTAATATGAAGCTAATTTGGCCACACTAGAGGTCAAATTAACACTATTCATTCTCATTGGTTTTGGAGTTTGGACCAATGAGGGCACTTGGGTAACTTCTTCGAGGTTTTGAGGAGTTTTGGAGATCTTTCAAGGGGACATTTGAAGATCTGAAGATAGGGTTGGAGAGCTGATGGGATGAGCTACAACGTGGGCTCGAGAATGGATGGATTTGAAAGATTTGTCACTCTGATATGGTGATTCAAAAATAGAGTGAGAAATTTAGACCTTTGAGTGTATTTGGGATGTTTCTGAGAATCTTCCGACGGTTTTTGAGAAATCTGAATCAACTGAGATATAGTTTACAACTCAGGTTTGGGTTTGGATTGAAATTTTGACTCAATTGGATGAGTTTTGTGTACGGAGTGATAGCTTGAAGTTTGTGTATACAGTCAGAGTTGCAAGATTGCACTGACTGTCACGAAGTTAGTATAGAGATCATATCTTTTGAAATCAGAAATTTTTGTCAATAAAACTTTTCACAGTTAAAGTTAGGATGATAAGTAATCTTCTCATGAAATTTGAGAGCAATTGGAGTCAAGGATTGAGATGTGTGATGATTTTAGTACACAGGGATCTGCATATCGCCTTGTGATATAGTGTGTAAATCGACAATTGTTCTGAGATATCTAGAAAAGAGAAACATATGAAACTTTTCCGAGAGATTGAAATAATTGTGGAGCAATTTTCTGTGAAGTTTAAGTGAGAGTTACTTGTCTAATCATTGGATATCATAATCTTCTTCCGCTAAAGTTTTATTGATTGTAATGAACTCGAATGTGGAGTGTTGAGGAAAAGAAGAAGAGATTGTCAACTCACACGAGGTTCAAGAGGGTGGTTCTACAGCCAGGCGTCCAGGTGTTCTCAAAGCGAAGAAATGTCCATGCAACAATGGTAGGCTTATTATAGATGGAATAGACATCATATATAATATTTTAACCTAGTTAAGCATTCTCGGCAACTTTGTTATTTTCTAGATTTGTGATTGTAGATAGAAACATCCTTGAGATGTATACGAGGGACGTGATAATGAGATCATTTCTTTTATAGATACTATTACCATATACAAGAGATATTTTAACCCCGGAGGAAATATGAGCTCCTTCTTTTTTTCTCTTTGTCCACCGATTGGACTAGAGGTTTACAATCTACCTTGATGGATCCATAATTTCAACAGGCTCTACATTCACTCTTATTGGATCCGACTAGAGGTTTACAATCTACCTTGATGGATCCATAATTTTAACAGTTTCTACATTCACTCTTATTGGATCCGACCATTCCTCGTACTACTAGGGCTCCTCTAGGCTCTTGAACCTGCAAGGGTGCATGCTCGTGGATCTTGGCTCGACCATGCATCATGGCTTTTTGATTTGCACCAACTATTTTTGTTACAATGATGAGGTTCCACCTTGGCTTGGTCCATCTGTTTACATCTTCATGTGAGTGTGGTACTGCCTTGGATGCAGGAGGTGTCCATATGACTCGTTACCCATTCGGAGGGCAAAGGATAGCTACCCATGATGTCATTAGGGATGTTGTGTTTTCTATGACGAGAGAGGATGGATACCTCACATGGAAGGAGCTTTGGTATGCCTTGCAGTCGATTAGGATTAGGTCAGACCTATACTTGATTCGGGAGGACCATGTTACTGTTGCAGATATGATGATTACCGATCTTACATGTGACACAATTTCAGAGAGGGTGATTACCCATCCTCATGGATGGGTAATCACCCGAGTGGAGCAACAACATCCAAGATTTCAAAGTATAGGGGTATTCAAAGAGGTCACCTCTTTGTTACTCTAGCTTTTGAGTTATATGGAGCTATGGACACTGACTTCGACATGTTCGTGTGAAAAATGCAAGAGAGCATACCATACTAGATGGTAAGGGGTATCACTCTTTTCAGTTTATTGTATAATTTATTTTAGTTAATATGTTTTCATTGCTTTATATAGAGCACTAGCTAATGCAATCCATAGGAAATCAATAATATTAGTAGATGATTCTTTATAAGCTCTCGTTATTTGTAGACTATTTGACATAGATAGATAGTTATGATATATCAGGTGAAGGTGTACATATTTCCCATTGTGATGCTATTGGGGCTAGCCCGATGCGAACTGATTTGGTTTCATCCATGTACCCATGATTTTGTTATTCTGGCATATTCATGTGGGAATCGAAGAGATTTTGGCAGATTATGTTCACCATGAAGTGACACGAAATTGGATTTTGATTCTTCTGAGAGTGGGTATTCCCATCCTTTTTGTTATTTTACTTGGCCTCTGGGCATTGTGATAAATATACTCCCTGACGCCCATTTCGTGCAGCTCCCGAACAATGATATCAATTTTTCGTCAGGGCGGAGTACGGAGAACTTATTATAAACACCTAACGCATACAGAAAAGAGAAGAAACGACGAACAGGTGAAGTCAAGGTAGAGAGGACAGAGCAGGAGCAGAGAGAGTCACGTCCTATCCGGTAACACCGGTCATACGGAAGTCGGAAGGAGTCAAGGACGAAGCGGGTCTAGCACATGGAGATGCCATACGTGATGCCATGTGGCGTGCCATACATACGATGGCATGGCGCAGCGCACATTCAAAGAGGGCAGTAAGAGGCATGGAAGCATATAGTGGCTGTGCCCACTGAGTCTGCCGCGAGCAGCGTCGCATTCAGTCCTTCGAAATCGAGAATACGCTCTCAGAGGCCACGCGCGTCTCGCTGCGAGCGGCCACGGAGTTTGCAGTCGGTCTCCTTCTTCTGGCATGATGGGCAAAACAGCGCTGTTTCTGCTCGGGCTGCTGGCGCTGAGTGCCGTTTGCGTTTTCGGATCAGAGCAGGCAGCGGAGTCGGAAGAAGCTGCGGAGTCCTTGCAGACTGATGTTTTGACGTTGGAAGTGGGAAATTTCACCGAAACCGTCGAAAAGCATGACTTCATCGTCGTTGAATTTTATGCCCCATGGTAGGTGTCTCGGGCTGCGCTTTTGATAAGATTGATCTGCCTGGTGTTTTGCATGCCAGGGTATGGGCGCGCTGTCTCGTTGTTCAGATTGAACAGGCCGCCGTGACGGCGATCCCCGACCGCCGGCGTTTGCATTTTCGTTGGATTCTCTCGATTTTGAACAGGTTTCGGATTGGACATTCTTCTGCTGCCCGCTAATTTGGCTCAGGCTTATCATCCTGTCATGACGTTGACCTTGCACATTTTGACTAAACCTGTGAGCAGGAGATAATGCTAGTGGCAGAGAAGCTACATGAGTCCATGTTGCATGTTGCCAGTTTGAATTAGCCGGCATCAGCTGCTCGTGTCATGTCCCAGTCGATCATCGATGACTGTTCATCGTGAGGATCTGGATTGATTTTGGCCTGCTCATTACAATCAAATCTGTTTGTCTGAAGCATAGCTCTGCGATCAGCGTTAAAGTCATGACATTTACAACAGTTCGTATAGATGAAGTGAGTACATTGGGGAGTCACGATTGACTTCCAAAGTCTGTAAGAACAAGTGGTCCTGCTCTGTGTTCCTAACTTTTGTAAGCTGGCTCTTACGTTTGCTACTCTTGGTGGCATAGTATATGGATCTGGAAGAAACAGGATAGTGTTATTTTTCTCTAAACTTTAGGTTTTGGGGGGTTGTTAGCGCGTGAAGGGTTTAGATGCTGATCAGTTTGTTATAGATATTAGCAGTACAGTAGAGTTTCAGGGCATCTTTCGTCGATTACGGATACAATTGGTGAACTTATCATGAAACTGGACAAATCTGCAATGTATCTACGAGGGACTGTCTTACCGAATTCTCGCTCTTTGTAATTTTTTCTGCAAACAGGTGTGGTCACTGCAAACGATTGGAACCTGAGGTGAATCTTCTATCCTGCATGCCTGTTCTTTCAACCTTTTTCAATTATACTGCGTTGGAGCTACTTATGCCGCAACATCAAACCTGGCCTGTGATCAAATTCTGAGGGTGGGTATTACGCGCTTCATCTTTTGCAGTACGAGAAGGCAGCAACCAAGTTGAAAGAAAACGACCCACCTATCATCTTGGCCAAGGTTAATGTGGATGCAGAACAGAACAAGCCACTGGCGTCAGAATTTGACATCAAGGGATTCCCTACTCTGAAGATCATCAAGAACAAGGGTCAGTTGGTACAGGAGTACAAGGGACCCAGAGAAGCCGAGGGAATTGTTTCCCACTTGAAGAAAATTTCCGGCCCACCTTCGTTGGAACTCACATCTGCTGAGCAAGCTGGAGAATTCATTACCGATAATGAGGGAAACCTGGTTATCGTAAGATCTCGATACATGTTTATGAAGATCAATTTTATTTAAAATTTTCCTTTACTGTATAATCATGTTACTCTGTCTTCAATTCATTTGTAAAGTCTAATACGAAATGCATTGTAGTCTTGAGTGGTATCGGTCAGAATGTTAATGACTTCGTATTACTGGATTTTTAGCTGGATGGATGCTAAATGTTTGATTGTCAAGTGCAGGTTGGAGTGTTTGACAAATTGGAAGGTGAAGACTATTCCAATTATCTCAAAGTGGCCGATGCTCTTCGAAGTGATTATGAATTCTGCCACACTACAGCTGCTTCTTACATTCCTGAAGATGGCGTACCAGTGAAAGCATCTTCAGTTCGTCTCATCAAGAATTTCGATGAGAAGGTTACCGTTTTCACAGTAAGTCTTTCATAGCTTGGTCACACCAAAGTGGTTATCACTCTTCCGATTTTGTCTTCAATTGTTATTGAAAGAAGTATAAGGTCTAATACCCAAGCTGATACTTTTTGAATTTCTAGTACTGCAAAGATGTGCTGACTCTCTCGTGCGGATATTTTTCATATAAAATATCAGGACTTCACAGTCGAAGCGCTTACAAAATCCATTGAAGAGTCAAGTCTGCCATACGTCACTGAGATGAGCAAGAAGCCAGAGCATCGACCAGCGCTCATGAAGTTTTTTGAAAGCCCCAAGTCCAAGGTACGTAACTTCTGCAAGTTTGACTTTCCGTCTTAATTTTTGTATAACCACATGTCAGTGTTCCATCTATCCCAGTTTGGGGACTACAGTTACAGAATATATATAGCTTTGATTGTAAAATCAAATTTATAGCGAGGTATAATATTCTGAAAGACTTTGGACATTATACATGAAGGTCGAACTCTGGCTTCAATTGATCTCTACCATATTGTTCGAAAGGTGTTGTTTATTTATGTGCCATACAATATGACTATTTGAATATACGATTAAACTTCTGTATGTTTTGCGCAGCTTTTCCTCTTCTTGGCTGAAACGGCCGAAGGAGACAATTCTCAAAAGGATCTTCTTGAGACTTTCTCAGAGACCGCCAAAGCAAACAAGAAGAATGGTTTGATCGCTCTCTTTGCCGATTCAGAAGAAAGCGACAATGCCCTGCAGGTATGTATGCTCACATCCAACACGTTTATTCTAGCTGTGCTCGTAGCAATAGGTTTTTGATCAAAAAAGGAATCTTGTTGATGTCAGTGGCTCATGTTGGAATTGTTGATACATATGTCTTTGATTGAGTTCTACAGATTTTATCATACTCTCAAATTGTTTAACATGTGATTTGCAGTTTTTTGGTCTTGCGAAAGAAGATGCACCAGCCTCTGTCATCCAAGACAGCAAGGGAAAGAAATACATCTTGAAGAACGTGGAGGGTAGCAAGCTTTCATCTTGGATCGCTGCGTACTTGGTAATTTTCCTCGTGTGAAATGAATGTAGTATGACTAAAGTAACACATTGATAGTGCATTTTTAAGGTTTTTTCTTTATCTTTCCTCAGTCGTCCTACATTGTATTCAAACTTAATGTTGTCAATGAATTCAATTTAGATGACTTAAGCTCCATGTATGTTGCACTTAGTTGTGACTTTTATTATTGGTCGTCACAATTGTAAAACTACTACGCATCATGTAGAATGGTGAGCTGAAGGAGCACATCAAGTCCGAGGCTATTCCTGAAACCAATGATGAGCCCGTAAAGGTTATTGTGGCAAATTCATTCAACGCAGAAGTGGTTGAAGCCAAGAAGAACGGTGATCTCCAAACTTATACTCATTATTATCACAATGGATGAACAGATTTTCATTTGAGCTCTCTTTTGGACCCAGAGATCTTCACAAGGGTGAATACGTCTAAGCACAAGACAAAGACCAAGACGCAGTACACTGGATATCACAGTATTTTGTTTATGGAAATGAACATCTTTTCGTTTTCTTTTGAAATACGTAAGCGGTTAGTGTCATGGTCCTAACATTAAGTTCTGTTGCAGTTTTCTTGGAATTCTATGCCCCATGGTGCGGACACTGCAAGAAGCTTGCCCCAATTTTGGACGAAGTAGCAACTTTATTTGAGGGTGATTCCGACGTTGTGATCGCTAAATTTGTAAGTTCTCTCCAGTTTCTATCTATTGTGAAAGGAACTCCTTTTTACAGTTTTGCGCCAGTGAAATAGCCCTGCGACAGAAAATTTACTGACAAAACAATCACTCAAAAAGAAAAAAACATGATTCAAGTTGAATATTACGTCCACATTCTCTGACCTGAGTAAAATGCTTGTCACACAGGATGCGACCGCCAACGATGTACCAGCTGATTTGTTTGACGTCCAAGGTTTCCCGACCCTCTACATGTACAGTGCCGAGGGAGTGATCACGGCCTATGACGGAGAGCGGTCCAAGGAAGATATCATTAAGTTCATCAACGAGAAGAGGACCAAATCTGTTCCAGTAGACAAGGCAGAGGAAACTGTAGAAGATGTGAAGGCTCCCGTCGTCGAAACGATAGAAAAAGTTACAGATGCAGTGAAAGACGAGCTTTAAATACTGGCAGGTGTGAACCTACTCTTGCTGTACATCTGAACAGTTATAGTTTACATTTTGAATCTACTTTGTCCATATTCTTATTTTGTGTAGATATACCTGTCCCGTTCTCGTTTTGAAGTACTGACGAGTTTGGTTAGATCTGCTGGTGCTTTGAGTTTTCTTTCTTGTTGTGGTTGAAGATTGTCGAATCAGTCCAAAGTACTTTGCAATGACAACACGACTGTATGATCAAAAGATGTCAGATTCTATTGAAAGCTATTTTCTTCAGACATGAAACTTACAGACATTGCCATTTGTTGTGCAGTGCCACGCATTAGCTTTCGAGAGCTTGGGAGAGGTTAGGGCGTGGATTGCGATGGGTATCAACACCAGCTCAGAACAACCTCAAGAGAGTTGAAAGTCGGGAAAGGCTCATATGAGCATTGCCACCGGACAGCAGTTGGAAGATCAGACTCCAAGGAGATGGTTATAAGTAGGACATCTCTGATGGAATTCTAGTTTTGAGATCAAGCTTGTCGTGTGGTATGTATGTTAGACATGCTTTCGAAGCAGTTTTGCAATTAGAGAACCTCATTGTGCTGTATCTTGTATTTAACAAAGTAACACAAAATACTTGAGAACTTTTTTCAAAATATGTTTATTTCTTCACAGAAGTGCCATGGTCTTAATTGATATTCTATCCCCACTAAATTTCCCTTTTGGAAGCTAAAATGAGCAATGACTCCATTCTTAGTTTTGTCGCGAGACATGAATGTAGTTTCCAAGACCCTCAGGGCGATTTGAAGGAGGCTGAATGGTGTGTATATTTCCAGGCAGTAGAAATTGAATCACGAAAATGACGTGATGTGTCCGCATAGTTTTATCTCCACTTGACAGCAACTTTTGGAGGAGACGTTCTTCTGTGCGAAGAGTTGTCGCGTGTCATCGCTGTTCCAGAAGTGTCATGGTCTTGGACTTGCATTCCAAAATGGAGTAATACTCTCCACCAGTGTGCCTACAACTCATGCCTGCTGGCCACAACTTCCGCCCGTTCAGGATGCGTCCCAAGTTAAGGTCCTAAGTCACGGATGTCCGATTCATGTGGGATACACTGGTGATGAAATTTCAGATATTCACCTGGAGCTAGAATTTGTTGGTTTCGTCTGTCTTCTATTGTCTGGAAGCCCCAATTCATTAGTCTCCAATACGGGTCGATACCCATTCTCCTGAGATGCACTTCATTGCACCAAATGACATCCTCACAGAAGATCCGACTATGAGGTGGATGCTTTTTGTATATTTTGTCGTGTCATCTCATTGATATAAGCTATTCCTACAGAGCTATAGCATTTTAGATGTTGAGTGAGCGAATGCCTTACAAATGAATTTTGGTATAAAACGGCGGACTTACAAGTATTTAAAGCTCATTGAATGGGCAAACTTACCTCGTTTCCAAGCAAAGCTCCTGCAAGAACTTTGGAAGTACTTGAAGTGGCACGAGCGAATACTTGGAAGCTACTAATCAGTTGTGGCTGCGGTAAGAGCTGTTTCTTTCTAAGCTCAGAGAGGGCTGTTTCTTGCTCAGTTTATATCATGTTTATTTTATTCTCATCCCTCTACTTTCTTCAATAATGTGACATTGGTAGAAATTCGAGGAAATTACATCGACTTCGCAGGAAGAACCAACTAGCCGGATCTACAAAGTAAACTGAGTACGTTGTAAGTCATTATAAAAATATAAAGATCAACCAGTGAAATACACAGAAACTGCTCGAACGGCACCCCAGTCAACAACGTGCTTTGAAATCACAAGTCACCCAGTCATCTGGCAAAGATGTTAGCATTTCGACAAAATCATTCTAAAAATCACCTGCTGCTACTTCATGGGAGTGGTGTTAACTTTAGATGATTTATCCGTCAAACAGAAATGTCTTCGATAAATGTCCAACGTCAAACTCCACTCAGCTAAATTATAGCCGAGTGGAGGGTCTTGACTCTGGAAGAGTCCTTCACTTGAAGAAACTCCACTTCCTCGACTTCGCCTGCTCTGCTACTCTTGAACACCGGTCGTGAATGTCTAGTCTCCGTCGCATCTTAGTCTACATTGGTCACGACCATCTGTCAGCCGAAGTTGCGCATTCCTTACGTAATCTCTCCACCCATAGAGACAAACCATTCATCTTTTGTCATTATCAAATACGTGTGCAAACAAAATCTCTGAAGACAACTTCAGGGAATGGCAAATTCTACGTGGGTACAAATAAAAGCTCATTATTCTGAAAGTGGATGGCTGTGTAATTATTCATAATTACTTGACTTCGTCCAATATATCAAGAAACGGATAATGGATTCAAGACTCCAGAAGATTGTGGAAAGTGCTTGGTCATGCCTCAAAACCTTATCACTTATCCGCTATGATCCAGTCTAAATTCAGTCATACTAGGATATTTATTGTGTGTGCCAATGGAGTTTTTTATCCCGAGAAAGTATAATAACAAAAGGGATGGGAAGACCCCATCAAATCTCACAAGGATGGAACCAAACGGGTAACATGGGGCTAGCCCCAATAGTATCACACTGGGAAATATGTCATACATCACCTAAGATATATGAACTATCAAAGTCAAAAGGTCTACAAACAACAGGAGTATCCGAAGAAGCATCACCTAACGTGATTGCTCTCCTATGGATTGCATCAGCTAGTGCTCTCTGTAGAGCAATGGAAACACGTTGCCTAAAATAGACTATACAGTAACCTAAAGAGAGTGATACCCCATGTTGCCTAGTATGGTAGGCTCTCGCGCACTCCCTCACAAACATGTCGAAGTCGGTGTCCATAGCTCCATATAACTCCAAAGCTAGAGGAACAAAGAGGTGACCTCTCTGCATACCTCTATACTTGAGACCTTTATCGCTTGCCGCTCCACTCGCCGCCCATCCTGGAGGATGGGTGATCACCCCCTCTGAAACTGTGTCTCTAGTAGGATCGGTAACCACCACATCAGCCACAGTGACCTGGTCCTCCCGAACCAAGTACAGGTTTGCACTAACCCTAGTCGACTGCAAGGCATACCAACGCTCTCTCCATGTGAGGTATCCACCCTCTCACGCCATAGCAAACACCACATCCCTAATGGCATCATGGGTAGCTATCCTCTGCCCTCCAAATGGACAACGAGTCATATGAACACGTGATGCATCTAAAGTGATACCACACTCACATGTGAGTAATGAAGATTTAGATGGATGGACCAAGCCAAAACGGAACCTCATCGCTGTGGAGAAATTAACTGGTGCGAGTCGAAAAGCCCTGATGCATGGTTGAGCCAAGATTCAAGAGCCAACACCCTTGCCCGAGCATAGACGAGCTCTAGTAGTACGAGGAATGGCCGGATCCATGGAGTTTTTTTAAACTGCTACATGATATGACAAATTGAACTAATAAAGTCTGTTAGATGTTTACTTTGTTGCACTTTAATATTGGTAACGTCATGCAGGAATGTTCGCGTCAGCTGCTTTGATTCAACTCCTCCCCGTCCGATCGACTCAAATGACAACAGAAAATTCTGGATTCCAAAACGGACGCAGTCATGGGAAATGCCTATCTTTTCAACAGAAGCAAACTGTCGCCCACCTTACTCCATTATGAAAGCTTTATCAGGCTCCTTGTTGTGGAGAGGCCGGGCAAGAAGAAGTTTCTACAGCCCTACCGGTACATACATTTTCAACTTGGGTCAGCCTCACACCACCTCCATCTTTATATTACTTTCTCCCCTAACTTGTCCTTGCGTGCAGAATTTCCGGCATTTCTGCCCCGCATATTAAAATATGCGGGCCTAGAACCTTCATCGCCAACATTGCACCCATGTCTCCAAGAAGGGTTCTCCCCCAAGTGTGCTTATCCAAGAACCTGCAAGTATGATTACAACAAGCAGCGTTTCTGCCACTCAAATGTAAAATATGGTTCCATGGTTTCGGAGTATCTGAACTAATCAGTAGCTTCTAGTTCTCATGCACAATATAGGTTAAGTTAGAATACAAATGTGTATTCTAACTTAACCTAGCGAGCGAAGATGAAATTTTGATGCTCAGGAAAATGAAGTATAAATAAATTAGCAAAGAGTTTCAGACTTCACATAACAAAAGTTGAGTTTAAAATTACACTAGAATACAGTAACCTAAAAAGCAGTTGAAAATTGGGAAAGAGTTTTGAAACTTAACAAATGAGCATAGAGTAAGTAAATTAGCAATCTAGAGTATTGCAAAAGATCATTGTTCCAGATCTTGGGCTAGTCCACAGCTGTGGATTTTGACAGGTGTTAAAACCAACCCAAAGAAGTGTCCAACAAAACCAGAGCTATATGTTGAAATGTTTGATTGCATGTCATGTGCGACAGTGCTGCGTCGCTGAATTCATCTTCAGTACAAAAGTAAAGTATGAAATTTTAAATTGAATGCAGAACGATGCGAGTGCAAAAGATCGAAACAGAACAATATACAGTACGAGGTTGCCAAGATGACAACTCCCAGGAGTTGTCATCTTGGTTTTGCAATTTCTGGTCTCTCGGCAAGTTCGCAAAGACATTGTATGCAGATATTCATGAAGAAAACCAATACTCGCTGGCGTAAAGATAACATAAAGAAGGAAATGATCGTCAAACATTACAACGAGACTTAGAATGGACGCCTGATTAGCATAACAATCTGTTTGTTATGCAGAAAGTGAGTGAGAGAATTCAAAGATTGATTCCTTCATGGGAAGGGACAGAAGAAGAGCTTAAGTTTTGATAAGTTTATGCCGAGCCAGTTATCCGACGCGCTGTAACGAGGAGAAGATTTAGATCTTTTTTGAAAGGAAGGAGCCCCTCTGATTTTTTTGTTTGACTTCCTCTTGTATGGCACACAGCTGTAACTACCAAAGGAAACAGTTGGATTGTTCTACAATCTGTATCAATGGCGGATGGAGATCGTGTGAAGCAGGTACAGGTTCCAGAAATGCACACGCTGGCAATTCCCGCTCCAGTAAGCTCATCCTCTTGTTTTCCACGCAGATCTCTGGCCTAACTCGTCTCAGTATCTACATGTTGTGGTGATTCTACATTCCATTTCACGGATCTCAAAGGGAACTCCCTTTCGGAGTTTTCAAAAAGTCGTTCTTTTCAAACAACCAGTTGGCCTACGATGATCATGTACCTGAAGCAGAAGGTGCGCATATGAATCTTTCATCCTTTAGACAGGGACAGAGAAAAGAAGGTTGAGCTCATTGTCATCTCTTTTCCGCAGCTCTCAAGTGTTCAATTTACTGAGAGAGGTTGGAGCCAGTAGAGAGTCCGGATACAGCAAGAAGGTTTTGCATGTGAGTGAAAGCAAGTGTTTCAAAGCAACAATTTGGCTATGGATAAAAGGGATTGGGATTGAATGCATTCAATTATCTCCAGCTTGAGAAAGAGGCGACTAATGGTAAAAAAAAGAATGATGGCCGAACCATCTCGAAAGTTAGACAATTAAATCGACCAGCAGTGCAATTCAACTATCACTATATTCAAAACTGACAGGAATCTTGCTGTGATCAATGATGTGCAGTCCAGCGGGACTCGCTGCAAATGGGAGGTATACCGCTCTGAGAGATCAGGCAAACCAGAAAACTTGCTCTTCACAGTGAGAAGAGACTCAAAAATGTATCGAATCTCGTCGGTTGGAAGCGCGTCAGAAGACTTCAGTTTCAAGGGAGACAAAAATCAATTCACGATAAACTACAAAGGAGAAATCATTGCCGAGGTATATGCATGTAAAAAGATTCTAGCAAAGGTACGGAATTCTCAGGTCACAATTGGAGACATCGATCATGACATCAGGTGATCTAGGATATGCTTAGTCTCCATTGTACTATGACCTACATTAAGGTTATGAACTAAACCCTCGTACTGTGTGGGTTGACATTAGGAGGGCGATGTTCCGACAGGATCAGTTAACTGTGACAACCAACGCAGGGGTCGACCAAGCATTCATAGCTGCGATTCCTCTCATCCGGGAAGAGATAGTAGAAGTAAGGAGCGATCAAAGAGGAGCTGCTGTAAGAGCAGCAACGACATCTCAAGCATTGTCAGCACAAACAGTAGGAGTGGCGTGTTGAATCACTCAAGGGAAAAGATACTTATGGAGCTCGTCGACCCATGTCACATACAGTAACTTAGGGTGCCACATATCGGCTTGCCTTGATTTTAATTTTTCTTTCAGCTCCACTTCAATTTAGCGACAGTATCCACTCCTGGATCAGACACAGCGAAGAATGTCTAGATACGAGACCATCATTTGTGTAGCGTAAAAGTTGTGCTTGTTCGTTACTCCATGGCCGTCGGAAACAGTTGTCCTTGAGATCAGACTCACGATCAGAAGTTTAGGTAGATTGGAGTTTGAGTACTTAGTCTAGTTCCAGCCGCGCAAGGCAAAGTTTACGAACAGCAAATCTGATTACCTTCTGGCCATCTCAACTCTAGATGTGACAGAATCATCTAGTTTGTCGGTTCCAATCAAACAGAAGCTACATGGTTGCCATTTCGTGCACAAAGTCTGCAGCAGGCAGTATTTAGTTCCTAGAATGGTTTCTACTTATGCCAATATGGATTCTACCTTAGGATACATTTTGTTTTAGATTAGGACACAGCCAAATAACAAAAATGATGGGAAGACCCCATCAAGTTGTACTTGGATGAAACCTAATTGGTAACATGGGGCTAGGCCCTAATAGCATCACAATGGGAAATACGTTCTACTATAGTTAATATATCTTAACTATATAGGTCAAACGGTTGTCAGAGAACATAAGCATCAACTAACGTGATTGCTCTCTCATGGATTGCACTAGCTAGTGTTCTCTAAAGAGTAATGGAAACATGTTGACTAAAATAAGCCATACAATAAACTAAAGATAATGATACCTCTATTGCCTAGTATGGTAGACACTCGTGTGAATATGTCGAAGTCGGTGTCTATAGTTCCATATGACTCCAAAGCTAGAGGAACCAAGGGGTGACCTTATGACAGTTCATAGGTCATCATCTTGGTCGTATAAAAGACATGTCAATTCCCTTGAACCGAGAAAAATTACCCTTTACAGGATAGAGATGACGTTGTTAGTTACACTATATAGTAGATCAGTTATTTCCAGAAAAAGATGAGGAAGTATGTAGAGATGACTTTAGTGTTTACTTTGAATAATAGATCACATATTGCTCGCAAGTAGATGATGTAGCAAATATGATAGCTATAAATTAGATCTAATCAAGATATTTCTGATGAGCTACCATCATCTCTCATGTATTGTGAAGAGTGCAATTTAAAGTTAATTGCAAACATTTTGGTCCATACTAAGCCAAATAGTTTATGGCCCACATTCTTGTTTACTGCAAACAAAAAACGATTGGTATTCATGCAAAAATGAGTTATTTGAGACTTAAAAATTGAGAATTCTAAGTTCAATCACAAGGTCTTGGGTCAAGATTTGGGTTTCTTAGATCCTCCTATGTCCCTTGGGTTTGAATTTGACTTTTAGATCTTGCCAAGGTATTTAGGTCCCATGATTGGTCATGAGATCCAATCATGGGGCTTAGGTCTTGTGACTTAAGGGCTAACTCTCACTCGGATTTTTGAAAGCTCAAGAAGTACATGTTTCAACCCAATGACCATAGCCCTAAAACACACTCTTACACAAACTCTCATATTCAAGATTCCATAATCTCATGACAATTCTCACAAAGACTCAAATATCACTCAAAAGATAGAGATCCTTTATTGATGATCAAAGTCTTTCTTGAACAAGGTTCCAATTCTAAACAAGCCTTCATTCTACGAATAATGTTTGAGAGATGATTTTCAACCTTTCTATTTATACTACAAAAAAATTTACAATAGTAATAACAAATAATCACCATACAACTTTCTCTTATCAAATTGAAACGAAATAGAGATCACAAACCCACCAATGAGAAAGAGTACATAGGAATATGCAATTGGTCCACTTGGATCTTCTATAAGTCCAACCACCCTCTAATAGACTTTGGTGTATCAAATCAATCTTGCCCCTAGATTTAAAGGTCATCATCAAATCAAACCAATGAAAAATTAGTCCAAGTCAAAGAAAATCAATATACATTTGACTTTCTTTGACTTGAATTTTTTTGTTGATTCCCACAAACAACAAAATAGTTGTTATCACCTACTACATCAAGAGCTATCTTATATTTTTTTCCAACTTAACCATAACTAGCTAAACATAGTCAGGACTAAGATAAACTTAGTCATACTTTAGATATATTCATATTTTATACTATATGTACAACCATGGATTTTACATTGATCCATGACCAAGATTTCACTCTATCCTTAGAGTAATAAAATCTAATGATTGATGAAACTACTTCAACTTGTCATGATTCACTTGTTGAAAATATCTTACTCCCAACTAATTCAAATCGTAAGTAAAGTTTTCCTACACTTTGTGAACTATGAAATGACCAAAATACTTTGGAAGAAACTTTTGTCTAGCTCTGTTATATCTAATGGAGCCGTAATTCATTATCCAATCACTTTCTTAAAAACCTTCATGCTTTCTTTAAAACCTTCATGCGATACTTATTCTGTAATTGTTGAGTATGCTCCACAATTACTATGGAATACGCAAGATTGACTCCACTTGGTTTGTTGAACTCCCAATCCTCCTCGGTATATGGTTTGACCATATACCCACGAGGATTTCTTCCCAGCGCGTCTCTACAGTTACAAGCCGGAAGGATGATTTGCTTCCGAGTCCTTCACAAATCTTGCGGATTGTGCACTAAATCCGCATCTCCTGCATGCTCACAAGCTCCCGAGAGGACGATCCGTGTGGGCCATCCGAGACCCCCATGAGCCAGGAGGAGATTCTGTCGTGGCTCCCCTAAATATAGGAACAATTCTGTTCTTCTCTAATGAGGGTCTGCAACAAGCATTCTTTCCCTCGCTTCCATTGTCTTGCCACAATCATTTGCCTCTCCCTGCCTATCGTACGTCCCATAGAGTCACAGACCTGTGACCTCAAATATCTCAGATTGCGTCATGCTTATCGTACATTGACGGGGTCTCATCCGGGTTGGCCTTGAGTACGATCTCGTTCATTGACTTCGGAGAGAAAGTCCGTGACATGAGGGTGTGGCCCTTTATCTCAGTCAAAGCCTATTCGTACGTTCGTGTGCCAGTCTTCTGGACAGTAGGGTATTGAGTTTGTGGTGGATTGTCGAGCGAAGCTTGGACGTGCAGTTTACAGATTCACTCCTACTTAGCAACTCCGCAACTCACCATCACTAGTATCAGTGTGAGGCCAAGGCCACACGGTCGACTTGACTTTCTTAAGCATAAATATCACCAGTTCCAGAATTGTAGTCATACTCTCGTTGAAATTGACAGCGGTCTCGGATGCGGTTTGTATGTGTGTGCTTGTCATGGAATAGAAGTTACTGTCGGGAATCGATCCCATTGATATGTTGAACTCATTTCATCTGCCCAGAAAAGCAGATGAACAGCAGTGATTCGAAAGAGGAGCAGCCATCCAGCTGTACTCGTGGATGGAATCGAGAGCCGAAGTGCGTTTGGCAATGGAGCCTCCAGTGGCAAAACGGTCAACCGAGCCATAAAGAAGGCCGAAATGGAGCATCCAGTGGCGGAGACCGTGGAGAGAAAGGACGAATGGAAATGTCCTTTGCACTTTCAGAGTACTGTTGATTCCAAGTGGCTCTGTGCGTAGAGAGGTGCTGCAGATTTTTAGCCACCAGAAATCGGCGTCCACCTCGCGATGCAGTGGGCCGTAATGCACAACGCATAGCTGAAAGTAGCTAAACAGATGTATTGCAAGCGCTCTCATATGGCCCCATTTGATATTGATCCTACAGGACGTTGACGATAAGGCCAGGGAGGAAGTACTTCCAAGCTACGTCTAATCTCAATGTCAACGCCCGTGGCTCAGCATTCAATCAGTTGCGCCTACAATGTTCATGAGGATCCCATTATTTATGCATTTTAGAGCGGCATGGAATGATTGCATCGTATCAGCTTCGTTGAAAAGCCGAAGGGAGGAGGGTCATGGTAGCCTCCAAGCGTCATCAGTTTCATGAAAGCATATCTCGACTCGTGTTAACATTCTCTTGTAGTGAACTGGTGTGATGTAAACGCTAGGCTCAGCTCACTGTAGCTACCGTCGATCCTGCCATCTCAAAAGTGTAGGCGTTTGGTAAAAGTAATTTCAAACCCTCGTTATTGATTGCCCTTGAAATTCGTATCCCTTCACGCTGTTTCCTGTGTGGCCTGTAGATCGGTATAGCACATGGAGGATGGTAGATCAGTCTCACTTTCACTCCTGATGACTCGCACGGCCCCACCTCATCTTCTCCCACCAAGCTTTGAAGCGTAGATCTGCTCATTAGTGGAATGTCCGATGAGAAATGGCGGTCTAACACAACTGGTTCCCCACACAGCTGGTCATCTCGACAAAGCGCTCGCTGGCCTAGACAGGGATGTCCTCTCAGATTTCGATCCAAAAGCTTGAAATCTTAACCGACCCTGTCGCAGGGCAGGTACAGTAGATTCACTCTCTGGTCTTAATGAATTAATATTAAAAGTTTCCGCGACCTGTAGCTGACAGAGCTGTGCAAAAAGCTAAGGCACTGCACCATCACCTTTCGTCTGCAGCCACTTCTAGAATTGGGGTTTAGAGGTGTTCGTACAGGGTTGAATTTTGGTGTTGTGCTACCGGGTCAATGTACTCCTGTCGGATATGTTTGTAATGGAATTTTGGTACAAGTACCGAAATTAAGTGTTGTATTGGCGACAATCCATTTGCAATGAGTCAACGGCTACAGCTTTTGAACTTCGTTTCTTCCGTTTGCTTCCGTATACTTCGAAGTTCGAGTTTTACTTCCTCGTACCCCAGGGCATGGCACTGGATCGGCTCAGCCATCGGTAAACTGGAAACAGAACTGCGGAAGTGTATTCCTGTCAAAGCCATGACAGGAATATACCGAAAAGACAGGAATCTTCCTCACCACCATCGCCAGTGTTCATTTAAGCATTGGATATGAACAACGTGCTCCCGTTTGCGAGTTTCGATGCTCCCCTGAGTGAGTGTGAGTGTGCTTGGGCTTGGTACAGTGAGTTGCTTGCTTGGAGGGGCAAACATTCTTACGTCGGGGCTGCGGATTTTGATTCTGGGGGGTGTTTTCTGTGCCCCCAAAGTGCGCCTTTGACCGGGAAATCAGCTAAATTTGAAACCTACGTTCGGCTGTATTTGGGTTGTGAACACCGCTTATCAGATAGTTGCGCAGCCAAAGTGCCCAATTCAAAACAGATACCACCTAATGCAACAAGCGACCAAGCTGTCGGCTACAGTTCACTACACAGAACATGTACACCCTGCGGTGTGTAATGTTTCTCGGGTCTCAGTTATGCTGAAGCCATGTCGATCCATGATGCTCAACAACATACTCCCTTGAATCCTCACTCGTTCTCCAGACAAATTCACTGCACACCTTGTCATCTCTGTCAAGGTCCAGGGACTCCAGTCTCGTAGCTTGGGATAGACTCTTTCACCGTCGCTCCAGAGTCGCCTTCATCATGAACTAGATCCACTGTCAGATTACTACTGGAGCTCAAGGGCTTCAGCTTTCTGCCAACTCGGGACTGTTCGCAGCTTGACTAGCTCGGGGGTTAGAGGGCAAGTGGAGTGACTTGAAGCTTCCTCCACCAGAAGCTGCCCTGACCCTCGGCCGATTGAACTCCTTGATGCCACTGAAGCCAACGGTGGGCAGTCCCAGAGGAAAAGATCAATCGACAGTTTCCAGGCTTGCAGTTCCGAGAGTGGGGGAAGACTGCGACTGAAGGACCGCAGTCTGTAGTCTAGTGACTCGAGTCGGAGGGAAGGACGGAGTGGGAACGGAGTGTGGGGCGGTGGCGGGGACCACGTGAATTATGTGCCCAGACAGGATAGGGCAGACTGCAGCTGCATCAGCAGTCCCCCTTTGTCCATCCTACAGTGGTGGTGGAGGCAGGGGAGAAGGAGGAGAGGAAGAGGGCTCAAAGGAGCATTCCGAACGAATAACTGTACCGTACTCTCGACAAGAGTACTGCATTAAAGACAGAGTACGGTAACTCGTGTGGGCAATGGCCCAAGGTGCCCGAGGCGCGTAGCTGAACTGAGCGGAGACGCGCATGCTTGGATCTTTCGCAGAGTCACAGCTCAGCTCTGCCAGACTCAGGGTCTTATCCTTTTCGGGTGCTGGGGCCGGTGGTTGGGTTCGAGTTCGTGAACAAGTCTTCTTTTGACTTGGGCCACGTCAAACATGGTCAAATCTTTGGCTGGACTAAAGGCCACAAGGTTCAGCAGAGACTCGTGTACCGTCGTCACATGGGCCTCGGCCTCGGCCTTTCTATTGAACATCGCATATGTAAAATCGTTCTGCTTCTCTGGCATGTGCTGCTGGAAGACACTCATAGTCAAGCTTCCTCTCCCTCCCTCCCTCTTCCCCTCTCTCTCTTTGGAGACCAAGGCTTGTGGCCCTCAGTGGAAACGACATTCTGCGTTCACTTTGGGAGTGTAAAGTTCCTTGTGCCTGTCTTCGTAGTCTTTTTCTACTGTCTGGAGTGCAGGCGACGGAGAGTATCTTGTCACCTTGACGCACTAGAGGAGTGCAAGGGGACGTGTCACCGAAGGAAAGACTGAGGGCCAGTGGACTCGTCTGTCCAGGGGAGTACGGACGTGGAATCTGCTGCCTTGTGATCCAGCATTGTGAAGACAGATGTGAATACGGCTGCTCAGGTTTTTTTACTGTGAGGTCTTTCGGTTCATGACACTGCTTACAAGGCTTCCCCTTTATTTAATATATAAGTTCTGCCTACTGATACGAGCGGAAAATATTCCTGATGTTGAGCCTGCGTCAGGCGCACTAGAATCACGGAGTCGGTCGGAAGACTCATGCACAGAATGTTGCTTCTGCAACTGATTTGCAGCTATGGCTTTCCTACCTTGGGGTTGAGAGATTGAGAAGGTGACAGGTCGACCTCCGTGTGATTATGAGATTACTGATGTGCATTTTCACACATTCTTGGGACACAAGGTGGAAAACTGGCTGGGAGGATTGAGATTCGGTTTCTAGTTTTGGGAAGGATCGTTGACTTGGTCAGTGGAAAGCAGCAGCTGCACAGAATCTGAGATACGGTAGTTTCAGATTGCGGTGGGGTTTTGAATTCATGTTAGGAAGGAGCTAGTTACTCTCCGGAGGATCCAGGATTTCTTCCGATGCAGAGATTTTGAAGGACGGATTATTGAGGAGTTCAAACTTTGGTGTATGTGGTCGCTCGAATCAAATTGTAGATAAGTCCCTGCATAGTCGTTCGTGAAGGAGCCTGGACTTGTTCATCTCGCTTGGAGTAAGGGCTGTCCTCTTTAATTTATCGGAATAAACAGAGCACCACCATATTACAGCTTTAAGCGATCTACAGTGAATGTAGATCAGGAACATTTGCAAATCAGGAATTCAGGAAGGACATCTTGAGAACTATGGCAAGATCCAGGTGCACAGCTGGACTTGTGCTGGTCTTGGCAATCACAGCGGCAACGCTTTCCCTCACCTCTTGTTCCCTAGAAGAAGGTAGATCTCTGACCACTGTTTGTTACTCATTTTAGTTGGGGGTCAGAGTTGCTAGGTTTTTAAGGTCCAGGTGTGTTCGAAACTAATGAGTGCCTGCTATTTCTTGATGGCAGGAGTCGCACTTCATAATATGATGACAAATTGGAATGTGAATTTTACGACTTGGATTCCTGGTAGTGATCCCTGTGACGGCTGGGAGCTCATTCTTTGTTCAAACGGACGTGTGACAAGCTTGTAAGCGTTTTGTTTGATGTGCAATTTCCTTTCGATTCAAAGTTCCTTAAGTTTCAGTTATTCCTAGGGCGGAATTTCCAGGTTGTCAATGTCCGATGCGTATTGTAGAAGTCAATACAGCTGTTACAAATTGCATCCGACAGTGGCCACTTTCACATATTTTATCTACATGCCTACTAGGTTGCTCAAATGACAGATTCGGTTATCATATCAGCGTTACATTGCTTGCAATTCATAGGATTACCTCTAATGTAGGAAGGAAGGCTGGAGGCATGATATCCAATCTTTACAGCTTTGTTGCCAAGTTCATCATTCATTTTTTTCCCACATCAGAGAAGGTCAAAAACCTGAATAATAACAAAGTCGGGGATCTCCTTCAAAGGTATATAATTCGTTATGAGAAGGATTAGATATTTCAACCTCCTCCCTGAATGTGATCAGCTGACCGAGGAGAAAATATGTAACATATCCTCCATGTTCCAGCTTCTCTTGGTATGATGTCTGTATTCAGCCTTTGGATGCACATAGCCAAATTTTTTGTTGTGTCTTGTAGGAACTTGACGTTGGCTGGAATTTCTGGAGAGTTGTCAGAAGAAATAGGCGTGCTAACCGAATTGGAGACTTTGGACCTCAGTGAAAACGATTTCCGGGGTTCATTTCCGGATAGTCTGGCAAATTGTCAGAATTTACTTATCTTGTAAGAAAAACGAATATCTGTCCAAGCATTGTTGTAGAAACTGTCCTATTGTGTGTATTGTATTCGAGTGTCAAGTATGAAGTATGTGCAGGGTTTTGTTCTCTTCCGAATGACAGGTCTTCAAATGATCACCTTATCAGTTGAGATAAACCGCATCTTCTGACGCATTCGTGTTGCTGGATAATTCAGAGATGTACAAGAGTGTAACTGGAATGTACCCTTCCCTTCGGTCATTTTAAAACTGTCAAATTTGGAATATCTGTAAGTAACTCTATCTTCAAGTGTGATTTCAAGGTCAATATGTTGAAGAGCATCATAATATAAATTGATTCGAGTTAGAGTCCACAGGAAATGCATCAGGCTATCGGGTGTAGTATCTGAGGATAATTGAAGGTCAATATAGAGTCATCCAGTGGTAGTATGATTTTATTTTTGCCGAAGACACCTTCCCCTACAATGTTCAATGCCTACATTTTGCTCTGGCAGCAGACTTAGCGTAGACTTTGATTGGTGAGAGAACTTTTTCTAACCCACCAATTCTACAGGTCCGCAGCTAGTGGAGGATTTTCTGGCCGCCTCCCGGAAGAGTTTTACACCATGAAATCTCTCAAATACATGTACGTTACCAATTTCAGACACTTGTCTCTTCCAAATGAACTGAAATGTTTTGGCATAGAAGGTGTTCGGTGAGGAGGATATACTTTCCTAAGTTTGTGGCCTGTTTGATCAACGTTCTATATGATTATCTATCTCGTTCAAACTATCTACTTTATTAATTATAAAAAAGCTCGCCACGAGCAATCGAAATTTATTTATTTATTTTTTTAATTTTGATTTGGCAAGGTGATCTTTTGTCATTCGAAAGTCCGGTGAACAACTCACTAACATCTATTTTCTGATGTGGGCATGAACAGATACTTGGGAAATAACACCCAGCTCACGGGAAATCTTGAAAGCTTCACTCTTCTCCCTAATTTAGTCAATCTGTAAGTATATGTATTCTAATCTTTCACTCTCATCTCTAGGAAATTTCTCCTTGATATCTGACTCCTTTGATAATCTTTCCTTGATCTCTGATTCCTTCTTCGTCGTTGGTTTCAGGACAGTTTGGAGTATCAAGTTTGACGAGTATGTACTTCCTGAAAAGCTTTCAACGCTGAAAAACCTGCAATACTTGTAAGTTTTTTCCACTTGGCAATCACAGAGCCGAAGTCTTCTCACTCTAAGCGCCTTTGTTTGTCTGCAGTAACTGACTTGATACTGAGTGGTTTTGCAGCAACTGTCATGACTGCAATCTCCATGGGGGTCTTCCAGAAAGCTACGGTGAATTAACAAATCTGATCGAATTGTGAGTGTCTGCTTGAGATATCCGAATTATTTTGATTCTTTAGCAGTTGACCAATCTTTCAAGTTAGCAGTATATATTTAAGATTTTCTTCACACGAGAACATGGGCTCATCTCAGTGCAATTCCTGCGGAGCAATTGATCTGCCGTTAATTGACCACTAACTCGTCCATTAACCTGCATTTTCTTTGTCCTGCAGCAACGTGCGCCGGAATTATTTGACTGGAGGTATTCCTGAGAGTTTTAAGAAGCTTACGAATATGGTAACATTGTATGTACATCTTTTAAAACTTCAATGCCAGTCAGAGTCATTGTGAAAAGTCATTATTGGCAATCAAGGAGTCTCTGCTTCATGCTGTCATGTGGAGGTGCCGAAGGATAATTTTACTCCACTAGTCATGGCTACTACTGATGTTCTTTTCCTATGCAGCCGCGCGGATACGAACTCTTTGCTGGGTCCTTTTCCGAATTGGATGTTCTCCACATGGCCAAAGCTTACAAGTTTGTAAGTTCTAATTCTTTATACTGGAATCTTTAGTTGCGGTACTATGAGAAGACTTTGATCACATCTAAGTCCAACATTTTCATCTTCGCTTCCAGCACGGAGAATTCATTGTTGTACTTTTACCTACCGTATATGAATGACAGGTACATGAGCAGAAACCAGTTTTATGGGACGCCGTACAACATTTCTTACTTGGAAACGGAATTCAATCTGACACGCAGATTCAAAATATTGTAAGTTTTCAACTTCTCCTTCGCAGTTCATATCAATATTGATGCCTCGGTGTCAGTAGAGACTGACGCTGATAGAGTCACGTTGGGACGTTGCGTTGCAGGATAAAGGAAATCAAATTCTGTAGGGGTAGAGATCGCAAATTTTGTGGTGTGGATCAAATATTTACAATGTTTGGAACTACCGTGCAGGCGCTGGGATTGCAACTACTTGGAAGGAAATCAACCATGTGGTGACGCAGGCGGAAACAACTGCAGTGCCGAGACGTAAGTGCAGTTCTAAGCATTCTTTATTTTATGTGTGTAATAATTTCCAGGTGCTGCAAAGGAAGCAGCTACTTTGGCCGCTTATGTTCCACTGAAAGTCTCTAATAGCCGCTGATTGATCTTCTTTGCAGAGAGGCGAACACAGTTGGTGAGGTTGTCGAGATACTGAAGTTCGCTTTCAATCCTAATTGTTACGACGACGTCCCAACCGACATCATATCTCAAGTGGGGTACTGTAATGCTCACACACTTACTTGTGATGCTTTCTACAACGAGGTTGTGAACAAAAAGGTTTGTCCGGCTTGCCCATCTTCACAAGTACTTACAGCGGGGGCGACCGTCGACAACGGATGTCTTTGTGACGCCAAAGGCTCAGGTAAATTTGTCTTTACTCTTTAGGATGTAATTTTGTTGCGCTTAGTATACTGAACCACACTGCAAGCGTTGTCACCTGACACTAATCCCAACTCCAACTCCACCTCTGCACTCGCAGATTCCGGATCAGGGTTCCCTGTGAACACAGTAGTGGGCTTGGTGGTAGGACTCTCTTCGCTGTTTCTTATCATTCTGGGGCTCGTCATATGGAAGCGAAGAAAGCACTTCTCGTTTTTCGACATCTTCAGTAACAAAGAAGACGATTTTGATGGTAAGTTCGGATGGAACAGTATATACCGATTGGGAATGAGAACTAAATACATCTATATGTTGTTTGTTACTTTTGGTAAGCGGTCTATGGTCTTCAGGCTTTGACAGGCACACATAGCAATGAGTACATTTTTTAGAATAAGTAAATTCACACCCTTGCATGTAACATAGCTTGGCATGCTTTTTGGCTTCAAAGGTTAATAAACATAAATTCTTGTGTGTCCGTAGAGAACTGGGAGATGCCTGCGGGCGTCCACAGATTTTCTGTCGAAGAACTTGCTCGAATCACGGAAGACTTCAATGACAGCCACATTATCGGTCACGGAGGATTTGGAAATGTGTACGCCGGAACTTTGGATGATGGGCGCATGGTGGCAATCAAGCGTGCCTCTGCGGGCAGCTTGCAAGGCGTCAAGGAGTTTCGAAACGAAGTTACTCTCCTTAGTAGACTGCATCATCGCCATCTTGTTCGGTTAGAGGGATTTTGCGCGGAGAAAGAATTTCAGGTGCGTTAGTCTCTTTCTACTGTCTAAAATCTTAGACACACATAATTTATCTCTGTTTAATCCACTGCTGACATTGAATATTTTCCCTAATAATAGGGTCGTATTCACCTGCATTGTATTGTTTTCATTATGAAAAAATGTTTTCGGCAGATATGTGCTATGAGTAATCAGTAATTGGATGTATTATCTCCTTCAGGTTCTTGTTTACGAGTTCATGAAGAAAGGGAATTTGGCAACTCATCTTTATGGTAAGAGTCAATAGGAGCCCAGTTACTTTTGCTTGCTTTGAGTTTGAGTGCCCAACTCGTGTGAGCTTTTAGCGTTTTTACCTGCTCAACTGGAAACTTCTTATTAGAGTTTGTTTCCACTATGTGGTCCCTCTATCTTGATTCTGATAACTGTTTGATTTTCGGTGTCTTTCAGGAGATAATGCAAAGTTGGGAGAGAAAACAAAACTGGGCTCCCCTCTACCATGGTACAAGCGACTGGAAATAGCTTACGGAGTTGCCCAGGGTTTAGAATATCTTCACTCTTTTGCGGTAGGTTTACTTCTCAAATCATTCTTATAAATATGTCGCTGATGAATCCTGACTTCCAAGATAAAAGTCCCCGCCGCAACTTCTATAACTATCTAGGATGCCAATACTTGGAGACCTTGGTTTAGGCCGCTCCACTCGTCCTCCTGGAGGATGGGTGATCACCCCTTTGAAACTGTATCTCTAGTAGGATCGGTAACCACCATATCTGCCAGAGGGACCTGGTGGCAGATATGGTGGTTGGTTACCGATATGACGCAGCTCTGATCTTGGTTTGTTGGGTTCTGTCTGCATCTACAGGATCCTCCAGTGATCCATCGTGACGTGAAGCCTTCGAACATTCTTTTAGACGAGCATATGATGGCAAAGCTAGCCGACTTCGGCATCTCAAAAGAATCTCCTGAGCTCGACACACACATCTCCACCCGTCCGGCCGGTACTGCAGGGTAAGAATATGGTGATTAAATCCAGTAGGCGATTCTACAACTGTATATTCTCTTGATCTCTACATTTTCCCTTTGTACAAGCACTTATTGAGCATGCACCTGTTGTGCACTGTAGGTATCTTGATCCTGAGTACTTTTTGAGACGACAACTTACAACAGCCAGTGATGTCTACGCATACGGCGTCGTGTTGCTAGAGCTTGTCACGGGACAGTTAGCCATCGACCATACGAGAGACGACGAGTATAACTTGGTAGAGTGGGTAAGTTTCACAACATAAGAGTGCTGAAGAGCTTGCTGACATACGCTGTGTGTTTAAGACGTAGTTGTGTCACGGAGAAACTTATAATTAGTTCTAGATGTTTTTTTGTTGAATTGACGTTTAAATGTAGGGAGTTTTTTGGCTAGTGCACTGGAGATCTAACGAGGAGCTAGACAAGTCAATCTGACCGTACACGGCAACTTGAAACCATGCAGGCAAAGAAGAGGTTCAGAACTGCAGGCATTATATCAATCATCGATCCTAGCATTGCAGACGACTATTCCAAAGACGCATTCACACAAATCACCGAGTTGGCATTCAGGTGTGCTTCATTTTCGAAGAACGAGAGGCCGACCATGAAGGTAAAGACCTTTTTTCAGCCCATTCTCTTTTTGTCATCTTATTCATGAAACCTATTGGAATGATATCTATATTTTACCAAGCCTCTGTGCATTTTCCGATGCATTATCCAATTTTCTGGGCAGTCTTTGTGAGCTTTTTTTACCGTGAAAGAATGTGCATATTTTCCGGTTTTTTTTTCACTGTAGGATTCCCAAAAATCAAATCCTCTAGTGGAGAGAACAATTGATGTGAACTAATTAAGAAGACTAAAGGTTTTCCCCTCCCAAAAGCTTATTTGTAAATATGTGGTGGATCGAACAGGAGGTGTTAGCGATCCTGGACCCCATTACAGCAAACTATGATCTGGGTTATTTTTTTGAGGAAAAATAGGGTAAACTCTCATAGAGATAAAAAACCAAACAACAGGAAGAGCAGAGGAACGTAGTTTAGGGCACGGTGGTCAATGACTGTCAAATTGTAATTTTTACTTCTGTTTGAAAATCACAGTGAGCTTGAGTTGTATCATATTTTTCTTTGTACAAGGTTCATGATATGTCATCCAAATGTGTTCTTTCTGAATGACGAAAATCTGAGCTGAAATCATCATTATTATCATTCGAGCAGGAGGTGTTAGAAGCTTTGGACCCGCTTATCATTCCCAAGTCTACAAAATCGTCTACTAGTAGGACGGAAGCTTCATTCACTGAATCGGATTGGATCCTGGCTAAAAAGGATTTGTTCCGCAAGCTTCACGTCACCCTTGACAGCACCAACAACAGCTCGGACACGAGTCTGCCCAGCACGGGCTCCGATATAGCACGAACTTTCAACGTCATGGACATGTCACAAGAGTTCGCACCCAGGTGATTTTGAGATGAGCTGCCTTGCCTTTTATACATGGCATTGGAGTTTCTGACGGCGAGAACATGCGCCGGGCCTTCCTCATCATTTCGGCTGCCATTTTTGTAGAAGCATGTACAGTAGGAATCGTAGATAATTTCTGGAAATAATGTTGAGTCGATTCATGTGTGTGTGTTCGTAGAGGCTGAGATCCTGAACTTTCGTCTCAAGACTGTTCTGGCAGCATCAAGCAAATCAGATAAGAATTCCTCAGCTGCGTGCCCACTGATATTTCACTTCAAGTAATTTTTATGGGCCACGTAGCTGTATACACATTTCATTGTAAAATAGGACATTTGTGTCGATCATTGATTATCAATCACACAGCGCTCCATGATTCTTACTGCCAGGCACCTTAGAAGTGAATGTGGAAGATGTTTGCGCGTTTATTATCTACCGCAAGGGATTCAGATTTCTTAAGAAACATTGAGGAAATGGTGTTGTGATTTGAAATAAGTACCTCTGACCTATGAGTTTGTTGCATAAAAATCAACTTTGCATCCTAGAGGTATCATCTAGCTACAAGGAGGCGGCCATCTCATCTGAAGTTCAGTTCGAATGTGGCTCAGAAGCAGCGTATGGTGAGACCTATGTCATGATTACACTGCAGATGAGCTGAAACCATCCAAATCGCGGTGCTTGAGTAGAAGGTCGTTGGCCACACATCTATCCTCCTGACACTATCCGCTCCAGCGTATTTCGGCTGTGCTCTACACCAGTCTGAGCCCAGTTTTACCCAAACTTCCGAGCCCACGTCCGGACAACACCTCTGTGTCTTCGTTCTGAATGCTGTGGCAGGGGAAATTCGCGTTCGCAGTCGACAAGGAACTTGCCAAATTTGCCTGATCATGAATAGGTCGAGACCTAGTCATTGTTGACGGAGATAGGAAAGGTCGAATGATAGATCTTTTGCGAACGCGGCATCAGGAAAAGAGGCTAGCGAGCAGGGGAATTCCACTGGATTTTAAGCGGATAGAAACACGGTCGCGGGAATTAGTCAATGATGATCTGGTTGGTTGTCTCGTAGGTTTGCACAACGCTTACTCAGAGGAGACGAGTAGGCGTGGTGGGATGCAAGGACAAATGTAAATACAAATGGGTGCTGATGACCGACTATCACTAATAGCCACAAGACGAGGTACCGCAAGGCAACGAACTGCGATGAATTGTTGGGCACATTTGGTTCATAAGCAAGAATCTAACTTTGCAACTCTCAAAGAATTGCTCTGCCACCTACTCTAACGTATTGCTTTAATACAAACAGAAATATGGACAGTAAATAAACACTTTAGTTACTTGCATATCGTCAATCTCCAAATTCAACTTAAGACACCTTTAGGAGGCTTCATACAAAAGCTTCCACACGTACTGACGTGTATCACAACAGTGTAAAGACCAACCAAATATCTACGCTAAACAAATCACCTTCAATTAGTGTATGTGTCAATCCCTTCTAGCTGTAGATCACTTAATTACTACGTACCAGTGTAGTATGCACTATACCAATATACTATAGATAGTGATCTCAAAATCCAAAATAGTGTAGTATAAACCAATTACGAAATTGTCTGGACATAAAGCAACTTGTGACTTTTTTGGTTATGCAACTCATGCGAAATATATTTTTCTCGACACCAATCTGCAGCATGATCCATTTTCAATAAATAATTTTTTCCCATTGAATATAACTGTAGTTTTTATTTCCTGTGTGGAAAAACATGCACCAACATATATACTGGAAATATTATTAAGCAACATGAGTTCATTTTACCACCATCAATTCATCTTGATCAAATTCAAAACCTTTTATTCATCACATTACAATAAGTTACGATCTTAGTTAATGTAAAGTGTTGTAATCATTTATTGATATATTGTTACATTATGTTATTAGTAAGAATCTTTTGTCTACTTTGATAGAAGTTGACATCATGTATATTGTTGAAAAAGCTCTTTTGCTACATAATAATATGTGTTCATGAACTTTATAAACACAAATTAGAGAGTAACATTTGTGCACAACATTGCATTGCAACAGAAAAGAGAATACATTATAATTTAACAAACAATAAGGTTGATGCTTTTAGAGAATGATTGAAATCAAATTTCAAAATACTAATCAAACAAGGTGCTTAAACAAAACCATGATTTTTGAAAGTTTTTTTTTTTTGAATTACATAGAAAATATACCTAAAAAATCTCACAATTATAGTTTAAGAAAGACTGAAAGATATGCATGTATCATATTGATATCAAATTATAATTTTTTATAATTTCTGTCAAGAGCATATTTTATATAATATCAGTGAAGCTCTCAAGTGGCAGATTTTTTTTTGGTCTTTTAAAGCTTTTGAATGTAAGTAGGTTGAGCAATAGTAACTAACTATTACTTTGACTACAAAAGAAAGACAATAATTTGATCTTGGATAGTTCTCTGTGAATTTCTTTGCTGTCATTTTGAAAGTACCTAGAAATAATTCTAGACTGTTTTAACACATCTATTTTTGAAGATGGAATATGTTTGAACCCGATATAGAAGCTTTCAATTTTAACATGTGATTTGTTCTTTATTCGTTGTCAATAATCTCATACAATCCTTAGAAGTTTTTATATAGCAATCATCCACATTTTGATGTCTCTCCCGATGACTTTTCCTACCATATGTTCAGAAGAGGTTAGATCTTTGATGATATTTAGAACACCCACCACATCTCCGAATGATCTGACACTACCTATCAAATGCAAGGGCTTTTGATAGTCTGCTAGATTTCATTTCATGTAAGCACTACGGGAGTCTAGAATTGTAGCATGGGCTTTGAAATCCTGACCATAATAATAAATATCATCCTTTAGACGTATTTTTTCCTTTTATTATATTATCTTGCTTGTAGGAGTAGACGGCAAACATATTCACTTGAAAGAAACGATTTGAAATAGGAGCGATTCTCGAACATTCATGACTGCAGTTTGAAGAGTTTCTCACTGGCAAACATGGCATGGAGCAGTAAGAGGTATGGCAGAGAGTAAGTTGTAAGCCAATAAATCATAGACTCTGGTGTACACAGTTGTCTCCACATTACCATGTACCCTGAAAATTCATAAAAATTCACCACCTCAGCACTGAGTTTATGGTTTTCTATCGAGTAAGTTGGTGACTTGGCAAACCCTTTGGCTTCCTCCTTCGACAGGCTTGAAGACCTACGCAGTGTGATTGTATGGATTGGGTGTACAACGCTGTACGTACGTTCTTTCGTCGAGAAAGCCAACTCTACGAAAGCTCATGTCTCAATTCTCGATCATGACTACCCACCTTGGGTATAAGGCAAACAACGATGTGGTAACAAAAGAAGTAGGAACCATGCAAGGTCGTCCATGAGATCTAAAGCAATCCCATCAATGAGCATATGAAACTCTGTCTAACCTTATCCACCAAGGCCGGTCAAATTTGATGATAGAGATATGGACAGACAAAGAGAGCCTAGTATAAATCTAGTACATGAGTAGATTGAGCTCAAAGCCACTTCCAAGATACCAATGATACATAAACTAGTGATTGCAAACCTTGTAGTGTATAGTAAATCGCAATACCTGCAAGGGATATCTCTAATGGGGTGGGACTAATGAAAAACAATATCTCAAGTTGCATGTGGACTCTATGAAGAGGCCATGATGCAGCTTAAGAACAAACAAACCCAAGAAAGAAAAGATGAAAATATTGAAAATACATTGAGTATATATAGAGCATGTCATCTTTATCATCAATAAGACCCTCCATCTCCACATCTCCACTCCTCCAATTCAAAATCATTTTAGTTGGTAATGCATCCTTCCCTTTTGGTCCACCAAAAACTGTAAAACCTAATACCCTAAACCCTAAGCTATTTTTATTTGTTAACTTTCACTCTTGCAGAGGACACAATGTCTCTCATAACATCTCGAATTATCGATGGTGACCGCTTGTGACTTTCCAAATTCTCAACGTGAAGGTCTATATGATAGACCTTCACGTTGAGAGTGATGTTGCATTGGACAGACATGTAGACTGAAGATCCACAACCTCCTCATACCATAGCCCCTCGAACCATAGCCCCTCATCTCTTCGCAGATGGGCTGTTGAGTCTAGTATATGAACATATGAGAGCATATTTTATCTCATAAGATCTTTCATCAAGATTTATTGAGTTGTTTCATGCGGTTGTAAAAGTGGTGAGTGGTGAGATTTCTAGTTTAGTGGCTTAGGTGCTAGATGCTAGTAGGTTATTGGCGATGATCAAGTACATTAGAGTATTTCAATCTATTGCTTGGGGAGATCTTTTTGCTCTTGGCTAGTGATACCATTTTCTTTTAGCTTCGCGTATCTTTCCATGAACATCTTTCTCCTCATCAATTCAAAGTTTTGACACCTCGAGGTTGTGAGTCTTTCGCTTGTGGAATTAAAGCTTTTCTTGAATTGTACCTTGATTGGATAGTGATGCATGTGGACATTGAAACATGTTTAATAACGTTTCAGGTTCAACCATCTTTAGTTACAAGATGTAAGAGGAGCACTATTGAGTTTGGTTCCATATACAAGATTATTCTATGAAGTCTACACTTATTTCTAATATCAGCATGAACACACCATTCATAGACTCACTTTTCTAGAATTAGTGACTAAAAAACTTAAGAAGATACTTTAGGAGTACTGTTTCTTGATATGATGCACTATCGGACGCTCTTAGAGACCATCATCAAAGCACCCGGTTGTGTTTTTCTATCTTTGGCAGATGACACATATATTGTTGGACCTTCGAATGACATTGTAGTTGCTTTTGGTCACCTTGTGACTTAACTAGCTCTCGTCAGTCAAGGTATCAATGTGCAAAATTTGATCTCCATAGTAGCTTTCTCCTCATTTTCAGATTCTGTAGGACTGTTATATTAATCTAGATGGACTTAAGATTTTGGAAGTGTCATTCGATACTTAGGATTTTGTGACACAATACCTTGATGAGTCTCTTTTACACAATCTTTTGCACGTGGACGACCTACCACATTTGGGATACATTCCAGTGACAAAGGGATCTTATCCACATTTGTTTCACTTTGCCTATCATATGTCATCGGAATGATATCACCTTCTTCTTCTTTCATGGCTTAGCTTGTTGATTTTGGTAGAAAAATTTTTCATGTATGTGATGATATCATGGATCATGGCACTTGGAAGTCGCATGAGGGTCCTTTAGCTACTCATCAGGCTCAATTGCTCATTACTTTTGGAAGCATGGGTCTATTTGCCATGGAGGATTGTGCCCTATCAGCATTTTTTGATAGTTAGGTCTTGGTGTCTCCTATATTGTATTTGAGATTTTACATTCACGATAGATTCCTCCTATCTTTAATCAAGTCGATTATGAACCCATTGGTTCCTTTATTTCTCCAAGGATCAAATCACTTTGACTCATCAAAATCAAACCATGTATGTAAAATTGATCCTTTCCAATCGATGTCATCCTTCTCCTTCGCGTTATTTCTTCCTAACGCTTCTCCCCACAAGATTGCATCCCCCTATCACTATGCCCCCTTAGTTTGATAAGATTGGTTATATTATTGGTTCTTACGAAGGTGGAGTTAAAGCGAAGTTCTTACGAAGGAAAATATTTGATACTCGTTTGAACTAAGGCACATTTCATATATTATTTGTTGAGAAACTCTTTCACTTTCATCAATGATCATCAACCATTGAAGTGATTTAGGGAATCATCCAAGCTTATAAGAAAGCTTGCATTATGGGCTTTTATATTACAAGTGTATGATTTCAAGGTTGTTTAGAGACATGGAGTGATGAATTGTTATGCGGATGGATTAAGTCAAAGCCCATATACTAGTTAAGTTGACAAGACCGGAGCTCAATAAGATGGTGATATGCATGAGGAGATATTGTCAGGTTGGCATGCATTTGAGTTTTTGAGTATGCTCGCTCTTGAGAGTTATGTGATATTCCTCTTGGTTCAAAGAGTGTATATATTATTCTCATACATTAAGATTGAAGACAATTCTGCATGAAGCCAAGACATCCAGGATGACATAATAATGTTGGACTATCTTCGTACACATGCTTTGATGGGCATTTTTAGTGTCAAGTAGCATGATCGATATCTACAAAGATCTCGACGATTCATATAGAAAAGTAGATACCTTCTTTGTGTATGGGGAAATGTTAACATTTGTATTGTGTCACTTTCATCTCATAGAGCATAGTTGGTCATTCATCATGAGGAGTTAGATCATTTTGGAGTGAAGCGTACATATAACTGCTGCAAAGAAATTATTTGTGAAGTTTGGTTCAGAGTTAATGGTCCAATTGTTGAATACCATGGTCTGCTTCCGCTGGAGTTTACTGGTTGTAATGGATTCTAATATGGAGTGATAGGAGATGAAAGAGAGAGTACCAATTCGCACGAGGGTCATGAGAGTTCTTCTATAGCCAGGCGCTCATGCATTCTTAGAGTAAAATAATGTCCATACGACAACGGTGAAGAGAGGACTAAGAAAGTTTGGCTTGGAGAAAGATCATCTAGGAGACTAGGACATCTAGCTACCATGATTGGCCATGGTTTATCGATTTAGCCGGCAAGCATATGTAGCGTCATTCTCACCGTACTTTTTATTATATGGTAGAGATCCATACTTACTTGCATGGGTGGGCTGGGACAATTTAAGTAAGGAGGGTTGCTGTTTGCTTCTTGTGTTTGGATCCCCTCAATACAGGCTTCTTGTGTGTGCGCCATGCTGGATTTGTGTGGGCGCCTGATTCTATAGGAGTGCTCCGGACTTGATCACAGGTTACCACTCTTGTTCGTGTTGCGTATTTCTTTTGTGAGAAGTTGGAAGTGATGGCCAACTCTCCCAAAAGTGCTTGAGGTGATGGCAGGTTAGGTTGCCCAATCCATTAGGCACAGACCACGGGGATCTAGATTTAGATCAGAGTAGATAAACGCAGAAGGTTGGATACTTGGGGAATTGGTGGGATCAACAATCAAGACGACTTCATATCAGCAACATGCTGACTAGTTGTTTGGGATCACAAGGAAGATCACAATGAGTGGGGAGGGATCTAGCAGAGTCGGCAAGGTACCTAAGGTGCAACTTGATCCGGCAACATCAGAGATGTTTCAAGCGTTCACACTCTTTCTTCAATAGCAACAATTGCAGGATCGAAGGGAGAATTCAGCCACAAAGGCGCTGCAAGCTATGGTGGGGGAGATGGATCACTTTGACGGGAAGGATGTCTCAAAGTAATTGACGTACTACGTCAGGGAAATGGAGTTGAACCATGTTGGTGAAAGAGAGATGATAGAAATGTTCTGTCTTGCTGCGGTGCCGGAGATTAGAGGCCATGTGAAATCCTTACAAGAACACTTTGGTGAGGGTTGGGAAACATATTCCCCGTGTTTTGAGGGATGAATCTTTTCTTGCAAGACTCTGATAGAGTCACTAAGAAGTCATTCATGGAGTGGGTTGAAAGGCCCAATAAGAAGTCTCATGCAACTGAGCTTCTAAGGGAGTTTGAGAGACAATTCTCACAATTGTCTCGACTGGAGAAGATCACTTTAGAATCACACAAAACTGAATTGTTTCTTTGAGGTGCAGACTTTGAGTTGCAAGAGAAGCTAGAGTTGCTTCCTGAATACAAGAATGAGGAAGAAGGATTAACAGGTAGTTGGAAGGATGTTGAGGAGGCAGTTGGACTATTGGCGAAGAGGGAGAGAAGGAGAGAGAAGATTGTAGTGAGAAGACCTCTTCAAAACACTACTCCTATTGCTCCAGCACCTGTTACTAGGCAAGTGGTTCCAACCTCCAATGTTCAAGCTCCGGCTGTGAATTATAGAAAGGAAGAATCATCCATCGATGAGATCATGAGAGGAATGAAGGAGCTTAAGATCAAATTTGCAAATGTTGGAAGAGAAAGACATGGGAGGGGAGAAGAAGCCTTTCACCAAGCTAGCTTATGTGCAACGATGCATATGGTGTGACAGCACTGATCATGCACAAAGGGATTGTGGATATTTTGCACGCACGCTGCAGAGTGGAGACATTTTTTGGAAAGAAGGGAAGGTAGCCCTTAAGGACACTGGAGTAACCATTCAAACCAATTTTGGTAAAGGAGGCATGAGAAAATTGGTGGATGATTATCATAGTGCACATGCAGTGGCATCAGTTGAAGCTTTTAGCTATGGTGCTAAGATTAGAGGAGCATATGAGGAGTTTGAAGGTCACGTACTGCTTAATGGCCTATGGTCAAGTGCCCTTGCTACGATGGAGAAAGGGAAGGTAGCTAGAGAGAGTCTCCTAAGAACAGGGGTGGAAATTCGTGGTACTACTGGATGGGAAGATCCAGTTGAAACCATATAGATTCATGCTTATATTGCTAAGACTCAATATGAAGCATCAGTGGAAGAGAAGAAACAGAGGGAAGAGGAGGGTTCTGGCTAAGGACTCTCATTGAAGAGGTTGGCTAGAGATCGTATCAAACCTAATACACCTCTCCCACCTCATCATGCTATGGAGGAAGCTGGTCCCTCGAGATCTAAGGAAAGAACTAAAGGGGGTGAGAAGGACAAGGGGAAGGTACCAGCTTACAAACTACAATATGATATTGAGGCGGCAACAGATTTGAAGGAAGCCTTGGAGGAGAGAATTTTGAGTGCCAAGGTAGAGTTTATCTTGAGGGAGATACTTGGAATAGCAAAGAGGGAGTTTCATGATGTTATCATTGATAACATCAAGAGGAAACGACAGATTTCCAATGAGACTGCTCTATTTCATGCGATGGATACAAAGGTATCAAAACATGAAAAAGATGCACTGGTGGAGTGTTGTGGAGTGAAATCTCAGAAAGTTTGCTTTGAGGATGAGGCAAAAGAAGAAGGTGTGAAGGTGTCTAGCCACTACACCCGATCGCATTGGGCAAGGACGACTACTGAAACCCTTGTGAAGCTAGGGAATCTCAGTGAACCAGTGTTAGTACTAATTGATCATGGATCGGAGATCAATATAATGTCGAGAGAGCTCTACAAGAAGAAGAAGTGGCCCATAGACACCAATCATGGTTGGGTGATTAGAGCAGCCAACAATTCTCGAGGGGGCTTGTATGGATCGTGCCATGATATTCCGGTAAAGGTTAAGAATGTAGTAGCTGAGCAGAATTTCTTCGTGCAAGACTCTACATCATACCCATTGATTCTTGGGCAGCCTTACATCATAGTATTGAGGATGGAGACAAGAGTGCTTGATGATGGATCAGCATATGCACAAATTCGCAGCCAAGATGGGAAGCGGTTAGTGCAGTTTCTAACAATTCCAGCAAATCATGAGAGAAACAAAGCACGGTTGAGAGAGGGAGCTTTCCCAAAATTCGAAGATTTTGAGGATTTTGGAGAAGTACTACTGTAGAGAGAGGATATAGTGGTACGGAGGAGAAGGTACTCTCACCTATGCAAGAGAAAGGTACCTTTTGTAGAGGGTTGATGGATATGCTACATACAAGGAGGTTGCTAATTTGAAAAGATGGGAGAAGAACAAACTACACGGATATGAAGAAGACCTTGCAGATTTGAAGCTTCTTGAGGAAGATGAATATATATCAGGAGTTTATGAGGAGTTTGGTTTGGGAGATCCATTGAAGGAGATGATGGAGATTGGATTTGGTGATGAGGACAAGATAGTGGAGGTTCACTCTAGAGAGCTCTACTCCACTATTGAGATGTTCCAAGCACCTGGGGTTCGAGTGGAGACCATATATAAAACGGTTGATAAGAAGGTGAAACCGATAGCTGCTCCTTTACCAACTGACTCAAAAGAACAAGTGCAGCAAGCCAGTAGAAAAAGTAACTTGAGGGATCCTAGTAAAATGGGACACAAGTTTACTGAAACCACTATGAAGGAGTTGAAGATTGGATCTCATGGTTTCCTTCTTGCAAATGAAGAAAGATGTTTCAAAAAGATACTTGCTAGGCATGGAAAAGCATTCTCTTTTGAAACAAAGGAGATAGGGTGTGTGGATCCTAATGTAGTAGCTCCCATGATCATTTTTACTATGCCTTGGGACTTGAGACCGATCCCAATACCTAGGGCACATCTTCCAAAACTCATTGAGTTGTTGAAGGAGAAGATGAAGATGAGGATTTTGGAGCCGTCCTTTGCACCATATTTCAATCGGTGGTTTACAGTGCCAAAAAAAAATGGATCACTACAATTCATTCAAGACATGCAACCGGTGAATCAAGTGACTATCAAGAATATGGGGGTGGGACCAATTGTGGACGAGTTGCAGAAGCATTTGCAAGAAGAGCTACCTACTCCATGGGAAATCTTTACTCTGGGTATGATCAGTTTCAACTATCAGAAGGAAGCATGGATGTTATCACAATGAGAACACCATTGGGCTTGGTAAGGATATGCAAGTTGCCACAAGGGCCCACAAATTCAGTAGCACACATGATGAATGGGATGAATAAAGTGTTAAGGGACTTTATTCTGGAGAAGACTATGCCTTTTCTAGATGATGTGCCAATCAAGGGATGTATAGAAGAGGAGAAGGATGGAACCATCAATCGAAAGGGCTGTCAAAAGTTTGTGAAGGATCACATTGAAGATTGTGAGAGGATATTATCTCGATTGGAGGAGGTTCATCTTACATTGTCTGGAGAAAAATCTATATTTGGGGTACGTGAGGTTGTCATTGTTGGTCATCTATGTGGATGGTACGGTCGAAAATCAGATCCCAACAAGGTGGATGCTATTCAAAGGATGCGCGAAATCTGCAACTCCTTGACAGAAGTGAGGCAGTTTTTAGTTGATGTTGTGTTCTATCACATATGGATTTCTCACTATGCTCATATAACAGATCCGTTATATGGGCTGTTAAGGAAAAATCAGAAGTTTCTATGGGAGAATATCATCAAACCACAATCCATCCATTAGATTACACGCAATTACACATGTAAATGAAATTCCACTCCAGATTTACTGATGGGAGATTGATCACTCCTTTACAAGTTGAAGTTGAGGCCATGACAAAGACAAGGATGGTGTGGACTGGGAAGGGTCGGCATTACACACCAGGTTCAACTTTGATGAATGCAAGTGTTTTAATCCTAGAGAACGGAAGGGGACGAATGGCTACAAGATCGATCTCATCAAAGATGGATTCAAGAGGTTGCGTTCACCTTAAATCAACTATTCTCACCCCAACGAACCACGTATGTAAGCATGCATAAGGTGAGAATCGGGGAAGGATTCGTAGGAGGGTCCATATGTGTCAACTGGGGGGAGATTTTTGCAAGGAATATTCAAGCGATGGCTGCCAAGTTGAAGGAGGATGAGAAGAGTGTAGTTATCATCTATTCTTTTCTAGTGAATTTATACGGCGATTGGAGTGGTTAACTCCAAAGGAGAGGGGCGTGTATCGTTTGGAGTCCGAACTCTCAGACATTGTGGCAGGAAGCGACGATGACAGTAGTGGGTCTACACGGAGTACTTGAGGCCTGGCTACACCTGCACTAGAAGGACCGACTCTATTGGAGGATTCAAACTCGGATGCGGTAGCCCTGGAATTCATGAGGAAGAAGAAGAGTCCAGCGGAAGAAGATTGTTCTCACCCAAGTCCCCCAAAGAAGAAGCTGAATACGGGGAAGCGCATAGAAGAAGTAGTTTTGTCTAAGACGTCTCGGCCTAAGATGATGGCAATGAAATTGGGACCGAAAGTGGCCAAGGAAATTGCGGAACCATTAGCTTCAGTGTTGCAGCTATCTTAGAAGCTGGAAGCAGTGGTGATCCCGGTATTGTTGGAATTGAACAAGATGGGGCCGATGTACATGCTAGGGTGGGATCCTCAAGCGGATGGATATATGGATCTAATCCAGATGATGAATTGACTTGCGTTGGGGAAAGATGATCAGATTGACACCATTCGTCAGCTAACTGAGAATTTGGACAAGCTGTTCAAATAGAAAGGTGAATTGGAGAATAAAATACATAAGTCTAAGAAAAGGTATACGGAGATTTGCCGTATTTGGAGTGCCGAGATGAAATTCGTAGAGAAGGAGAACGCACACCTTCGCGAGATGATGCAAGATCTGAAGCGGCGGTTAAATCATTCAAGTGCCTTGGCCCACAATCTTGCATCCCAATATTCCGGCTGTGCGCGTTTCCCCATCGAAGTAATTACTTTCCCTTGTTGTAGTTCCTTGCATAACTCGGGACACACGTAATCCCACCGTCATGATAGGAAAGCACCTCCCAATTCCCTTAGTCTCAATAACTCCGTCGGCGTCCAATCCGCCATTGGAATGAGAGGACAAATTCTCCACATCGTTGGTTTATGCATCACAGGTACTCTCATCCTTTGTTGCCTTGACATCGAATACTTGCTCAATTCCTTGTGCGCACTGAGTCTGCAGGTTCTTGGCACACCAGTATACAACCTCTCAATCCTCCACGGCCAACCGTTTGCCGCCTTAACAACCCTAACGTTGTCGCATGGACATTTCTTTGCTCTAAGAACGCCCGAGCGCCTGGCTGTAGAAGAACCTTCTAGAACCTCGTGTGAGTTGACAATCTCTTCTTCTTCTCCTCAACACTCCACATTATAGCCGGTAAAACTTCAGCGGAAGAAGACTATGATATCTAATGATTCGACCAATAACTTTCGCTCAAACTTTACAGAAAATTGCTCCACGACCCTTACTATCACTCAGAAAAGTTTCAGATGTTTTTCGTTTCTAGATCTCTCAAAACAATTGGTGATTTACCCTTTGTAACACGAGGAAGCGATATGCAGACCCCCTCGTGTACAAAACCCGTCACACATCTCAATCCTTGACTTCAATTGCTCCCAGATTTTATGAGAAGGTCACTCATCATCAGAACTTGAACGTGCAAAGTTTTATTGACAGAAATTTCTGATATCAAAAGATATGATCTGTACTAACTTCGTGACAATCGGTGCGATCCCTGCAATTTTGATTTGTATACACAAACTTCAAGCTATCACTCCGTACTCAAAACTCGTCCAATAGAGTCAAAACTTCGATCAAAACACAAGCCTGAGTCGAAAACTATATCTTTGTTGACTCAGACTTGTAAGGTTCTCAGAAACTCTCCAAATACACTCAAAGGTCTAAATTTCTCACTCTAACTTTGAATCATCACTTCAGAGTGACAAATCCTTCAAATCCATCCATTCTTGAGCGCACGTCATAGCTCGTCCTGTCAGCTCTCCAACCCAATCCTCATATCTCCGAATGTCCCCCTGGAAGGTCTCCAAAACTCCTCAAAACCTTGAAGAAGTTGCCCAAGAGCCCTCATTGGCCCAAACTCCAAGACCAATGAGAATGAAGAGTGTTATTTTGACCTCTAGTGTGGCCAAATTAGCTCCATTTTAACTTAGAGCTTTACAACTATCCTAAACACACTACTTAGCCATCCTATACACAATACGAGTTGCCACTAATAAAGAGTCAAAATGACAACTCGAAACCGGCTAAGTATGAACGGAACTACAAACGGAACCGGGGAGTTTATAACTTGAGAATAATACTCCTCGCCAAAGTTCCTAACAATCAACTCCCTATGGCTTGTTTTTCGGAAGCAATAGTGATGGATTGGAACCCATGTGTTGAAAGCCACCACTACTGGTAAGTTCAAATCCATAGCGCCCAAACTAAATCAAAACGCATTAATCATTACGCCCCAAATCGCGCCGTAAAAAACAACTGGAAGAATAATCGGGTCTGAAGAGTTTATCACTTGTTGCAAAAAGTTATCTCCAAAATGATACACTAACCACGCCCGAAAATGATCACGATGAAGACACCGGATGTTGATCACAAATGGATTAGGCATCGTTACATCTGGAGGATCATGTTGTCCTCTATCCATGTCCCTCGTCGGCTCCACTTCGATCGATATGCCCTTAGTCGGCAAAGTGATGTGTCTAGTACTCTCCCATACCCTTTCCATCATCGATTGCGCTTTATATCGATAAGGTCCAAGATAATATCTCTTGGAGCCTTTTCAACATCCCCGACCCTACAAAAGAGATCAACGGTGGTGGGCTCTTACTTGACCTTCTGATGCGCCGTCGGTTATCTTAACCTAAACTATCGCTCATGACAACAGCTCTGAAGATGGCACATGTCATCATCTTCTCATAGTAGCCGCGTCACAACACGAGAACGTCTATGTGACGCGCATTTCATCTTCAGAGCTATTGTCATGACGGCGATACTTTAGAGTAGGATAACCGACAGCATTGTAAGGTTGTTAAGAGACGGAGAGATCTAGACAATTCACCTTGCTGACTAAGGAGTTTATCTGATCGAAGTGGAGTCGATGTAGGACATGGATAGAGGACAACATGATCCTCTAGATGTACCGATGCCGAGTCCATTTGTGATCAACATCCGGTGTCTTCATCGTGATCACTTTCGGGTATTCTTAGCCGGTTTCGATGTGTCATTTTAACTTTTATTAGTGACAACTCATATTGTATATAGGATGTCTAAGTAGTGTGTTTAGGATAGTTCTAAAGCTCTAAGTTACAATGGAGCTAATTTGGCCACACTAGAGGTCAAAATAACATTCTTCATTCTCATTGGTCTAGGAGTTTTGGGCAATGAGGGCACTAGGGCAACTTCTTCGAGGTTTTAAGGGATTTTGGAGATCTTCCAGGGAGACATTCGAAGATTGAAAGATGAGGTTGAAGAGCTGACAGGACGAGCTATGATGTGGGCTCAAGAATGGATGGATTTGATGGGTTTGTCACTCTGAAATGATGATTCAAAAGATTTAGACCTTTGAGAGTATTTGGGGTGTTTTTGAGAATTTTACAAGGTTTTTGAGAGATCTGAATCAACTGAGATATAGTTTACGACTTGGGCTTATGTTTGGGTTGAAATTTTGACTCAATTGGACGAGTTTTGAGTGCAGAGTGATAGGTTGAAGTTTGTGTATACAGTTAGAGTTGAAGGATTGCACTGACTATCACGAAGTTAGTACATCGATCATATCTTTTGATATCAAAAAGTTTATCAATACAACTTTTCACAGTTGAAGTTTGGATGATAAGTACTTTTTCATGAAATTTGAGAGCAATTGGAGTCAAGGATTGGGATGTGTGATAGTTTTAGTACACAGGGATCTGCATATCAACTTGTGATATAGTGTGTAAATCGACAATTGTTCGGAGAGATCTAGAGGAGAGAAACATATGAAACTTTTTCGAGAGATTGGAGCAGTTTTTTTGTGAATTTAAGCGAGAGTTATCGATCCAATCATTGGATATCATAATCTTTTTTCGCTGAAGTTTTACTGGTTGTAATGAACTCGAATGTGGAGTGCTGAGGAAAAAAAGATTGTCAACTCACACGAGGTTCAAGAGGGTTCTTCTACAGCCAGACGCTTAGGCATTCTCAGAGCAAAGAAATGTCCATGCGACACCGGCCTCCTGATCTTAACCCCATGACAGCATATCATGTTATGGACTAGATGGTTACATGGTGTTAGAGGAACCTAACCGCCAGTTAGGGGGATGATTATGGTACACTTATGTTGGTGTATGACAATCAATGTATTATGATGTTTGATGTGACAACGATGTATGTTGTGATGCGATATGTATGTGCATAGCATCTGTCACGACTTATGTAGTGGCATCTCTAGTTATGTAGGTGCGTGTATGCATGAGCAGATACATCAATTAGAGCCATTTGTGCAGTTAGCACCATTCGCATTGGAACTGCCGTTAGGGCTAACAGCGCCGTTAGGAGTTCTAGGGCTCAAGGGATAGAGTTTGAATTAGGGCTCCTTGGAGAGCAGTTTTTGAAGTTGAGCCTTTGAGAGTGTGGCTATCATGGATAATAGCTAGTGCTGGAACATGGAGTTTTTGAAATACAAAGTGAGTTTGGCTCGACTGTAATCTGTCTTTTATGCTATGATTATGAGAGGAGTGTCCTTGTGGACGTTTTGAGAGTAGAAAATATTATTGTGGTACACTTGTGTTGGTGTATGACGATCTATGTATTGTGATGTTTGATGTGATAGTGATGTATGTTGTAATGCGATATGTATGTGCACGACAAACATCGTCATCTCTCAACAAGAGCATTAGAAGAAGGCATAGTGGTATCACTCCTGTTCTCATGATGTCTTCTTATTAAAAGCATCAGGTGGTGTTGTTTTGCTTGTTGTCATTTGTTGACAATAGTTACAAATAGTGGTTCCTAAACATAATGTCCTTTCATTTATGTTACTAGAGGAAATGATTTCTTTCTTTTCTTTTCAAGTCATGATATGAGCTTCTCTTACTTGTGAAACAAATTTTCCCTTTTTGTCATGTATCGTCTCCTATGTTTAGAATGGTTGCACACTTTGTTGATTAGTTGAGCTACCCATTTTCTTGATCCTTGCTACCATCTCCAAAGAATCTCACATTTATATCATCTTGCAAAAGTTCCCAAACAAAAATAACTGCATAAATCTGTTAATGGGACTGTGCAGTTGATGGAAGATAGAAGAATGTAATATTTCTCAATTTTTTCTAGATCATGGTTTCCAAAAAGTTGATTATTCTTGCTTAAGAGCAAGCTACCCTCCATTAATTATAACACAATGAAATGTAATTTAACCACAATGAATTATCACATCTTCAAATGAATAAATCTGAGATTTAGATGTGAATGTAGCCAAGAATGATGGAATCGATTTTGAAATCTAGAATTGTTTGACGTGAATCACAATCCTAACCATTCTTACACTTATAATGATGGTCCATATTGACTTTCGGATCATGATCATAACAGCATTATACTTCTTCCGGCTCTGACTGGTGGTCAGTTGCGGCCGCAGCTATATAAGTGAGGCAGTCAAACTCTATATTCACCATATACTGATTCATCTCTTCAGCAGTAATATCATGACTGAGTTCACACTCAGCTGCAGAAAATTTCGATGAAACATCATGAAGTTCATGGTTGTCATTCTTCTTCTGATCTGTGCTAAAGCGGCCACCGCTGCCGAACACGGAGAAACTGTTTATGAAGCGATTGAACACGACCAGAGCAACAATCTTAGAATGAGGAGCAGGACCCTTTTACAAGTTCCACCGGTCACCATACCACCCCTACCACCCGTTCGTGTGCCACCCATTGCTGTTCCACCGGTCGTACTGCCTCCCATTCTAGCTATTCCCTTGTGCACTCTGAATGCGAGTGTGTGCCTAGATCCGGCTCTGAAGCCTGCAGGACCTGTTTGCTGTGCAGGGAGGTGTGTGAGCACTAGGAGTGACAGCACCAACTGCTTATTTTGTAACATCATATGTCCAGTTGGTACTTCTTGATGCAACTACCTGTGCACAGATTTTCTGACCAATCCCTTCAACTGTGGCAAGTGTGGCGTGGTCTGTCCCTCCTTGGTCCCACAGTTACCTTCCCTTCCGAGAGTGTGTAGGGCTGGAGTGTGCCTTCAGAACGCACATAACTACTGGGCATCTTCTCGACAGTATCAAACAGTAAGCTCGTCATTCCTGCATTGCGTTTCATTCATGAGGTCCTAATTTATGATATACCGTTACGCAAACTTATACTGAATCTCATCAAATCAGCTTCTCGACTTGTCTCTGTCTCTTCAAATATTTCCTTGATCCTCATGTAATGCTGTGCACGAGCACTATCACTAGCTGCAAATGATTTTTCCACCTTTGTTTCCACAGGGGCAGTAAGAAGGTCTTTCCTGCTTCTGCAGATAAAGATACACATCTATTACAAATCAGATCTAGACCCGGACAACAGGAGTTGTTAGTCCCTGCATGTAAATAAAGGGAAGCTGTACAAGTCTAGGAGCTAATAATGGATGACTTGAGATCATATCATGCTAATCTCGATAGCAGATGTACTGCGCCGGACGGAGCTAGTGAATTCCACAGAATGCTAGCAGAGTCGGTTTTCTGGTTAGAAGTAACTACAAAGCTGATACAATCATTCTAATTATGCTGGCCCGGTACTGTAACTCTGTTCTAATCCTTTTCCAGAAGTTGGTTCTTTTGTTAAAAAGTGAAACGGGGGCGGCGAGCATCCTCCGCAACTGCCACAATTTCTTAGATACAATCTTTCCTAAAAGAATAAAAGATCTTGAATACAATCTCATCTATAGAAAATAACGAAGATTGTCAAGAAGCAAATCAAGTTTGAGAGTGAACGAGATATATTATACTTCACTGAGTCTTTTTTACAGCAACGACGCATGCTTCCGTCATACATTTCAAGGTCATTTCTGGCCGGCCAGCCAATTCCAATGTGAGAAAATCACAAATTTGATTCTGAGCTGCTCACTGGATCATTGATTGCTCATATAATTTGTTATAAAAGGACAGTGCAGCTTCGTCGACAGAAACAGTAGTGATTGAAGCAACAGCGACTGCAGTCATGGCAAGGCCATTTCCCACATTGAGAATGATATTCGTGGTCAAGGCTATACTGCTGACACTGCTGAGAAACGCTTACAGCGCTCGAGACTTTAGGCCGGGCATTGAGCTGACCACTGATCCAGTCTGCTTTCACCACGACATCCTACGAACTGGACAAGCGCTTTGCAGTCTTGAAGGTAACGGTGCCCTCGTGATAACGGATGACGGCAACCTACAACTCCTCGAACTTAACCCTCCGCAAAGTCCTCGGATCCTGTGGAGTGCTGGAGTCTTCACTTCAGCAGAACGTAGTTTGCTTCTCAGTAACGATGGTGAGCTCATCTTTTTCGACTACAGCGGCCGAAACGCTACATGGCGAAGCAATTATCATGGTCCCATTACTGATACATACTACGCCTTCATCACTTCCACGGGAGACCTTGTGACCGTCCGTGGTGATGTAATCAACCGATCCCTTCTGTACATTGCCGTGTCTGAGATGTTGAAAATTCATCATATGTTCCATCATTTACTAACTCCAGACACCAGACATGTATTTATGCATGAGAAATCTACACATGATGAAATTTCATTTGAGCACTGATTCTAGGACTATCAAAGCTGCATGTAGAGGCCGGAGTTAGGACATTTTCTTCACTCCAGTTTTTGGTTCCGTTAGCTGAAGTTCGAGGCATCCAATCATATTTCTCAGGTTTGCAAGAGATGAAAGCTTTATGCGTCTGTGCCTCCGTGTACATGTACAGAATGAGATCGTGTGGAGCTTAGGCACATACTATTTCCAGCAACCCGAGATGTTTCAAACTGTCTCACCTCAAAGGTTTCACGTCGACAGCGAAATTGACGATTGTGGACTTCGGAGTGGTTGCTTGGGTTGGAACCCACATTGATCAGCTCTCCGGTTTCTGTATCTACGGAAATTCATAACGAACAAATGTGTGCGAGTCCAAGCGCTGGGACACCAGACTGGAGCAATGGTCGCAATGTACATTAATGACGTTGTGTATCCCACCTCAGACGTGTTTCTCACGGTGGAAGTTTACAACATTCTGAATACCTCGTGGTCAAAAATAAATTCGCAGTGCCATTCTACATCTAAGTTTAGCATGTAGAATGTCTCATGTTTAGAGACATCAACAATTTTATAGAAATCTGACTCCTCCGTGGCATGTTTTCCGGGTAAGAAAGGGCTTATCTTTGTGTGTGCCAGCTTTGCACACTTTAAAACTGCAGTGATTAACGTTCGAGTCATCGAATGCTACATTCAAATTGTTTCTTTCAACAGATTGACCTTGAGAACACTTGAAGTTATTTACAGATATCCAAATTTGGCAGTTTTTAAAAGACCGAAGGGAAAGGTACACTTTTGTACATCTCTGAATTATCCAGCAACACGAATGCGTCAGAAGATGCGGTTTGTTTCAACTGATAAGGTGCTCGTTCGGAGACCTGTCATTCTTGTCCTGCACATACTTCTTCATTGGCCTTAGGCTCAAATAGACAAAAAATATGGAGGTTTTACAACAATGCTTGGACATGTATTCGTTTTTCTTACAATATACGTGAAGGATCGGGATCCCGTAACTCTTTCTCCGGTTACCCATAAATCATTTTACTGGATCACTGTATAGGGGTGTGTGTAAGTTATGAAACCCCGGAAATGAACCCCGGAAATTATTTTCATTGAGGGCCAAAGTCTGCAATTCGGATAACACACCTATTTCTTTAGACAACTCTTCAGGATATTCCTGCCAACGTCAAGACACAACAAAAAGTTTAGCAATGTGCATCGAAAGGCTTAATACAAATATCATACCAAGAGAAACTGGTACAAGGGGCATATCATACTCCTCGGTCAGCTAATCACATTCAGGGACGTAGTTGAAATAATTATTTCTTGTAAATTAAGAATTAGTGAGTACACGAAAGGGGAACAAGAGGTAAGGGAAAGCGTTGTCGCTGTGATCGCCAGCACCAGCAAAAATCCAGCTGTGCACCTGGATCTTGCCATAATTATCAAGATCTCCTTCTTGAATTCCTGATTTGCAAATGTTCCTGATATATATTCACTGTAGATCGCTAAAAGCTGTGAAATGGTGGTGCTCTGCTTGAACAAGTCCTGGCTCCTTAGAAAACAAATATACAGGGACTAATCTGCAATTTGATTCGAGCGAGCACACACAGCAAAGCTTGAACTCCTCAATAATCCGTCCTTCAACTGAATCCGTATAAATCCTGGATCCTCCGGAGAGTATCTAGCTCCTTCCTAACATGAATTCAATAACCCAACGCAATCTGAAACTACCGTATCTCAGATTCTGTGTAGCTGCTGCTTTCCACTGACGAGTTCAACGATACTTCCCAAAACTAGAAACCGAATCTCAATCCTCCCAGCCAGTTTTCCACCTTGTCTCCCAAGAATGTGTGATAAATACACATGAGTAACCTCGTAATCACACGGAGGTCGACCTGTCACCTCCTCAATCTCTGAACTCCAAGGTAGGCAAGCCATAGCTGCAAAGCAGTCGAGAAGCAACACTCCGTACTTTCCTGAAAACAACGACGGTAATCAAGGGAAAAGACACCACTTGAGTAACGCTCCTAGAGTCACTGTCTTGTGAACGCAGTGACTCCAGTCATGTGGAAATGGATCCTGCAGTGGTTAGTCCTGCGCCAGGGTCAAGCATCTACTGGAGCACTTACAGAAGCTGGAGGCTGGTATTTCTCAGCGAATAAAATTATGGGAAAATCCAGCAAAACTGACTAACCTGTTTAGAGACGCTGAATAAGACTTGATGATAGCCTGATGGTGGAAACTCAAGAATTCTCAAACACGTCCAACCTTGCCAACTTGTCTTCCCAATTGGTATCATCGTCATCGTCATCCTCCAGCTCCTCCTCTTCGAATCGCAGGTTCCCGTAATAAATGCACAACTCCTCCCCTGCACGGATATCCGAAGTGGTTGTATACTCGATCGTCAAATTGTCCGACCGCACCCGGTACGAGACATTGGCACGTCGACTGTGATTGAATATGCTTCCCAATCCCAGCGCCAGAGCCATGTCTCCATTCCTGCCTCCTCTCCCTGGACCCCAATTCCAGGTGTATACATAGTTCTTCAACTCACTCTGGTTCACTCCTGTCTTATACTGCTCCTTGGGAATCAGCAAAACGGGGGAGATCTCAACGACGCAGCCTTGCGGAATGTCTCTCGTAGCATAGACACCTCGACCCTTGGCAGGCGTCGACCAGATTTCGAGACAGAATGGATTCAGATGAGCGACGGCAGGAAGATCGATGCTCTCCGCAGAGCTGAAGGACACTAGGACATCCTCGGCGCCACCGGCTGCACCCGTTGTGGCAGAGCGTCCGCTAAAAGACATGCCCCCCGTCATAGTCACCGAGAGGCAATCGCAATGCAGAAATCGTTCTAAACCGCAGAAAACCCAATGCAGCGGTCCACCATCGATCCGAAGCTCACGGGCACGCCAGTGGTTTGCTGTCGACCATATGCCGCGACTATAAAAGCTGCATACAGAGGCGGGAGCTTCTTACGACCTCTTCGTCACTCCAATTCATAATTCTGTCAGCTGACCAGTTCGAGTCATCCAGTCATAATCTTCAGGCTGGCTCACGACGAAAGCTTCGTGTGTCTGTTCCTCCGTATACATACACAGAACGAGATCATTTGGAATGCAGCGGCGAGAATCGGCACCTGTTAGGAGATTTTACTCAACCTAAGCTCTTCGGCAGCCCGAGATGTTTCCACCTGTCTTAGCTCAGAGGGTTATAAATGTGGACTTCGGAGCGGTGGCCTGGGTTGGAACCCACATCCATAACCTCTCGGGAGTTTCCAGAGCCACGGAAAATTCAAGACCATGAAATGCGTGGAGGCCCAGACCGGAGCAATGGTCATTGAGTGCCCCTCCCCAAGTTCATGAACTTGAAATGAAACCCACCTCATACAGACTTGATCACCACGGTTATGCTTACAACTAACTACGGGAGACGCATCGAATAAAAGCTCAAATCAAGCGCATCCACTGAGGTACAAACTGTGAAGCAAGAGAAAAACCCAACCCAAGGGTCAAAATAAAGGGAGAGAGCTAATCTCTCTATTCATAAATCTCACAACTTAAATAGCGGGCACCCCTAGTTAGGTGGGTGCGGTTAAATACAACAAAAACCGAAATTGCAGTTAGTGGAAGTCCCATTGGGCTTGACGTTAGTGCCTATAGTAAGATTCTTAGTTCTCAATGGCTAGAGTTCTAATTAGGGTTTCTTGGTGTATAGTTATCAACTTTGAAAATTATACACCAAGAAGCCCTAATTACTTTGAGATTGTAGCTATGGTGGATATTAGCTAGTGCATAAATCTAAAGTCTCAAATCATAAATCTCAAAATGGATTTGTGTAACCAATCTTGATTAACTATAATTGTTTTAGCCAAATCTTAAATTGATCATTTAATCATTAAAAGACAAAATAGTGATGTGCATCATCCAAAAGTCGAAAGCTAAGGTTTGGCTTGTATGGATACATGACAAATTCACTACTATGCATTGATGGATTAGATAAGGTGCTACATGTCTTTTAGGAATTGGTTAGTATAATATAACAAAGCATGTGTATGTTGCATGTTAGCCATATGGCATAGATTGGATTTCATTCTCCTTGTAATCATATAATATATAAAGCAATGAGAGGTCTTGAGAAGTCATTAACTTCAATGTTACAATTGTATCATAACAAGCTTTTTGTTCTTATTAGTGTGAATCACCCCTCTTGGAAAAATAATCTTGGTTGGCACTATAATTTGAAGAGAGAATGTTTGGTAGATGCTTGCAGTGGTCATTGAACTGCAAGTTGAATTAGATGTTGTGCTTGAGTTTGATTTTGCCCAAATGCATCTTTTATATCTCTTAACTTATGAATCAAAGTCAACTCCATGATTCATGTTGATTCACTCTCTCTCAGTATAGGGTTAAGATGAACACTATCCAATTCATCAAGATTGACAACACAAAAGTAATAAGTGATATTACCACATCTTGATAATATTTCTTTTCAAAATTTATCATAACTAAATTTCTAAATAAAGTTTTAGGATGATATACACAATAGATTTTACACAACATGTTAAATCTAATCAGTGGTGATCTATTGAGGTTCATCTCTAAACTAAAATGTAGAACCTGAGATCCCAAGTAACATTCTAGTTGATTATAGATAAAATAATTGAATTTCGAGATCTCATCTCTTGGTCTATGAAGTTGAAACCAAAATGATAAACTAAATATTGAACTTTCTCAATATATAATAGTTTGATATGAAAAATTTTAAGAAATAAGAATCTTGGTACTATTCTATCTTCTCATCCATAACTTACATTCATAAATCGTGACAAAAAAATTTCTTTTGCTCTATGATCAATTAGAACTCTCACCTTGTGTCTCTCCATCATTCCATTTGAGACAATCAATCTTGCTTGTTTCTCGCTCCTCCCATGAACTTCTAATCGTTGTATTCTCCCAACCTCGACTTTTCTTCGTTTAGTGGAACCAATAAAGACACGAGGCAAATATTGGATAATATTTATTTCCCTACAAGGTCTCGTGTTTATCTTCTTATTCTCCTCCTTCCATATTGTTGAAAGTATGACGCAACATTGGTCTTCCTTCTTGTGGTTGATCGAGTTTTACATAACTTGGCAATGTTAGATATCCTCCCACATGCATAGCATTGAAGAGTCACGAACTCCCATTCCTCCTCGATTTACTGTTCTATTATTTACAATAAATGATCGGTGATTATCACCTCCATACCTTGGTGGTGGTCCTCGTGGCTATGCATATCCTTCCATACGTCGAAGGTTTCCCAACTCCATTGATGTTGGGTCAATTGGATCTCCAATATTGCTTGATGGTTCACAATGTATGATCCCATAAGCACTTGAAATTCGTTGAACAATTGTGATTGCTTCATTCATTGTGGATGGGTTACTCACCTCACCTCCTTTCACACCCTCTCCTTCAAGCCTCTTTTGAAGACATGCAAGGTTTTTACTCCATTCATATCCATAATAGATACTTGAAGATCATGAAATACTTCAATGTTTTCATGTAAACCTCCTTTTTGCGTCAAATACCACAACTTTATTCTTGCGGTTTGAAGAAAATCCACTGCTTGAAAAGTCTGGAGAAGTTTTTCTTGCATCCCACTTCATGAAATGGAATCACCTTGTTCTGAAAGCATTCGTTCCCATGTAATGTACCATGTAAGAGCCTTATTCATGAGATGTACCTCCATTAACATTCTTGAAGTAAAATAAGAAATATGCAAATGTAATAGATGTATATTCATCCTCATTATGCATCCCTCCAAAACTTCCATGACTATATTGCTTTTGTAGGTTTCCACCTTACTTGACTTTCCTATACAAAGTAAGAGATTGATTTGATTTTCCATCTCTTAAAGTCATATTCTATTAACCTATTCATTGTCAATAGGAGTTGCTTGTGGTTAGAGTTAAGTCTCTTGTATTGGAGTCTCCACTTCCATCTCACCAATTCTTTCTTTCTCTATCTTTTCACTCTCTAATGCAAACATCTTGTCCTCCATGACTTAATGCTTTATATGACCCTCTACAATAGCTTTTCTCAACTCTTTCATCTCTATCATCATTAAGTTAAGAATTTTACTCATAGCAACTGATATTTCCATGCTTCTCAATTAGTCAAACTAGTACAATGTAAATATAACAATAATCCAATCTCTCAAAATAGGAATCACAAAAGGGCGAGGTGATCATATAACTCTGTAGTACTTTTTAGCATAATTTTTGACAATAAAATCTCTCTTTGAGAGTATCTTGGATATGGATAGACATATACAGTGATCTATGATAACAAGACATCCATGGTAGTGGTGAATCTTGTGGGACAACCAAGAATTGCATTATCCGCATTGTTGAGTTATCCATCTTTCCATGCCTATAGAGAGGAAGGACATGGACTTGTATGGGATTCTCACTTGCAATGGTTGGTGGAACCCAACTTTGAAGAGAAAGAGAAAGAGAGAGAGAGAGAGCTATGGAATTTTATACTGATATTACATTACTACCTATATTTTCACATACATCATGACGTTAGGTGTTGGTTGAAGATATGGACCTAAATTGTTTGACATGGATTGTGAGCCTTGGATTGGCTAAGCATTGACGCATGCAGTCCACATGTGTGACTGCATGACCATTGGTAAGCTCTTTGCCTCTTGAGATGATGGATGCAAGAAGTGCCCAAAATCACATCCTTGGCCTTGTGAGGATGTTAGAGAAGGAAGGATAAAATCTTCTTCCAATATGGTTGGAGTTTTTTGCGTGGATCAAGCAATGGTTATCACTATATGCCTTTATGATACAACTCAAGAGGTTACAGTCAAAGCGACAAGAGTTGTTCACATTGAGCTAATAGATCATGGTATAAGAGAGTAGAAAAAGCTTTCTACTCAAAAGGTTGTCATTTAGCAATCAGATACTACGTATTTTATCTCTAGTGTCGATGAAGAGGAGATTTGGGATATTGAGATTGGTTCCAAAGTGATAAAGAAAGAAGTAGGGTGTGGAGATTTTTGAGGAGTTTTAAAAAATATTTTGCCTTCAATTTGAAGGGTTTAGGCTATTTAAAGGGACGTGGTATATGGATTGACTTGACAACTAATTCATCAGTCTTTCTTTGTTTCTATTGATATAGCAATATTGAGAAAGATTTGATCCAAAGTAGATGTCAAGACCTTCTTGAAGGTCTTGACATCTACATCATCACAATAGATACATACTCTCCATATGGAGAGTATGTATCTGATGTGATGATGTCAATCAAGAAAGATACATGACTATTATATAGATAGATGCATGTGTGATGACTACCGATCTATCAATCAATAGACAAAATCTGATTGATATGTTATGCCTACACTTAAAGAGAACTTTGATGCGGTTGGACATGCAGAGGTTTTTAGTAAATTAGAATTACGAGCAAGATATCATTAGTTGTAGATTCGAGATGAGGATAAGGCCAAGACAACCCTTTGGACAATTGATTTGCATGGCAATGATGTGTTGTATCAGTGGAAGTTCTTACCATTTGGGTTGAAGATTGCACCTGTTGAGTTCCAAAAAGTGATGGATAGGATCCTCGCCAGACTTGATTATGGCCGAGCCTATATTGATGATAATCTAGTATATAGTGCTACAGTGGTGGAGCATGAGAAACATTTGCAAAAGATATTTGAGCAATTTATTGCTCATGGTGACAAGTTGTATACTAGAAAGTGTAAGTTCTTTCTGGAACTAGTAAAGTTTTTGGATCATACCATATACCTAGGAGGATTGGGAGTTCATCAAACCAAGATGGAGTCAATCTTATGTATTCCACAATCCTTAGATTTGAGTAGGATGAGAGCCTTCCTTGGACTTGCAAACTTTTATCGTCAATATGTGCGAGGATTTAGCATTATTGCCAAAGTCTTGACAAAGCTTACAAAACTAGATCGAGAGTGTTTTTGGGAAGAAGAACAAGAGAGAACTTTTGTTGAGTTCAAGGAAAGATTGATATTTGCCCCTATTTTGAGGAGATCAGTAGGAGATCATCCCTTTCGAGTACATATTGATTGGAGTATGTTAGGGTTTGGGAGGGGATAGAGTTTGTAATAACTTATGCAAGTCTCTCCAACAATGTAGCGGAATCAAAGTATAGTCCTTATGAAGGAGAATGTTTGGAAGTTGTTTGGGCGTTGGCACATTTTAGATGTTATTTGTTTGAAAACTAATTCACTCTTATCACTAATCATCAACCATTGAAATGATCGATGGAATCAGAAAAGCTTACAAGAAAGCTTGCAAGATTAAATCTTATCCTACAAGAGTAGGATTTCACAATTATACACAAACCTAGAGTGATGAACTATGAAGAATGGTGCACATAATGGGTTAAGTCAAAACCCATGTACAAGTAAAGTTGATGAAACCGGGGCTCAATGGCACAGTGGAACTGATAAAGAGATGGTGCTGGGTTGGCATGCATCTACTTTTTTGAGTATATTGACGCTTGAGAACTATATAATATCTCTCTTGGATTAGAGAGTGGATATGTTATCCTTGGACGTTGAGACTGAGGACGGTTTGGCGGTAAGCAGGGACACAGATGATGACATGATTCTCCAACCAAGGTGCTTGAACTATGGTAATATTGCATTCCTTGGATGGATGATACAATTCAATGATACATGTGTGGAAGATATCACTGGTTAGTGACGGTCTACAATAGTTTTATAAAAAATAATGATCAACTAAATGGTGTCGTGAGAAACTTTGCTTCACTGTAAGAACATCTAAGTGCATGATTATAGAAGAACCTTCTTAATCCTTGTGTGAATTGCAATTCTATTTCTTTCCATTTCATTGCAGCTATCAACCATCCAAACACGCCCCCCCCCCCATTCAATAAAAAGATCATTGTATCTTACAATTCTATCATTAATTTTTGTCCAAACTTCAGAGGTAATTAATTATCAAATCATACCATCGCGACCCTCTAATAAAAAAACTCTAGAAGGTAAAACCTCACGTACTCATAGAATCATGCGACGAGCAGTAACATCCAATGTGGTATCTGCAAGTAAATGTAATCACCAATATAAAAACTATGAATTGAAGGTGAATATCCACCTCCTAGATGGTAGCATAATGTAAAGTATCTCTATGTTGAGCAATAGTCAGGTTCTTAAATGTCATTAGCATTACTCTACGAAAGAATTTTTCCCTTTGAAAACATATCCTAATCCAAACATAAGGGTTATCCAAGTACAAGAGTTCAGTTGACTCTCAATGAATAGATGTAGATAAATTTAGATCTCTACCATATAATAAAAAGTACGGTGAAAATAACGCTAGAGATGCTTGGTGGTTAAATTGATAACTCATGACCAACTATGGTAGTCTGCAGAAACCTGCCGAGACCGTTGATATAAGTAAATTATTTGATTAGTTTCAAAGTAAGGTAATATGTTCAAGTTGTAAAACTTTCAATGTAACAAAAATTTTGACAAGTTTCATTTCTGTCTACAAAGAGTTTCCTTTCGGGAATATCGAGTTGTAGCTAGATGTTCTAGTCTGCCATATGATCTTTATCCACATCAAACTTTCTTAATCTTCTCTTCACCGTTTAAACAACTCTCTCAACTAGGTCATCAGCCTCACAATGATCTCTTGATGTGATACAATGATCAATCAAAGTTTGATCACATAAAGCCTGAAACTTGTCCAAAATCTCATTGCCTTGATCAGTCAACACCTCCGTTGTTGCACCAAAGCTAAGAATGCAAAAGTTCTTCCCTTGTTACTTGATTTGTTAGGAAATACCACCAACTCAATTGACTTGAACAAATGCTCCACAATGATCAACACATATATATGATGTTATATAGTCAATAGCAAAGGTCTTGCAAAATTCAAGCTCCAAAGGTAACCAAGTTCCATAATTGGTAGGGGATGTAACTGTGATGTAGAGGCATTGAATGATGCTCAAACGTGATCGCACACCATACATCTAGCCACAAACTGTTACACCTCAGTTTGCATACCTCTATAGCTATATGTCCACTTCATTCCAAAATGATCTAACTCTTCATGAGCATGTCTGACCAATTGCACTTTCTGAGATGGAAGTGGCACAACATGAACGATGTCATCTCTTCATACTCAAAGAATAAGTCTACCTTCGTATTTGAATCACTGAGCTCTCTGTAAAACTCAATCATGTTTCTTGGCATTCAAAATGCCCATCAAAGCACTTGTATGACGATACTTTAGCTAGATTATGAGATGTAGTGATCACAAATGTGAACGATATGCTAGAAAATTCCTAATAGTGACTCGACCCATATTCTATTACCACAAGATCTAGAAAAAAGTATTTAAAAAATTTCCAAACTATGTTTTTATATTTAGATGTATTCAACTAGTACTTACAATTGAACACAATACCCAAAAAATTTATTTGCTAAACCATTGTGGCATTAGTAAGACAATTTTGTAAGTCAATTACAATCATATTGTGCAATATTTAAAAATAAACTCAGTTATTTGATCAACTCAAAGCATGCAGATGATCACATGGATCATTTTTGTATAATAATTTATAAAAAAAAGTCATTTTTTTATTTGTACATTTTTTAAATTAATGCAAAATGCCAAGAGTCTGATTATGGTTTAAACTTGATGATTAATATATATTTTTACTATTTTTGACATAAAATTTATCTTGAATATTACCTAATTATGTATGTATTAAAAGAATATCATTGAATATTCTATCATGTGGAGTTGATTTTGACCTAATTATCAATCATATTGATACTTTGACATAATTTTGGAGACGATGATTACCCATCCTCCTAGATGGATAATCATCCACTTCGATAGGCGATGAGTGAAGCAGCAACCAAGATCTCCAATTATAGGGGTATGCAGAGAGTTCATCTTTTTGTTCATCTAGCCTTGGAGTTATATGGAGTTATGGACACCAACTTCGATATGTTTGTTTGTGAAAGAGTGTGCGAGAGCCTACTATACTAGACGACATGGAATATTAGTTTCTTTAGCACATTGTGGAGCCTATTCTAGGTAACATGGATCCATTGCTCTACAAAGAAATCCATAGGAGAGCAATCATATTAGCTAATGATTCTTGGGATGCTCATGTGAAATGGACCTCTTGACCTAGATAGTTAGTATATCTTATGTGTAGTAGGACATATTTTCTATAGTGATACTATTGGGGCCTAGCCCCATCCTATCCCTTTGATTTCATCCATGTAGGACTTGATTCTTCTTGCTATATTACTAAGTATTTTTAGATGTCAACAACCTTAAGACACCTAGATTACAATATAGACTATATGCTTTAATTAATCATCCTTTCTGCTATATATTTCTTACTTCCATTAACATACTTTTTGGACCACGCATATGCAAAGGACATGTGGTCCAAGCTCTATATTTGTAGGTATGAAGTTCTAAAATTTATTTTTGAAGCAATGTGAATGCATTTACGCTTGCACGAGTCAGCGGTGGTCCAAACGCCCAATTCTGCCTCGTTCGAAACTCCTAAAGGAAGAACGTAGCGAAGTACAGTACTCTTATGAGTACTGAACTTTCTAGATGCACGTGCGCCCTCAGCAACAATTTCTTGTTCTACTCGCATTGCTCGAATCCAAGAGCATGAGTAAATTATTAAATATTCCCCTACTTTCTTGAGAGTGAAAATTTTCGGCCCAGAGTTTAGTTGTTTCTTTTCTTTTTATGTTTATTACAGCCACTTCCTCCCTCTGCTGTGGCTGAGGTGGAGACAACCAGGCCCTTACGTCATTTATTCAGGAGGGGCACTACCCCCAGCCTACTCCCATCAAAGTCGCCAGACCCAAAATGGACCGCGCGGTCTCATTGATTGCGCGCTGAAAAGCGACTGAAGTCGCCGTCGTGGTGGAGAACCGTGTAAATATACAAACCCGGGAGGATTCACGGGTCAGGAACGTTATAGTCCTGACCACTTTTGAATTGGCAAAGAAACCCGGGACTGGTCATCGATACGATGACTTGTCCTGTATTGCGTGCGACCGCGTGGTTGTTTGAGTTAACTACATGCCGGTTAGTGTAACTCACCGACAAAACTCAACGACACCGCGGTCGGTTGTCGTTGAGTTTTGTCATTGATGTGAGTCAGACACAGGCCTGGTTCGGCCCGGTCACCCCTGCTTAAACCGATCTGGACCATAAACAAATACGCAGTACCTCTGATGACATAGTTCATGGTATGGTACTTAGGGAGCAATTCCACTAACCCAGCACAGGGTTGTGACGAGTCCGCCTTTGTGCTTTGTCCTGTGGGTTCCGAACACTAAATCGACAAATTTCGTCAAAGCCATCAGAAGAACCGAGGACGGCAGAACGGCCAGGGGGAGAATAATGCCGGATACAGGCTGATGCGAACCACGTGCCTGCAGTTGTCGAGTGTTTCAGAGGGGGCCTGACCGCGTCATATGTTGAGGAGTGGGTCCCACTTTGCAATTTCTCTCGTTGTCTTGTGATCCTGAGATGGACTCGTAGTGGACCGGGAGCCAAGAGGTCTCCAGAGCTCTGACTTTGTTACAGAGTCACCCAATGGTCAGGGAGGAGAACAATTTCATGCGGAACTGCGCATGCTACAGACGCCCAGATAATTCAGGCCAAAAAGGAGAAAGATTCAAAGTTGCCAAAATTTAATTAAAAGCAAAATATTGTGTAGTGATCGGTCTGCAGTGGCTCGGTGTCAACAAAAGGACGTCCTGAAACCTCACCTGATAAAGGCGAATCCTCTTTTACCATCACTGAAAAGTATTTGACCTCGTTTGACCATCCATCTGATTCAATGTTCTCCGGATCCCAGATTTTCGGAGGCCCCGAACTGTGCACAACATTCTTTGCAGCTGCGGGTATGTTGATGTTCAGGTCTCGCCGTTCCGCTGATATTGCCCTGTGTCTGGAAACTGGATGCACTTGAAGATATCTATCTGAAGCATAACTGTATGTAAGAGTGCAGATCAGATAGTTCCTCCACAAGAAGTCATCTGAGGAACGAACTGTGTTTAGATTTACAGGAACTATTTTATATATAAGACTGGTATGGCTGCCTTGAGTGAAGGTCGTCCATCTAGTGTGCTTGTTCCTAGGCCTTGACACAGTCTTTGAAGTGATGATTATCTTTTATTTTCCGTTTTGTTCTTTTGAATTGTTCGCACAATGAGTTTTCACTCAGAAGAGTTGGTTCCGTACGTCTTCTACATCTGTTTCCTTGGAACTACACCAGGCCAGGACGCATGTTATCAACACTTAGCTCTTGCGACCGTACGCGTGGAGAGACTTCAAGCTTCTTCTAGAACAACAGATGAAGACAGAGCTGTATATCACTTTCTCATTTAGCTCGCATAGGCAACTGCGGTGATCTTCTCATGCTTGTTGGTCGCTCATGATCGGCAAGATTTTGCCAGATTCAACTTATTTTGAAAATGCGTCATGAAACCGCTACTTTTTACAGCCGAACATGATCACAGGTTCGCAATTTTATCAGATTATCATGATCACAGGTTCTCAATGGAGTTACCTCCCTACTGTACGAGTAGCTGAGAGTACTCCTTCGTTACTGGATGGATATGGCAAGATTTAACTTTACAGCTGAGCTTTTGCTGCTGTTCGCGATAGCAGCATCAACATTTTCCCTCACCTTCTGTTCTCTACAAGAAGGTAACTTTAAAAAATTGCCAGACGTCAGTGATCTGCACTCTTTGTCAATGTATGAAACATTCACACCTGTTCGAAACTGAGAAGTCCTTCGTTTTTATTATGACTTGATGGCAGGACTTGCTCTAGTGAAACTAATGACTGATTGGGAGATGAATTTTACGACTTGGATTCCTGATAGTGATCCCTGTGACGGCTGGGAGAACGTTATTTGCACGGGAGGACGTGTGACAACTTTGTAAGCCTTCTAATTGTACAATCTCCTCCTGTTCAAGTTTAGATTTGAGAGGAACTAGTTTACGATTAGTTACGCTTCACCTCTGATGTCGAACGATCCACGGACTTATCAGAGTCCGATGCGAAGAGATCGCAGAGACAGCTACCACCGTAAGATATTTCATAAACATGGACATACTAAGTTTGATCAAAGCAGCACGTTGTTGTAGAAAATCCGACTCGGTGATGTTCTTTGTTTCAATCTCCAAGAAGATCACGAGGACTTTCAAATGAGAATTTCCAAGAAATAAACATTTCAGCTTCGAAGCCATTACAGTAAGTAGCATGCGCAAGGGCACACAACTTGATGGTACAGCAAAACGGCGATCATTAAAACATTCGACATGTCTGGATCGACAAGAGATTGTGAAATGATGGCATGTCCGTGGAATCTAGTCACTATGGTGACACATATGGTACTTTTTCATGAAGAATATATTCCGAACAAAGGAGAGTGAATTCGACGTGATCCCATAGAAACATATATCAATGTTGACTAGAAGTCATATTGAATCCCGCTCATCCTTGCACGTGGTCGTCTGGCTGAAAAAATACCTCAAATACTGGACCTGCATATCTGATATCAAATATTTGTCTCCGTGCTTTTTTTTTCTTCCTGCATTTTGATGGACATATCTAAAATCTTTGTTGTCGTTTGAAGAAACTTGACGAAGGCTGGAATTTCCGGAGAATTATCAGAAGAAATAGGAGTGCTAAGCGGACTGGAGAACCTTGACCTGAGTGAAAATGATTTCCGGGGTCCTCTTCCGGATAGTCTGAAGAATTGTCAGAACATGCGTCTTTTGTAAGACAAATTCTTCTGACCCCATCTATCTCCATGCCATTGATGAATTGTGTGCCGGCAGTTTATAATCTAGCTGATATGTTCGATTTATCTGTTCAAGTAAAACCTTATCGTGCTTCGTGTCCGTTTTCCTGATTAACGCAGACATCTACAAGATTGTAACTGGGACATACCTTTCCCAGCAGTGATTTTAAGTCTTCAAACGCTGGAGCACCTGTGAGTAACCCTAGCATTCATTACTTTCAAGGTCAGATAACTTGAATTGTACAACTACTAATAGTGTAAGCTAGAACAGGATGAGACCGCGAGAATGCAGATGAACGCGGTTTGCGTAAAAGTGCTGTGAATGAGAACTGTGGTTATTTATTCGAACGCGAGTACTTTGACTATCATTTTCTATACCTATCACTCCAGTCCTAATGTATCCCCAAGCCAAAGCATGTGGATTCTCAAAATCATATCCGATCTTCGTGTCTTATATATCTGCTGATGATTTATAGGTCCGTCCACTTAGTGACTTTACCATCTGATTCCATTCATCGAACAAAAGCCTTCATTAGAAATTCTGTCATAACCCCAACTTGAGTTTGAACTTCAGACATACCAAATTTTTTTAATGATTTTTAGTCCCAGTTATTCGTATAGCTACGCAAAATCGTGCTCTACTCTCGAATGACAGTATATTGTAGTTTAACTTTAAATTTATTGTCTAGTCCTTTCAAACTATCTAATTAAAAAATATTGAAGGTCACAGTGAATTAGCCCTGGAAATGAATCTGCAGGCGCAGCCTCTTGTTGAAGACAAGTGATAGATTTAGAACTTGACCCACGACCTGGACAGGGATATATCGGGTGCCAAGTTGTCAGGAAGTATCCCGCAGGAGTTTTACAACATGCAGAGTCTGAAATACGTGTAAGTTACCAACTTCTACATTCAGCTTCTGAAGTCACCAACTTGCACATTTCTCTGACTGCTTATCAACTGAAACGTTCTTGTATAATTATGATTGTTTGTACACCTGTTGATTGCAAATCTTTACAATTATATCGTTTGAGCTATTCTGATGAAAAATTCTAAATGTAGATTGGCATTGAATTCGCAAAAGCTTTTTGAAAATGCTTGAGGTGGGTTTGTTCAGATACTTGGGAAACAACAAAGAGCTTACCGGAAATCTGGAAAACTTTGGCCTCCTTTCTAATTTAGTAAATCTGTACGTATGATTCTGTCCTTCTCCAACCGAATTTTGCGAAAACATAATGTTCAGTATTTCAGTTTCTGTAATAGTCTCTGAGGGGTAACTTGATCTTTTGCTGTTTCAGTTCAATATGGTATTTGCAGTTTGAGGAGTATGTACTTCCCAATAAGCTTTCAAATCTCAGCAAATTGCAGTACTTGTGAGTATTTTCCACTTGGTAGGTAGAAAGTTTAATGATTTACTAGCTATACCGTTCTTGGTAGCAAGCCTGAACATCATACTGGGTTGGTCTGCAGGAACTGTCATGACTGTAACCTCCATGGAGGTCTTCCTGAAAGCTATGGTGAACTATCAGAACTCATTGAATTGTAAGTATTCTGGTTGTGATAACTAAATCATATCTCGACATATAGCAGCTATTGGAATCCAACTGATATAAGGATTACATGGTCCACTTTGTCTCATGCAAGAAATGAAACATGGATTCAACTCATTGCAGCTTCTAGAGACTCGTGATTCTCTGAGTTTCTCTTGATCTCTTGCATGCTTCTAAACTTCAGTTTTTTGTGCAGCAATGTGCGCCGGAATGCTTTAACTGGAGGTATTCCTGATTCGTATAAGAAGCTCACAAATTTGAAAACCTTGTAATTACATTTCTGAACTTCAAAACCAGCTGCAGTTAGTCAATTTCAAGAGTTGTTATCCAAGAGAAAGTAGAATGTGCTTCACCGTGTGCATTCAAAATAGGCTGGGCTGCAAGAGCATTTTTAGTGCTTCAACTCCTCAGGTCTTGGTTGGTCCTAACGTTCGTAGCTTCCTTGTGCAGCCGCGTGGATAATAATTTTCTTCTGGGGTCTTTCCCCAATTGGATCTTCACGTTGTGGCCTAAACTGAGAAACTTGTAAGCATTGTTCTGTGAGACGAGAAATGCACCTCACTGAGTCTGTATTTTCAAATGCCATTTTTGAAAAGTTCAATATTTTCTGATTCACTCTCCAAACTTACCTGACAACAAGGTGCTAGCTCTTTGCTATACTCATACCCACTGTTGATTCATAACAGGTACCTCAGCGGCAATCAGTTTTATGGGGTGCCGTACAATATCTCGTACCTGGAAAGGCAGTTCAATCTCACTACCAGGATAAACATAATGTAAGAGTTTCATGTAAGAGTTTCCGAACTTATGCTAAAATATCGATGACATTCTGCTCATCAAGACTGACGATGAATAAATTAATGGTTGGGCTAGCTTTGCGGGTTGAAGAGCAAGACAATGAACAAATTTTAATTCACAACCCTCATGCAAAAGTTGTGAATTTCCGGTCTAGATTTTATGTATCTTTGGTATACTTACAGCAGTTGTATACACCCTGCAGGCGTTGGGATTGCAACTACTTGACAGGAAACGAACCATGTGGAAGTGATCACAAGAATGATTGTAGTGATGCGACCATGTAAGTGAAATTCTGAGCATCCTAATCTTACCACGTCTAATCCTTAAGGTGCTCAGGTGCTGCAAAACAGACAGATAATTTAACGTACAATGCTTATGTAACTGGCAATACTCTGTATCTCTAATAAACGGACGCTGTTTATTTGTCAATGCAGCACCTTGATTGCAAGTGGCAATTACGTCTTTGACATGAACTGTTACGACGACATTTCTGACCAGGACATTTTAACGGAAACGGCCTACTGTGTTAGCCATACGCTTACATGTGAGGTGTTCAAAACCGACATTGTCAGAGCAAATATTTGTCCCGCATGTCCTCCTTCACAAGAACTACAAATTGGGGCATCCATTGACAATGGATGTCTCTGTTATGGCACAGCATCAGGTCATAGTCTCTCCTTTTGACTGATCTATGAACTTTCAAACGATCTACGCATTGACCGACGTTTTACCTGCATTTTTTCATGAATACTTATATGGGATCTACTTTTGCTCTTGCAGCCTCTGGATCTGGGTTCACTGTGAACCTAGTTGTAGGCGTGGTGGTAGGACTCTCTTCATTGTTTCTTATTATTCTTGGGCTCGTTTTGTGGAAGCGAAGAAAGAATTTCTCATTTTTGGATATCTTCAGCAACAAGGAGACGGAATTGGATGGTACGTCCAGATATGCATTTATACACTATCCATGTGACAGTTGAAGACAAGGATCTATAATTGAGTAGGACTATATCCTTTCAAAAAGTGTAGCTTACAATTCTTTCTGGTCAGATAGGATCTTTAAAATGATTACGCGGATGGTCTGTAGAAAATTGGGAGATGCCTGCCGGCGTTCACAGGTTTACTGTCGAGGAACTTGCTCGAATAACTTCAGACTTCGATGACAGTCACATTATCGGCGCCGGAGGATTTGGAAAAGTGTTCTCGGGGATTTTGGATGATGGGCGCATGGTGGCAATCAAGCGTGCCTCTGCTGGCAGCTTGCAAGGCGTCAAGGAGTTTCGAAACGAAGTTACTCTGCTCAGCAGACTCCATCATCGTCATCTTGTTCGACTGGAGGGATTTTGCGAGGAGAAAAACTTTCAGGTGCTTTCGGAAATATCCTCTTTATTGTCCGAAGTAATGTCCACCCCAACCAGAACTTCTATATTACAATGCCGCTTGCACTGATATGGAAACATGTGAACCAGCGACAATGTCTTCGGGATCATATTCTGATGCTTTCCTTGTAGAGTCTTCTCTTGTAATAAAGTTGCATGAATGATCAGTCTCCATGCTAGGAGTAGTGACGCAGAGATGTATGTTCCCTCCAGGTACTTGTTTACGAGTTTATGAAGAGAGGAAATCTGGGAACTCATCTTTACGGTAAGAGAGAACACAACCTTCTTGCTGGTATCAATCAGACACACAGTTTTCAAATTCAGAACTAGAGTGCATGCCTTCCATTTCTGCAGGTAAAGACAGAGAAACACAAACCGTATGTTGTTTGTCACAGGAGCTCGTGATAATTTTCTACACTTTTCCCACCATGTCTGGTCAGCGTTTATCAGATGTAAAAGCCTAGCTACCTTCAGAGAGCTCTAAGACTTCCATTCTCGATGATTTTCAGGAGGCAATACCAAATTGGACTGGTACAAGCGACTGGAAATAGCGTACGAAGTTGCACAGGGCTTGGAATATATCCATTCATTTGCAGTAAGTTCACATACGGCATGCTTATTAAGTCATAGGGGTTCGAACGTGCAAATTCCATATGCAGCTTAGGCATTCATGTAGTGCTCACAGATTTAAGAATTATTAGATGAAATCAACGTTATTATGAGCTCTGATCTGCGTTGGTTCCAATTGCCTGCATTTTCAGGATCCTCCGGTGATACATCGTGACGTGAAGCCTTCAAACATTCTTCTGGACGAGAATATGGTGGCGAAGTTAGCTGATTTTGGAATCTCGAAAGAATCCACTGAGCTTGAGACACATATTTCCACATTGCCGGCCGGTACTGCTGGGTGAGAACGGAGATATTCTATGAAGTCTTCGTGTCTTCCAGTATTCGTAGAATGTCCCATGTATTCTTAGAAACTTCTACTAAACATGCGTTTACTGCGCATACGGGTGTTGCACCTTGTAGGTATCTGGATCCTGAGTACTACTTGACACGACAACTTACACCAGCGAGTGATGTCTACGCATATGGAGTCGTGTTGCTAGAGCTTGTCACGGGGCAAGTGGCCATCGACCGCAAAAGAGATGCCGACAACAACTTGATCGAGTGGGTGAGTCTCAGATGATAAACTTTAGAATGACTCCCTTGAAATAAGAATTTCAGATGCAATAATGTTTCCAATAGAACTTTCAGTGGATGTATCCGTAGACTGAGGTCTTTTCCAGAACTCCAAGAGCATAAGGAGATCATTCAATTGATGTATCTTTGTTCAACGTCTCTAATATGATCGTGGGAGTCTGTCGTAGTTCTAACCGCCCTGAAGAAGGCGCTAATATATGCATATGTGTGTGTGGCTTGGAACCCTTCAGTCCAAAAAGAGGTTCAAACTTGCAGGTGTCACATCGATCATAGATCCCAGTATTGCAGATGACTTTTCTAAAGACGCGTTTACAAAAGTCACCGAGTTGGCATTCAGATGTGCTCAGTTTTCGAAGAGCGAGAGGCCAACCATGAAGGTAAATGATGATACAAATCTTGTGCACCTCGATCCCTGCGTCCAGATAAACAAAACTCTATGCTGATCACCATCACTGGTAATGAGAGCTTGATTTGTATTCACCTCTTCTGTTTCTACATCCGAGTCTATTAACATACCTACATCTGAGGTCAATTTGTGATCATTTGAACAGGAAGTGTTAGCTACTTTGGATCCCCTGATTATACCCAAGTCTTCAAAGTCGTCCACTGGTGGGGCGGATAGCTTTTCCACGGAAACAGATTGGCTCTTTGCGAAAGGTAAATCAAAGCGCCATAAGTCTCAAGTTCCTGGCGACAGCAAGAACACCTTGAACACCAGCTTACCGAGTACAAGCTCCGATCTGGGACGCTCGCTCAACGTCATGGACATGTCACAAGAGTTCGCACCCAGGTGATCGACATCAACTACCTTGCCTTCATACCTCGCGTCTGACTTCTCTACATTTGATGTCCAGTGCGTCCGCAGAGTCTTCCTGGATATTCGGTTGTCAACTTTGTACAAATCTGTACGGGGAAACCATGGAATATATTTCAAAGTAACCTTTTGGTCTACTCATACGCGTGTCAGAATTTAAAGGAGCTGAGATGTCTCTCAATGTTGTTACAGTTCTGTCATCATCGATCAGCAGAAACAGACCTGGACGTCTCAGCTCCGTGCCCACTCATGTTCCACTTTATCACGTGAACAATTATTCTGGCCAGGCGCATGGAACTGCAACTTGGTAGCTGTTTGCCTTTTTATTACCCACAAAGTTCCTTCGGTACTTGCGTGGAAGAGAATTTATTTTGAAAAAGTTCTCTGAGATATTGAGGCAAAAAATATGGCCATACGAGAACAAGACAGTTGTACACCATCAGAGGTAAATTTCACTCTTATGAAGAGCTTCTCAACAGTGAGCGGTATACTGCTCTGCGTTGTCTTCGGAACTCAGTGCGAATTCCGAGCGAATTTAGAGACATGACCGCTGCCAAATTTTGACCAGAGGCACACTGTGAGCAAAGGATAGAAGCGTGAGTTGTGCAACAAGAGGGACCTTCGTCCATACGAGTATCAGGATTTGGCTTGTGACCAGTACTGTAGTTTTCAGTTGTAGCACGTCGATCGCCTCAAATTTGAGTTCAGCGATCAAAGAAGTCTGCCAGCTCAGTCGACCGGTCGAGCCCAATTTCTGCGAGACGTTTCAGTCTCGGAACAAAGATCTTTGCTTAGTCTTCAGAAGTGTTATGAAATCGCCTGGTCTCTAGCCTTCTGTAAAAGTACCTCACACTCTTGGCTTCGAAACTGTTTATATAATTCTCACTCTATCCAAATTCTGATTCAAGCATTTTAATCCAGCGACTTTTAAGACCATCTTGTATAGGCATCTGGAACGGTTTCATTGTCGTATTCATAGTCGGGAGCCAAGAGATCAACTGTATGTGCTGTTCTGTACATAGTTGGAAGACCGAGAAAGAAGTGCCAGTGCATACCTTACATGAAATAGACGTGCTTTATCGATAGTGATTTCTTCATCGTAAAGGTAAGTTCTGACGCAATTCGAATCCGCTCAGAGAAGTCCTTCCCATGATTCTCAACCGTTCAAAAAGCATTCGGGGCCGTCAGAATGGTACGTCTCCAGTGAAAGACTTCACTGGGCTCTAACCAGAACAGAGAAATTCGTAAATGATTGATCGATTCTAGAACGCTACTTCTGCGGATTCCAAAATACTTCCTGACAGTTTTCGAAGCAGTAATGAATGAACAACGATGTAAAAATAGACAAAGTAGTCCACAATAATAATCACAAATCCAACTGGAATCTGAACTACTATTTAGATTGACTCGACTGAAATCGGATTGACTTTGTGTGCCATAGTTTACTATCGTACCTTTTTTATTGGTTTTCGAGGGCAAAGCTCCCTTACCCAAAGAAGAGGTTTTCCGTGAGAAGCAAACTCTCCAAATTTAAAGTCGGGACCTGTTCCCTTATGAACAATGCAGGTTCACAACTCATTTCCAGTAGCGAAGTGTTTCCCAAGTTTTCCGAAAACCGTCCGGAGTCTCGAGCGTCGGTTACAAGCGTATGATGCGACAGTTCGGAGCAAGTGTTTCCATTTAGCGCAAAACAGTGAATGTAAAATCTATAGGTTTGAGCTCATGATTTTAACTATTAAGCTGATTTCTATTGTATGGTTAATTCATTGATTCTAATTATTTTTTCATTGAGTTCATTTGAGCTTTCTCACCTGCTAACTCACGCATCCCTCGCAATTTAATCTCGTGAATTTGAATGAGGAGATCACTTTTTAATTCCTATTAATTACAATATCACTTAACCAATTATTCACGTAACTTTAAAATGGCTGATTTTGATTAATTTTTTTATTAAGCTGATCCAAAAAAACTCACCTTGATTTTGTTATATAACACGAACCTATACCTACGTAGTACCATACTATCATATTCATAACAAATATAACCTTCAGCTCTTTATAACTTATAATTTAGTGCAAAAATTAAGGATTGGGACATACATCATTTCTTCCCAAGTTTGGATGTATATCAGTGACATGTTGTTAACATGAATGTAATTTTTTGTTGAATGACATCGGCGAGGTGTTTAAACATAAACAGAACCCAACAATTTAAAAAATAAAATGAATTAAAACAGTAATAAAATTCTCTTCTAGAGAAATTGCGGGATAGAGCATAAATATTTACACGTGCTTATATTTGCATCAATTTTTTATTTTTATTTATGGTATCAATTATTCATAAATGATATCTACAAAAATGATATCTATATATTTAAAAAAGTCGCTGAATATTTCTTTATCTTCATATACAAAATTGAACTTGCAAAATATGAACATGCACAACAACACAATCTGTGTTGCGTGCAAAGTCTAAATAATACTGAAAAGCACAATATTGAACTTGCATATATATGCTACGATATTCCAGTCTACTTTTCAAACGTCTTGATGTCCTTTCAATATATACATTCATGAGGAAACCTTGAATCCAAGTTGAAAGCAAAGGAATGCTCGTGCCTTAAGATTGAAACCAAAAAAAAATTAAGCAAAAAAACATCTGCATTTAATACCGTAAATTTGTGGTCTTTATCGGTATCAATAAATCTGAAAAGGATATATCATCATTCGAAATCTTAATGACATGTTTTTTTCTTAAGTGAATCATCAATGGCATGTAACTGTCCTCCGATAGTATGTTACACCATGGGCGACTCTTTATGTTGACATCCATAAAATTATTTTCACAAGATAACATCTGGATTCATTTGTGATCAAGTATTTTATCGATCATAAAATATTCAGCTAACCAGAACATGCCCAAACCTATCAGCATCCATGTTATCCCTATGTGCCAACATTGCAAAATCTGATAAGAATAAGTCGATTTATGTGAATTCATTGTGTTGATATATGGCAGTATACATTGTAGCTAGCGCATGTAGTCTATTTGCTCACACTATTCAGTAGTGTTTGATGCTATATATCCATGTTGTTAAGTCAAGGATACAAAATTTATAATGGCTCTTTATAACAAAAAGCTATTGCGACAATGTCCTCACTTTTGTGAATAATATAACTTTGCCACAAGTTTGACAGTAAGTATGACCTGATAATCGAGTATTCAGATTTCAAATTAAATGAATTTCTACTTTACTAGGCTATCTTGGAGGTTTTCTTATAAAATTCAAGGGAAAAATCTGAAGAATAAAGCAAAAGAGGCATCCATAGAATCCAAGTAAGTCTGAAAGTTTCATGCAATCGTTGACTTTTGGAACCACAAACGCGCACCGGATCAGCCCAACAAAGTCAAAAGTGCTCTAATAAGACGCGTTGTGGAAGGGGAAACAATCTGGGATAGATACTACCGGCAAGTACAGGTGGAAGTTGACTTTGACTTGACTGGAGAACAGGTGCCATCGATGATGATCTGCCAAGTTATCTCGATATCTATATACCGGGCACGTGGTGTCTATGAGTTTCAAGTCAGTTCGACATCTCGTATTTGCCGATATAGGTTTCCCGTAGTAGGGTTTGCAGAGTACGAAACTTGTGCCACCCTACAATGTATAGTATCACCTTCTTTCCGTCGAGGACGGGTGGGACAAGGATAATATCAGGACTCATCTACTACTATTCAACCTTTTTTTTCGGCTAAGCATTAATCTGATTACGACGGACGAAGGAGAGTAGGTTACAAAGCCAAGCCGGTCTCAATTCTTTGATTGCAGCTAGATCCCGCGCTAACACCAGACGAGGGGGAGAGTGATGGTGAGGATCCCTCTTGGCCCAACGACACCGTCCTCCGGGCCGCATTCTTGGGACCGCGGCCCAACACTTCTGTCCGACCCATGATCATCGAGGGCTCGGGCACAGATAGAGATTTCATGAGGCTCGGAGTACTGCCCTAGGTGATTCGAGAAAACTCTCATTTGACTAAGCTCGAGTTCCACTCATACGACAGTCCGAGGGCAGAGTACTCTCTCCCCTGCTGCACCACACTTCAAAAGCTGTGGGCAGAGCATCTGCCTGTCTTCCAATTGTACAATCCTCAAATGGCAGAACACCAAGAAATTGTGCCCTGTGGCCTTGAAGCAATTCTACCAAGAAAACGGTCCTTGGAAATGCTGCAAGTTTTAGAGCGTTCACGACTCTGCCAGGTGATCAAGGCAATCGAGCACCCGGTACATGACCAGCAACCAACTTGCTAGCTCTTCGTACCCATGCGACCCGGTGAATATATGGACCTCAACTTCAATATTTAACAATAGTTTTTATTACAAGGTTGTCTTTGTGTTCGGAGTATTGGGTTGTGAGTGATCACCCAAGTTATCCTTTGTTGAAAAAGAATATAATATATAATTCTTTTTTTACTAATTTATGTTTCATTGGTATCTAAATTAAATATTATGAAGTATATGCTGTATATATATTAATGATTTATTATTTTTAAAATTTTGGAGGTTGTCAAGATGCTCATATATATCATGATATATGAGCATCTTCAAGATTATTTTCAAGCATATAATTTTTCTAGTGATTTCACATAGTTGTTCCAGGTGATTGTATTAGTTGCGAGAATAGAGATTCCGTTATTAGTTAATCAGGTGATGGGTGTTGGTTGGATTCTCGCAATGGAGAAGCACACTTGAGGCATTAGATTGATTGCTATCGATGAGGTCTTATTGTGTCTAATTAGTCATACCGTGGTCATGCAACATGGTTCACACTTCCAGTATCATCTTTGTCCACACCAATTTGGAGTCGCCACACTAGGAGGTTGTGAGATGGTATCGTTGGGCATAAGAGCACTTCTAGATATCCATCCATATTGCATTGTCTATTAAAAATATTTTTAATAGTGTCTCATGTGTATCCATCTTTAGAGAGGACTTTTATTGAGCCTCATTCCTTTCTTACGATTCATATTTTTCTCTCTTCTATCAGCATGGCTTTTTCCAAAAGGAATCACCATTTTGCAACCGCCATTGGTACTCGACAGGGAGATTCTTTGGGAGTACCCCTATTTACCATGGCTCATTATATAGCTCTTTTATTTTTTGTGTATTATTTTGGCCGTGACAGGTTGTGTGTTCACTTCCTTAACAGATGATACACACATTGTGGGCCTTATAGACCACATTAGGCATACCTTTGATTACTTGAATATTGAGCTTTATCTTGTAGGCTTGAGAGTCAAGATGTCAAAATGTAGGGTTTGGTCTTCTTTGGGCATTCTTCCTCATCTCTAGCTTCTAGAGTGATGTATGAAATTGACATATGGCTTACGCATTCTAGGAGTATCGGTAGTGTCCAAGGATTTTATTTCACGTTACCTAGATCTTACACTTACCAAGGTTATTTTGCATGTAGATGACCTTCCTCTACTAATGGATATGCAGGTGGCGTTGTCGTGTTGTGACGCGGCTACTATGAGAAGATGATGACATGTGTCATCTTCAGAGTTGTTGTCATGACGGTGATATTTTAGGTTAGGATAACCTACAGTGCACTGTAAGGTTGTTAAGAGTCCACCGTTGGATCAACTTTGTAGGGTCAGGATATTGAAAAGGCTCCAAGAGATATTATCTTGGACCTTATCAGATATAAAACGTAGTCAGGATAGAAAGGGTATGGGTGAGAGCTAGACACATCACTTTGCTGACTAAGGAGCTTATCTGATCGAAGTGGAGATGACGCAGGACATGGATAGAGGACAACATGATCCTCCAGATGTACCGATGCCCAATCCATTTGTGATCATAATTCGGTGTCTTCAATCGTGATCATTTTCGGATGTGGTTAGTGTATCATTTTGGAAATAACTTTTTGCAACAAGTGATAACCTATCCGGACCCGATTATTCTTCCAGTTGTTTCCTACGGCGCGATTTCGGACGTAACAGTATATGTTTTGATTTAGTTTGGGTGCTATGGATTTGAACTTACCAGTAGTGGTGGCTTTCAACACATGGGTTCCAATCCATCACTATTGTTTACCGAAAATAATCCATAGGGAGTTGATTGTTAGGAACTTTGGCGAGGAGTATTATTCTCAAGTTATAAACTCCCCGGTTCCGTTTGTAGTTCTGTTCATACTTAGCCGGTTTCGAGTTGTCATTTTGACTCTTTATTAGTGGCAACTTGTATTGTGTATAGGATGGCTAAGTAATGTGTTTAGGATAATTGTAAATCTCTAAGTTAAAATGAAGCTAATTTGGCCACACTAGAGTTCAAAATAACACTCTTCATTCTCATTGGCCTTGGAGTTTGGGCCAATGAGTACTTGGGCAACTTCTTCGAGGTTTTGAGGAGTTTTCGAAACCTTCTAAGGGAACATTCAAAGATGTGATGATGGGGTTGGAGAGCTGACGGGACAAGCTACGACATGGGCTTAAGAATGGATGGATTTGAAGGATTCGTCATTCTGAAGTGGTGATTCAAAGTTAAAGTGAGAAATTTAGACCTTTGAGTGTATTTGGAGTGTTTCTGAGAATCTTACAAGGGTTTTGGGAGAACTGAGTCGACTGAAATATAGTTTACGACTCAGGCTTGGGTTTTGATTGAAGTTTTGACTCAATTGGATGAGTTTTGAGTACGGAATGATACCTTGAAGTTTGTGTATACAGTCAGAGTTGCAAGATTGCACTGACTGTCACGAAGTTAGTACACAGATCATATCTTTTGATATTAGAAAGTTCTGTCAATAAAACTTTGCACAGTTCAAGTTCTGATGATGAGTGACCTTCTCATAAAATTTGGGAGCAATTGGAGTCAAGGATTGGGATGTGTGATGGGTTTTGTACACAGGGGTTTGCATATCGTATTTTGATACAGTGTGCAAATCAACAATTTTTCTGAGAGATCTAGAAGAGAAAAATATCTAAAACTTTTTTGAGAGATTGAAAGGGTTGTGGAAAAATTTTCTGTAAAGTTTAAGCGAGAATTATTGGTCGAATCATTGGCTATCATAATCTTCTTCCGCTGAAGTTTTACCGGTTTATAACAAACTCGAATGTGGAGTGCTGAGGAGAAGAAGAAGAAATTGTCGACTCACACGAGGTTCTAGAGGGTTCTTCTACACCCATGCGCTCGGGAGTTCTCAGAGCAAAGAAATGTGTATGCGACAGCGTTTGATATACTCTCATGTAGTATTGCTTGTCAACCCACCTACGTTCTTTGCAAGGTTCCTCCTTCACCTACATTCATATCACGCTTGATGGTCTTTGATAGGATGATCATGGGCGTCTTTGATGATATCATCGGATCTAGGACCTTCGAGTGTATGATAGGAGATTTGGCACAGAGACAAATATCTTTGTTGATTTTGTGTGGAGAAGTAGGCTATCAATGGAGGAGACTACACCTATATTATTTTTGGCTAGTTGAACGCTCTTGGCATCCTTGTTATCTTCTCGATTTATGATTGTAAATAGATACATCCTTGAGATGTATGCAAGGGATATGAATATGGGATCATTTCTTTTACATATACTATTACAACATACGAGAGATATTTTATCCATGGAGTTATGACATGAGCTCTCGTTTTTTTCCTCTTTGTTCACCGATTGGACTAGAGATCTATAATCTACCTTGATGGACCGACAGTTTCAATAGGCTCTACATTCACTCTTAGTGGATCCGGTCATTCCTTGTACTATCAAGGCTAGTCTACGCTCTTGCTCCGGCAAGGATGCAAGCTCGTGGATCTTGGCTCAACCATGCATAAGGGCTTTCTGACTCGAACCATCTACTTTTTCTACATCAATGAGGTTCCATCTTGGCTTGGTCCATCCATCTACATCTTCATTACTCACATCATGTGAGTGTGATATCATTTTAGATGCAGATGTTTATATGACTCTTTGACCATTCGGAGGGTAGTAGATAGCTACTCATGATGCCATTAGGGATGTGGTATTTGCTATGGCGCGAGAGTGTGGATACCTCACATGGAAGGAGCGTTGGTATGCCTCGTAGTTGACTAGGGTTAGGACAGACCTAAACTTGTTTGGGAGGAGCAGGTTACTGTATCATATGTGGAGATTACCGATCTTACACGTGACACAATTTCAGGATGGCTGATCATCCATCCTCCTAGATGGGCAGCGAGTGGAGCAACAGCACTCAAGGTTTTCAAGTATATGGGTATGAAAGTATGTCACCTCTTTGTTTCTCTAACTTTGGAGTTATATGGAACTATGGACACCGACTTTGATATATTCGTGAGGAAATGCTCGAGAGCCTACAGTACTAGGTGGCAAGGGTATCACTCTCTTTAGCTTATTGTATAGACTATTGTATGTAACATATTCCCATTGCTCTACATAGAGCACCAGTTTGTGCAATCCATAGTAAAACAATCCCCTTAGGTTATGCTTCTTCGGATGCTCTCTTGTTTGTAGACAATTTGATATAGACAGTTTGGATATATTTTAGGAAATATTTTTTATTGTGATGCTATTAGGGGCCTAGCCCCATGTTGCGAATTGATGGGGTCTTCTCATCCTTTTTGTTATTTTACTTTGTACTTTTTTCAATGATAATATATTTTGTGATGTGAGAAACATTGCAAAACCCAACACTACCAGCAGAAGTCTTCCGTGCCACCGTAGGCTATGCTCATACACTCTAACATAAGGATGTAGATATACTGAAATACAGGCTTCGATAGACTACTGACTGCTTAGCCAACGATGTCTCGAGATGAAAATCAACTCAGCATCCTTTGTTCCTACTAAAGAAATAGCATATGAAGGTTTGCTTTGTTGCTAGCCCCATGTTCTCATCCCTTTTGTTATTTTACTGTGTCACTTTTACTTTGTTGTTGATGGAAGAAAATGAATGTCAAATGACGAGAGGGTTAAAAACCCAACAGCTCGTGCAAAGAATCCCTATGTTCGAGGAAATGAAGATGATGCACTCAACTAAAGAAGGTGAATTTATTTCAGATCTCTGATCTGGTTGTTCTCCCGGTATTTTTTTATTTTCTTTTCCCGGTTTATATCTCGGTATTTCTCCGAAGCTGCATGTTGGTGTGTCAGGGTTCATTACTCTAGCCACAGCTTCATCTGCATATTCTTTGCGCTTTTGGCCACCTTTCTTTTTCTGACCTTGACAGCTTGCAAGCTACCAGCTAACAGCTGCAAGGAATGCTGCGTTCGAACCACAAGCGCATCATATCCAAATCCTCAATAGCCGACAATTCGGAAGCAAATTAGAAATCTACCCGACAGTAGCTGTTCGCACAATAAGAAGCATGTACCAGTCGATATCCTCTATAGTGATAACGCGTTAGCCTGTCGCGCCGGGGAAAAAAAGTGGGAGAAAAAGAGTGATAACGCGTAGGCGAAGTCTGATCTGGCCGGAAAGCATGCTTCTGCAATGCTTGGCTATGCGCGGGGTAGAGTCTTATTCACAACTAAAGACAAACCAAATATAGCTATCGTCTACATATGATTCACTTTCTGAATAGATTCTGGTGATATATCACACTTCAGCGAGCATTATCTGCAGCTATAGATAGTAAGATTTCTATGATCGGGGGATGCATGTTCGATACCTCATCCTTTTTGCTATTTATTTCTTACTTTCGATGCTCGATACCCATTATCTATTGGATATTACAGTTTCATTGCAGGATATATTCGAGGAGCAGTGTACAAGATAGAGAGTTACCAGGAGAGTGACTAGTACCTTCTCATGCTCCTTTGCTTTAGTGCGGGACTGCTTGGTCCTTGCTTTGTTTTCTGTTGGATGGTCTTGCCATTGTTCATTTTATCCCATGCGTTGCCCTTTTCACTTTCTGAACAGATTCTAGTGCTATATCTGAAAAATCCTCCTCTTTCGGTGCTAAAGATGGAAGAAAACGAGAAGCTTATTTCCCTGCAGTAACTCCCTTGATATTGAGTCCTCTGCATAGTAGTAGGACATTCTTCACATTCGTATGTTCTTGTTGTTCCAGTGAAGTACCCGAGACGAAGTCCACCCTCACTGTAGAGGAGATATCTTTCAGATCACCTGAATTCGGATGACCCCTTTTCTCGGATAGTTCCTCCGTGATGTACCAAGTAATCCAGCCAGACTAACAACTTGTCGAATCCGCAATTTAGAAAAAACTCATTCTGCTGCAGTGAGTTGTAATTCGCTTCCAGTCGCTCCGCTAGCTTCTTGACAGAACTCAGAGTTTGCGAAATTCTTGCCAGAGTCTGCGTCTCTGTTTGCTTTTCCATCACAAGGTGATATCGCCGTCCTTCCGAGACGTGTATCTGATCTCCAAACTTCGATACCCCTACCGCGGTCAGAATTGTCACCTCTAACCCATCTTGGACTGTGAAGTAACCTCTAGCTCCTTCTACAGCAGATGGTCTTCTAGGAACGTTCTCATTCAGTTCACAATTGCGACTGAAACTTATGAGGCCAGCTGTCTTTGGTGGACAGCGATGATGCACAGGACTACATAGTTTAAGTAATGCTCGACGGCGTATTCTGCTGTCAGTTGGAGCTAGATGATCTGCTGAAGCTACAAGGATTCCTCACATTCAAATTACGCAGAGGATGCGTACCGATCATGAAACACGCAGAATTTCGTCCATGCAGGCGAGTCACGTCGAGCAATTTGACAAGAACATTACAATCTGTTGTTGCATTCAGATCAGGAAGTCTGTGTATCACAGACTTTGTACACATTTCCCGTCAAAATGAACAGAAAACAAAAGAGCAGCACCCAATCACAGCTGTGAGCAAGGTCTCTGCTGTAAATGTAGCTGAGGAACGTTTACGGCGAAAGAGTAGTGGATAGCTATGGCGACATTCACGGTCATGTTTGAAGCTGGATTTTTGCTACTGCTTACTATAACTGTATCAATGTTTTCCCGCACCTTCAGTTCTGTGGAAGAAGGTAAGAGTATGCAGGCAACGTTTCAGATTTTCAAGCTCTGCGATAGTTGTGAACATTTAGTTGTTTCAGGTGAAGTCGAAACTGACGAGTCCTCATTTTCACTTGATGGCAGGAACCGCACTTACTAAAATTATGACTACATGGAAGAAGGAATTTCCATCTTGGATTCCAGGAAGCGATCCCTGTGACGGCTGGGAGAATGTTCTTTGCACCAGAGGACGTGTAACAGCCTTGTAAGCTTTCTTCGTCATAAGCACAGCCCCAATGTTTTATGTCCGAGGTGTTTGAACGAAAGGGAGTCTTTGCTCCATCCTCACATGCTTGCTACAATGCTCTCTGAGAATGTTCTAGATGCCGTTCTGACCGTACACAACTGACGCCTTCACATAATTTGTGAACATCAGTTAATACATGGGTCAGCGTCACTCAAGAGTGTTTGAACCAGCACACTTTCGCCGAGTAAGGTGTTCGAATCTAGATTTGCTGTTGGATACAGCAGAGAATGGCACAGTGAATTTCAGATCCAACGGTTTGCAGTTCTTCTTCTTTCTCTTACGTTGGATAATATGTAAGATAGTCGTTTCCCATACATTGACTCAAATGACTCTGAATGATTCAGAGGCTGCGGGATGCAGTACAGGTCCAGAAAGGGCCATAAGACTAAAATTGTAAGAAAAGAAGTTCAAGTCGAAGATCCTAGAAGTTAATAGGTTATTCACTATACGGATCGACGAAATTATTCAAGAATGTAGTTTCTAACTTATATTACGTTGGCTCGATGAGTGCAATTTCGTACGGACATTACTGAATGTCAAAGGTTATCATCTTCGTCGGCGTTCATATGACAATGATATCACTCGGCAGTATAAAGATACCGTCCATCGTGAGAACTTAGACATGTCGCGAACCTTGTCTGTAAGTCTGTTGGTAGTTTGCAGTATAATTTTACAATACTACTCTTAGAAGATTGCAAGTGTAGATAGAGCGCTCAAACAGAAAGTTATTCAGGAGATCCCAAGGGTGGGGATAATAGCTCAGTTAGCAACTGCCGTAAGTTTCATTCATCTAGTGTACTTCATCTTCTACGCATTTCTTTGGGATAATTGATTCAAACGTTTTCTGTCTGAAGGAACCTGACGAGTTCGAACATTTCTGGAAAAATGCCAGAAGAAATCGGTGTCTTGAGAGAATTGGAGAATCTGGATCTAAGTTACAACGATTTCCGGGGTTCTCTTCCGGATAGTCTCGCATTATGTCAGAATTTGCGCAGTTTGTAAGGCAACTTCTATATTTCCGACTTTTGTTTGTTCCATCCGCAATCATAAAATCGCCGGATCTATTTAAAACGTGGGTCTACCGGTGCTGAAAGTTTCAAATTCCTAAAGCCTGTTTTATAAAAAGGGCCTTCAAACTGATTTCTCATGCCAGCCAGTTTTGAACTGAATTACTGAGGTGTTACACTTATTCCAGAGTACATGACAGCAGCCTTACATGTCTACACTTAAGTTTATCCGGCATTCGAATCTTTTACCTCCTCCATACAATGTAATATATGCATATCCCTCTCACAGATCCTTGTTGCTGGACAATACAGAATACTACAAGATTCTCCCTGGAACACTGCTTTCCCTTCGGTGATAACGAAGTTACCAAGACTGGAGTTCCTGTAAGTAAACAATATCTCATCACTGCTTTTAAATGCAATTTGTGCGAAGGGTTTTAACAGCCTACCCAACATGCATGTGCTTATCAGATAGATCTGTGAGCTAATGCTTTGCTTCTAGGAGTATACATGAAGATCACACATATTATTCCAAGGCCATAAATATACCTGGCTAATGTCATCAAATGTGTATATCATGGCCTGTCTATAGTTCCGTGAAGCATACGCAGATGAAAGACGTAATTCAGAATGTTCCATCATCTCACGTCTTTTAATGTGGATCAGGAACTCTTATCCTTTTTCAGCTTAGTATCAATCTGAGTTACATAGATTAAGGGTTGAGAGAATTTCCACTGATCCATCATACCAGACCTACAGGGAGGCCAGTAATGCAGGATTGACAGGACATATACCACGAAAATTCTACAACATGGGAAGTCTGAAACACATGTAAGTTCCTAATTATGGACACTGCGTACTTGATTTTGTTTTTTACTCAGACAGACCTTTACGCCGTACTGTGATCAGATTGTTTCTTCCTGCTCGCTCTCCATTATACTCTCTTCGTACTCCTCTCTTACTCGTTAGCACTGTCTGGCTATGCCAAGGGAGCCTAAATCTGATCTTTACACTACCGACATGCACTCACGAATGGATTCATGCGATATACTTCTACACTACTTATAGACTGTTTACTACTATCTTTTGGAAGAGATGCTCGCCGTTGGTTGACGCTAATAATTATTTGAAAATGAGTTCTCCATTAATGCTGTTGTTTTTCGTGTAACTGAAAGCAGCTCTAGCTGATGTTTAAGCCATGTGATGTGCACTTCAACAGATACTTGGGAAACAATACTCAGCTGACCGCAAATCTTGAAGACTTTAGTCTATTTCCCGAACTATTAAATCTGTGCGTATCAGTTGCACTAATTTATTTATTTTTGCACTCTCGTATCCACTACATTGCCTTCAGCGATTGATCACGAGGTTTCCACTTAATTCTTAAATATATTTGTCGCTTTTGTTTCCTCAGGTCAATATGGAGGATGAAATTTGAGGACTCTGAACTTCCTTCGAAGCTTTCAACGCTTAGTAAACTGCAATATTTGTGAGTGTATCCACTTCTCAGTTACACTTGAAATGGATTCCGCTTAGTTTACTTTTTTTAGCTACAACCTTGAACTAACGTCATACTCGATGTTTTTGCAGCAACTGTCATGACTGCAATCTCACAGGTGGCCTTCCTGAAAGCTACGGTGAACTCACAGATTTAATTGAATTGTGAGTTTCCTGCTTGTTACAGTTGATGTCTTTTGTTCTTTGTGTGCAATGTATCCAGCCTCGGATGGCCATCATAAACCCTAATATTTCTCAAGGTCCAAGGATACTAACGAGGTCTCAGCATCGCAAATTCCAACCGAGATTTTAAACCGTCTCTTAGAGGACCACTTTCATAAAACTCATCGTCTGGCTTCAACTCATGACATGTTTATAACCAGGATTGCTTCCTTTATGCAGCAATGTGCGCGCAAATGCTTTGACTGGAGGTATTCCTGATTCGTATAAGAAACTCAGAAATATGGTGGCCTTGTACGTATACTTCTGAACCTAGTACCAGTTAGTCTCATCTCGAAAAGGTCATCACAGTCGAGTGTCTGTATGAAGTTGCGCTTCGTTATATAACACAAATTGTTGTAGCACAGATGGTGAGAGAAGCTTACACACTGGTCATGATTGGTTCTGATGTTTCATCTTTGTGCAGTCGGGTGGATAATAACGCTTTACTAGGGCCATTTCCAAATTGGATGTTCGACTACTGGCCCAATTTGACAAGCTTGTGAGTATCAGCTCTGCACACTCCATGCTCAACATGTGCCTGAAGACAAGTTTAACCAATATTACTCTTTTCCAGGCATTTGGCGCTCGACTAATTCGTTCGTGTCTTCTCCTTTGGCGTTTTTCTGTCCACAGGGTGTTCAGTAATAATCAGTTCTACGGGACGCCATACAATGTCTCCTACTTAGAAACAAAGTTCAATCTCACTAACAAGATGAATTTTATGTAAGTTTCTCGTCAACTTTTCCTATCGAAGACAGTTCTCATTAACAGGACACTGAGAATGTCATGTTTCCGTAGACTAGTTACAGCAGATGTCAAATGTCCAACTGTGAATAATTAGTTGTCACGCGGAGCGAAGGTTGGAAGTTGAAGGATAGGATCATAGTCGATGGTTAAGGACAGATCATATCCATTAGACGGTTACTTGTAACAGCTGGTTTTTCTTTGCAGGCGCTGGGATTGCAACTACGTGACAGGACCTGAACCATGTGGTAGACAAGGCGGAAATAATTGCAGCGAACAGACGTGAGTGTCTGCATTATGAGCCGCATGCGCACATACATCATATGCAGTTACATGCTTCAGAACTCGATATTATAAAAAATTTCACCTATCTGATGGTCGCTACTTGATCTTGACATTGCAGCTTCTCCTATACACAAGGTGGCCTAGGCTTCTCGGGAAAGTATTCGTTTGACCAGAACTGTTGGGACAACGTGTATACGAACTTTTCCGCAATCGTGGGGGGAGAGGTCTGTACTGGTCACCCGCTTACTTGTGAAGGCTTCTACAGCCAGGTCGTGAATCGAAAAATATGTCCCGTGTGCCCAACTGCACAAGTACTGCAGGCCGGGTCGACCGTTGACAATGGATGTCTTTGTGAAGCCACGGAATCAGGTGATTCCTTTTTGTCGCTTGTAAATGCGGTACAAACCGCCCTGACGAGTTTATTTTCGCGTGCTCTCATATATGCTATGTCATGAAGGACTAATTGCCAATTCCACCTTTGCATTGGCAGGCGGATCCGGGTTCCCTGTAAATATAGCAATAGGATTAGTTGTAGGAACGCTTTCCTTTTGTCTTGTCATTCTGGGCATCTTCAAGAGGATGCGACGGAAACAGTTCTCTCCCGATCCTCCTTTGCATGTCTCGGAGGAGAAGGACGAGGTACTTGATGGTAATTTCTTTCCCCATGTAGTCTCCGCGTTGCTTCATGTTCCTACGTCACAAGGTGAACTTTCTGTGCATTATTATAATAGTTGAAATACATCATGGAATGGTCCTTTGCGTATCCTGTATAAACCGTTTTCCCATGTTGAGAATCGAACTCCTTGGAATTCCACACCAATGCTCATACCAGATCCATCGATTTCTAATCGTATTATCATTGATCTGTTTGTGGAGCTCAAAGTACAAGGAAAAATCCACCACGAAATTAATGGATTTTTTTTCAATCTGATTTCAAAAATTTCTCACCTTTGCTTTCTTGGTCTGCAATCTGACAAGACAACCAGTAATTGTCGTGTATTTTTCAGTTGATTGGAAGATTCCCGTTGACGTCCAGAGGTTCAGTGTTGAGGAGCTTTGTCGAATCACCACAAACTTCAGCGAGAGTCAGATGATTGGTTTTGGAGGATATGGAAGGGTTTACTCGGGAATTCTGCCTGATGGCCGCATGGTGGCAGTGAAACTTGCCTCTGCTGGCAGCTTGCAAGGACAGAAGCAGTTTCGAAATGAAGTTACTCTACTCAGTAGACTCCATCATCGCAATCTTGTTCGACTGGAGGGCTATTGCGATGACAAAAAATATCAGGTCTCAAAGCGTTTCAACTTTTCTGTGACAGACTCCTTCTTTATTTCAGAAATGTGTCTTATAAAATACAATCATCTCCGTAGAAATCTAACAGTTTTTTCAAAGGTATGCCGAGGACTTCCTCGCTATCCCCGTGTAATTATTTTCTGTTCACAGAGTATCACAGCACTCTAGTCATTAACCAGGTGACAGATTATGCTGATGAGAGGTACTGGTCCCCTTCAGGCTCTTGTTTATGAGTTGATGAAAGAAGGAAATCTGGCAACGCATCTTGCAGCCAAAGGTAAGAATCGCTTGAAGCCAGCTCGTGCAAGTTATTTTGGGTGAAATATTGCCGTTTAGTATGCACTGATGTGAATTGTGGTCCTGTCTTGCTCTCGAACGGCGGAGACAGAGTTGGAACCTGACACGCTGTCTAGTGCTCAGCGTGTATTGTGCGCATTCCCCAGAAAATAGAGATGTAAATGACTTTGACCTTTGTTATAATCGTTTCTGGTCCGTCCAGTCCGAATTCTCAGTTCTTGCTCTTCAACTGTCTGCACGCTTCAGGAAGCCCTGCAAAACTGGGAGACAAAGCCGAGGTTGATACACGTGGGTGTCTTCCATGGTACAAACGAGTAGAAATAGCATTCGAAGTTGCCCAAGGCTTAGAGTACCTTCACTCTTTTGCGGTAAATTCAAGTCTTACACGCCAGCTTTGCTCATGATGGATGTTATCCTCCACCGGTGAAACATTCTCTAACAGCAGTTGTACTTGCTTACTGGCGAACGTACATTGAGAAACTTCTGGATGGAAATCTGATTGGCACCCGTTTACGGAATCTGCAGGATCCTCCAGTGATACATCGCGACGTGAAGCCGTCGAACATTCTCCTAGACGAGCACATGGTGGCAAAGCTGGCTGACTTCGGACTTACAAAGGAATTTCCGGAGCTTGACACGCATATTTCTACCGTACCGGCTGGGACTGCAGGGTGAGTGGTTGCATACTCCATCCGATTCTTATCATCCTCGTTTATCGGTCAGGTGCCCACGTTCTCACCAATTTCTGCCCTTTGCACGCGCTTATTGTACATGTACCACGCAGGTATTTTGACCCAGAATACTTTTTGAGACAACAGCTTACAACAGCGAGCGATGTCTACGCATACGGCGTCGTGTTGCTTCAGCTCGTGACGGGCCAAGTCGCCATCGACCACAGAAGAGAGGACGAGACAAACCTGGTCGAGTGGGTGAGTCTCACTGTCCACATAATGTAGCCAAGTACGTTTACCTGCTTCTCCTGTACATTGAATAAGAGGTACAAATTTCATTGCAATGGGACATCTTATTGATTTGCCGCTGTGTACGTTTTTACCCCGCACTGCAGTTCGTAGTAGGAGGTTCATGTTTGGAAAACCTGTCCTAACGTTGTGACGATCTAATTCAGTGAATGGCTTTAATATGAACGAACCAAACATCGCGCTGAAATTCTATGATATCTTGCTAAAGCGTACAAATTAATATGCTGAATTTGACTCCTGCAGGTCAAGAACAGGTTCTACATTACAGGCATCACATCGATAATAGATTCCAAAATTGCAGATGAGTACTCCATAGAAGCCTTTACAAAAATGACTGAGTTGGCACTCAAATGTGCCTCTTTTTCCAAGAAAGACAGGCCAACCATGAAGGTAAACACAACTGCTGAACGCGATATTTTTTGGAAGTTATTCTGTGGACCGATGTCAAAGGGCAGCTCCTTTCTTCTAGTATAATATTATCAGGACTTTGCTTTCTACCATCATCTCCAGGATCCCTGGATTTCATACACAGACTGTAGATACTAGCGGATATGAAACGTGCGCAAGGAGAGGTGCTTTTTTGAGATTTCGGGGACAGGGAACAGGAGGTGCATATGATACGGGATACCATGTCAGCAAGCTATGCGAAGAATTCAATTTAATATCATCAAGCTCTAAAGAATATTACAACTCTTAGTCTTCTGTGGTTCATGCCGGTATTCATGATGGCGAAACAAAATAAACTGAGTCGGTAAATATGATTATTTGACAGGAGGCGTTAGCTGCTTTGAACCCGCTCATTTATCCGAAGAAGACAAAGACGTCGGGATCCGGATCCAGCAGTAGTAGTATGGACAGTACGAAGACAGAAGCTGGTGTTCTACATCTGCAGCAATTACTCAATGGGCAATCTGATGCATCTAGCACGAGCTCAGGTCGAGTACGAACGTCCAACAATATGGACTTTTCACAAGATTTCGCACCCAGGTGACTTTGAGATCAGCGGCCTTGCCTGCAAAAATGCTCCAGCTCTCTGAAGAAGTGCCGGCAAATAAACACACAACAGCTGAACCTTCCTGATACTATCAGGAATCAATTTTGCTCAAGCTTGTACAGGAGTAGTCGTAGATGATACAGAACACGTTATTTTGAGTCGACTGATGTAATTGCTTCGAAAGGCCTCGGAAACCTGTCTTCTGTCATCATCAGACGAAGCAGGTAAAGTGAAGCTATCTCAGGCGCATTGCCGCTCCTGTCTGACTTCGGAATTATTTGGGAGCAAGATCTAAACAATTTCGCATCCCTCAGATTGTAGAGTGAATTCTCACGTTTGTGTTGAGCTGATATGATTTCGTCATCCGCTGCAAATCTCATTATTAGATCAAGCTGAGTCCTAGCTGCCTCATATTAAGTCCAGCCAGTTTCATGCAGAGAGTACTCATTGCAGGATATTTTCTATAAATATAAGCCCTAAAAATATTTACAGAAAATATACTCAAAAGTTTCCTGATATCGACAGCAAACAGGAAATATGAACAAATTTATTATTTTTTCCTGGCTATAAAGAAATAGATACTTTGATATGAATCAAACTCTGAATATTTCGCTGGCTAGGGTAATAGTCAACAATAATACTCGAATAATTTAGAAGAGAAAATTTGATGAGGAAATCAGCTTCCATCAAAGTTAGCTTCAAAACTTGGAAAATTTCAAGTTTAGGAAATTCCTCTCATTTGAAAATAATAGTAGTTGAAATTTTTGTGGTACTAATGAAGCCAGCTATTCAAAACCAAAAGGTTATCAAAACTTTGTTAATCTTGTGAGAATTTTCACTCAAAGATTTTAATCTTGCAAGTACTAGAAAAAGAATTGAAAGAAAATTGAAGCTTGCAAACGAAAGTTCATCAAAGGAACCCCATGCAAATAGCGGCTGAACGATTGGCAGCTTGTTTTTTTGTGAGCAAGAGGCTATTCTCAAGGTGGAGGTGCATTCTGCCGCGCATGACACTGATCTTGAAATCATGTAGGGGATATGGCGGCCGTCTCTGATTCAGGTTCCGGCTTCACAACCAGTTGACTCCCAGTCTAAGCATTACTGAGTGAAAGAACGAATTTGTTTCAAAATATTCTGCTCGAGACACAAACAAAGATTTGAATTTTCGAGAGATGTTGACATTTCGTTCAAATTTCAACTAAGTTTAGCTTTGGCGGAAGGAAAATTCCGGATGTCTTTGATCCCCATGCCAAGAGACGAGCATATCGAACATGAAAATGTTGACCTGGTAACAAAAATACGCAGATGTTAGATTTCTACGAGATTCCTCTCAACTCTTATGGACTGTGTCAAGCCAAATTACTCCTGAAGGTTTAAACTAATGAACGGAACAGATTTGTCTCCTTGGCATGGTAAGAGAATCAATTGTTTTGGAAGACAAACAAATTGCATTGTTATGCACTATCAGTCCAAGTAGATTTTGTTCAAGCGATTGAATACATTTGAATATCTAATCACCTTTTAGATTCAAGGCATAGCACGCGAAATCAATTCTCGGTTGTATCTCGAAAACACCTCGAGTAGATTCCATCCATCCAGATTCCATCCATCCATGATGAACCCGTGATTATCACTAGTTATGAGTGCTAAATACTATGTGTATTAAGTTCACAGGAAGCATGCACAATTCTGAAAAGCAGTCCATTTATTTTTCAAGTTCAATGGATGGTAAATAATCGATCATGTGACCAGTTCGACAAATGTCCGCCATTTTTAATAGTGTCTCATATGCATCCATCTTTAGAGAGTTTAGAGAGGCTGATGGACTGCTATCCAACCTGGTTTTTTTCATATGATCTTTCTACAGTTCACATTTTTCTCTCGTCTATCAGCATGACTTTTCACAAGAGAGAGTCACCGTTGTACAGTCCGTCGTGGGTACTTGACAAGGAGATTCTTTGGAATGACTATATTTACCATGGCTCATTGTAACACTGAAGGAAATGACTCCGGAATGACTTCCAAGATAAGAGATGTCTTCTCAAGACCTCTTCTTGATTTATATACTATAGTACTAGAGGAGTCCGACATCCAAACTATGTCACATGGCTAACATGCATAGGTTGCATGTTTTGTTATCTTATCCTACCCAATTCCTAACATACGTCTAGCACACAATCTGATCCACCAATGCATGGTAGCCATCTCGTCGTTTACCCTTTTGCTTTTTGGATAATGCACATCACTATCTTGTCTTTTTGTGATCTAATGACCACCCATGAATGTGGCGGGTATGTTGGTGAGACCAAAAGGCATCACTAGATACTCAAAGTGACCATATCTAGTACGAAAAGCTATCTTATGAACATCTTCATCAGCAATTCGAATCTGGTTGTACCCGTTCCTCAAATCCAGTTTGGTGAAGTACTTCGCTCTTTGAAGTTGGTCAAACAAATCATCCATTCGAGGTAATGGATACTTGTTTTTTACCGTTTGTTGATTCAACCCACGATAGTCAATGCACAATCTCATACTCCCATCCTTCTTCTTCACAAACAGCACAGGGGCTCCATAAGTTTAAATGTTTGGTTGTATGAACCCCTTTCTCAACATCTCCTCCACTTGAGCCTTGCATTCTTCCAACTCATTGGGCGCCAATCGGTATGGAGCTTTGCACGTTGGAGTTGCTTCCAGGAAGCACCTCAATCTTGTGATCTACACGCCTCTTAGGTGGCAACCCTGCAAGTAGATCATCTGGGAAGACATCCTAATACTCTGTAATAATATCGCTCAATGATTCTGGAATGTATAGATTGTCCTTACAATCAGCAACATCTCTTATAAGTCCCAAGAAACATACATCACCTCTAGAAATGGCAGTCTTACCAATCACAAAGAGAGATAAGTTTTTATTCTAAGATCTGCTTCTATCTCCGTAAATCTTCCATCCACTACTTTTTACTACTTTCTTTCTCCAATCTACCTCCGGATTGTATTGCTCCATCCACGGCATTCCAGGATGACATCATATCAAGCTAATCGGATTACTCTCCATTCAATCTCTTCCTAGTACCCGCCTATGGCTAGTTGTACACTCTGTGCTAATGTCTCAATTGGTTCAGTTTGCCCATTTGGCAACTCTACTTCCTCACTCACATCCTTCATTAAACTCAATCCTAATTTCATTTTATTATATGTTTTAACACATAAATACTCTAATATCTGAATAGTAATCTAATTTGACATAAATCCCAAACATAAAGTTTAAATTTTTTTCTTTTTTAAATAAAATCAAATCAAAATTCCAGAATATAATATATTATACATCTGTGAATAAAACTATAGCCAATATAAAATTGAAAAATTTCAAATGAATATTTTTGATCTGATAATTATGCACTGAAAAATCTATTGATAAGTTCACTTAAAACTATTTTTGATATAATCATAAAATTCAAGCTTTTGAATCTTTGATTGATTTATAAATGATCTATATTTTAAAAAAGTTTGTTTGAAAATTTAAGCAAGTCAAATCATGCCCATTTGAGACCAATTTTGGATCTTAAACATGACATACAAGATGATTATACCTTAATATCAATGTTTATCAAATTTTATATCATTTAGTCATGAATGTTAAAAATGATAAATATAAGTTACATTTTTATTTATTCATAATAAATTTTTCACAAAATTTAAAGCCTAAACTCTTCACAACTCTTTTGATCAGAAAATTTCAAATTTTTCTGTATTTTAAAATATAATAATTTTATATTGTATAATTTTAAATATAAATATAAATCAATATCAATACTGTAATTGTTGGTGTCACAAACAGGTTTGTAGCATTTTTTGCATAATGATATTGAGTTTTTTTATGTAGTTTATCAATCAATATTGATTGAAAATTTATACTTTTCCAAAATTTTAAGTTTTATAAACAGATTAATTATATATTTGAAAATATCATTTAAAAAATCAATGCAGATATTCATTTAAAATTTTTGATATTTAGTTTAATTTTTAGTAATTATTAAATTAGATATGAAATATTTTTAAAATTTATTATGTATAATGAATGAAGAAGTCAAATTTAAACATGTATAAAAAATAATATTTTATATGTAAATATATTTTTTCTGTCTTAAGTTTTTGTTCCAACTTTGTTTTAGATGTAATGACATGCCTAGACTAGAAAAAAAAACTTTAAAAATTTTTAAAATAAATTTGTGTATGTATTATTTTTTTGTTTGAAAAAAATTAAATCCTAATGAATGATTATAAAAATATTTACTTGATGAAAGTATGTTACAGAAAAGTGCTGTCTAGATATTATTTTATTTTATTTTTCATTTCATGACAAGTGAAACTAGAATAAATGATAAATATAAACACATAAACTGTATTCTAAAATCAAATTCACTTTTGAAATCAAATGAATTTTCCCTTTCAATTTTGAGATTTTGAATTGGAATTCAATTGCAAAATTTATAATTGTAATGTTCTTTTAGTATCATAGTATAATATTAATTTTTATTTATTTATTTATATTATTAATTCAGTTAAATTTTTATGTATGGAATTATATATTTACGTATGTATGTATATATATATATATATATAGTGCAGTACTAGCTTTTCTAGCAGTTGTTTAGGGTTTATTAAAATAAAGAGATGTTGGTTTTTAATTTTATTAATAGACTGAGTTGTAGAATTATCTAATATACATAGTATAAATCTCCTAATTTCAAGTTTGCAACAATGATTCTAATACGTACCTTCAATTATTATGGCAAATTGATTGTAAATTTTATCACAACCTTGAGTCAATATTTATGCGCCTTATTCAAGGACTTTGTCCCTTCATTTGCATAAAGTCTATTCCGGAGAGAATATGAAATTAGAATGAAACAGAGAGAGAAGATCAAAGTAGAGCAACAGAGTCATCAGGACTTGAATGATGGGGATTTAATCTAGTATATTGTATGCTTGTGTTGACTTTTTCTGTCTGTTTTCCGGTAGAAAGCACGCTTATTAACTAGCTAGCATCAACAACATTCCCTTAGAGTGATTCACATGACCAAGAGTATGTGCGTCATCATGAGTGTTACCTGAAACTGAGTGTCACCTCGACGACAACGAACAATAGAAATACTCTTAATATTGTGTTTATGAATTGATCAAGCACATGCTAAGCTGCAGCTGCAGTTTAGAACTCCAGAAGACAGTCACATCCGACAATCAGTTTGTATTGAACTTTGAGACCTCTCATTGACAAAATTAGTACGGTCAAACTAAACCCTAAACCCTCAGAACTAGTTGCAGATGAGATTTGGATCACTATGTTTCTCTATGTTTTATCGGGTTTATATATCGGACAGGAAACAAAAAACTAGTTGTCGCTTGGCTATAGCTTAGGTACAATTTGTGTGGAACTGTGAACTGTAGATCTTAGACATCCCGAATGGAGTTTAATGCCGTGCGAACCAAATTGAATGTCTGTAAAAGCTATGCCAAGCGTTCTTGATAGCAATGTCTGCAGTTCTATTACATGTATATCGGTTCTCATCCTATGATTATCTGTGGTCGATGTTTAAATAAACTACTGGATGCAGACATAATGGCATGGCTTTAAGAAATTGAATTCATCGTGATCGTCGTAAGACATGGATATGTTATCGAACTGTCTTGTCTGCACAACTTGCTTCTTCGAAAAACTTTAGAAACATGCTAGTTAGTTTTGGATTATTCAGAATATCAATGTATGCTCAAGATGCATGTTGTACAGAAAACCTCCTCGACAATCTCTATCTCACAGCTCTACAATAGGGGATACAGAATGAATAAGGGACTAACCACTATTTCTTATCTGGAATGTCGGAAGCTAGTTTCCGTGACTCTATTGCAAAGCTCATTAGTTTGCCGCGGCAGTCGGACTGGACACCTTTTTGAACCAGCATCGCAACTTGTTTCTCCTTCTAAACAGTAACATGTTGCCTAGATTAGATAGATTGGGAGTAATGTGGACGCCTACACTCCGATCTGACTTGATTTTGGGGCAAAATGATCACAAATCTTTTGTCAGGACTGGACCATTCAACATCATTGTGCTCATATTCCAGTCATTCGAACAACATGTCAGACGTTGTAACTGATAAATTTTGTTTACCCATAAATGAGGATAATCGTAAAGTACAATGTGAACTAGTAGAAGGAAATGAGTTTTGTCTACTTGGCTTCTTACTCAGATATACACCGGCCATTCCAAGAAAAACAGGGGCATCGCTTGATTTATCAAAGTTTGCAACCCCGTATGCATGAGCATGAAGGCCAGTATCTAATCATCCTGGTCCGAACAGACACACTGATTATACACATCATTAGTGGCTGTGTGCACACGAGATTCGGGTGTCTCAGGGGTCGAGTTTCTCTCAAGTAAAATTTGAACAATGTAGTTGATACAATACATAATCTGAAATCCAGAATTTTTATGTACACATGAAAACTTGCATCTACATATAATCACAACTTGATGACTAAGTTTTCTGGATCACCGTGGCTCGGGCTTGAGCCCGAGCCACATTCTCATTAGATTTCTAATCACTACTTTCTTCAGACTCAAGATCTAGCAAGTCAACCCCCTGATGTAAGGTAAGAAATTATACAATATACAAGAATCTGCTTAAGAAATGTTTGAGTACTGAAATAATGTTTCTACCTCTCAACCTGTGCGTGGCAATAGGAGAGAACGTAATAATTTCCCGTAATTGATGTTATAGTCGAAGTCAAGTCAAGTTATCATACATTTCTCATGAGGTCTGCCTCTCCAAACTCTCTTTCGCTACAACTGGGGGTCTTGGGGTGTTGGTCCACCAGGACATGAGTAGAAGCTCTCTCTTTCTCTTTCTTATCATGCAAACATTCATTTGAACTTACCTCATCATTGAGGCTCCCAATCCACACACACAGTTTCTTGTACTTCTGGATCGCTCGTGGACGTAACAAGAGACTTGCAGCTTGCTCCCTGATGATACCAGTAAGTCCTTCTTTTGGCTGCCAAAGCCACCAAACTGTCCCACTAATTTCCAGAAATGGTAAGTTCATTGGATTCAGAGTAAGACTACCTGGATACAGTGAGTAACTCGAGAAGTAAATTTGCTTTAAAAATAGCTTCGGAAGTACACTTCACGTACGTACATATTCCAGAATGTGCAGCAAAGCAGTAGCGAGCTTGAGTGTATCAGAATTTAAGTGCTAAGGCAAGTCCACATGTCGTACGAAGTTTCGTACGACATGTGGACAACCTTCCTAACTTGTATTGAAATTAGAGAGCAGTAAGGAAGTTACGACACTAATGCTGTAGCGAAAAGAACGCGAGATCAAAGGACATATCAGATCTTTTTAAGTCTTAGGTGATCTGAAACATTATACATGGATGTTTTAAATTCTAGTGATCTTGCAGTCTTGCTGAGTTCAAGGAAACATGATCTGTTCCCGTGAGCAGTGAGTCTAGTAGATACCAGCCTCACTGTACACTAATTTGGAAAAATGTACAACACACCTCGGAGATATAATTCGAAGCTTCCTTTCTTAGATCTATGACTCAGATCATGCATGCATGTTTGCATACATCCAGCACTGTCAGTCAAGATAATTATTGTATAAACATTTCGTAAAATCTTAAAATCTGCAGGCTTCAGAAAAACAAGAATTCATCTACATCCATAACTCTTCCTGTGATTTTGAGGGATATCCTTTTCTAATTCAAAGTATTGGAGATGAACCATGTGTAGATATGTTACAAAAACTGCAATACAGTGTTATTCTAGAGGAATGCTCAGACTTCTTTAGCAATTATTGAGTATATCTGGCCATATGCTACTTGATTGTCTGCAACGTGTAAATATGGCCTAGAATCAAATGGGTCAGAAAGTCAGGTTTTGATCCTAGGTTGAAAAGAAAATCGTCAGTTTTTTAACAACTGCTGTTGAAACGCTTTGTTTGTTCTTCGCTCTATACTGATTCAAAACAGATTGTGAAACTTGTTCTAAAACGGCATGTACGAAACATCACAAAAGAAGAAAGCTCTCCTTCTTTTCATCCGGGACATCTTACAACAGGAATCGAGGTATCATGACCTTTAGTAGTTATTCTTGGTTAACAGTATATTTTCAAATTGCCGAGTCTTCGTAGTTTCCCCTCTTGCTTGCAGTCAACTTAGACCTACTAGTCCCATTAGGAGAACGTGTTCGAACGAAATTGGCGGTAAACTTTGTACGTACCACTATAAAGATGGGTGTGCTGTCACTTCTTCCAACAGATACACAGAAATGCACTTTTCATCTAGATCTTCAGCTGCTTGTGGAAGTTAGCTAGCAAGTAGATGATCGTGATCTACTTGACAGTCCTCAAGCATATATCAGCTCCAGGTTGTATTTTCTCACTCCGTCGTCTTGTAGTTGAGCGCGAGTGGCTCTTACTGAATGATAGTGTCTGATATCCTGGTGCCGAGGGAGGCCTTACTCGAGTCCAACAAACAGATCTTCAAAGGTGATGATTCCGTCTTCTCAGTGCATCGTTCACTATCATCTTTCTGTAAGTAGATTTAAGTTTGAAAACATCAGATACAATCTAACGGTTCAACAGTTCATTCCTGTTAAGTTCCATTTGAATTCCCAAGTAGGTTATAGCACCAAAGATAAAAACCCCGATGTATTTCTTGTCTGGATGATCATCTTTTCATCGATTTGACTTAGTGAAGCATGCCCATATCATCGTCCTTTGGCTTCCAGATAATAACGAATTTATGTATTGCTCGTCATGATTTCCTGTAAGCTTTCTGATTATTCGTGAGCTTAGGTTCTGTACTTACGGGAGATATCCCATCAGATGCATGCAATGAATGATGTAACGTATAGCGATCAGTTTCTGGTATGGCTTGGAAGAAGATTCAATCTACGTTTTGCAGATTGACGAGGACTTGTTCACCCGCAGCTACAGCTGGAAGACATTCTGTCCATCACAGTTTCTCGTAACTTGATCCTTGACGATGCCAATATGTCCTTCTTTTGCTGCCAAGTTCACGAAAGCTTTTGCCCACAGAGAAAGCTGAAGGTTCCAAAAGCTCACATTCAGCTTCACGATGTCACTCAGTGCTCTACAATCCGAGATGGAGATGAATCTTCCACATTCCCATCCGAATTCCTCGGCCAGCTGCTACTCATTCTGAGGATCAACTTGTTGAAGGTTGCAAGAGTCAGACCGCTTCACTTGGGAGCCACTGGAATGCAAACTTGCCAGGAGAAGTCACCATCTACTTAGTTCTGAAAACATGAGGAGACGAATCAACCTGACATTTCAGAGTTCAAAATCTTATCTCTTCCTCACAAATTTACTTCTCATCAGAACAAACCTGACCTTATCAAGATCAACGTCCTATTTTCCATCATGAGCAATGATCTCCTGGTTCATGTTCCCGAAAGCTACTACGCTTTGGCTAAACTAACTATGACTAACCAAGACTGGTTACAAACCTTCCCCCATTTAAATCGCAACGTCCTCATTGCAAGAAGACTCAAAAGTCTCTACAAGTATCTTGGCATTTGTAAAATTTGCCAATGGTTCCCAAGTAGCTTCATAAAGTGGATAACTTTTCCATTAGACTAGATATGACACTTTGGGGTTCCACTGAACTCTTGTCCGTTTCTTGAGGATTCTCTCAACCTCATATTACTCTACACCATCAATCATGGCTGGTAAAGGAGTAGGTTGATGTGGGTTGCCAAAGGAAGGAGATCTTGGGGTATACTTTCTCAAGAGAGACACATGAAAAATGGGATGTATTTTCATGTGTGTTGGCAACTCTAACTTGTAGGCAACTTCTCCAATCTGTTGGACAATCAACAAAGGTCCAATAAACCGTGGACTTAACTTTCGAACCCCTATTAATGACAAATTGGTAGTAGACAACAACACCTGATCGCCTTTTTGAAACTCCACATGTCGTCGATGAGCATAAGCATATTGTTTTTGCCGATTCTGGGCAATGGCTAATTTTTGCTTTGCCTGATGCACTCCTCGTTGGACTCGTGCCACAAACTCGTTCACTGCTTCCACTTGGGTTGATGGTTCTTGCATGTGACCTACACTCACCAAGCTAGATGGTGTGATATAGTGTTCTCCATACATCAAGAAGAATGGGTTGACTTTTGTGGATGCATTGATTGAGTTATTATAAGCAAACTCAATCAAGGGTAAAAGTGCATCCCAAAGTGAAAGCTCTAAGCATGTCCTCAATAGTTCTATTTGCTCTTTCAGTTTGCCCATCTGTTTGAGGATGATAAGCTGTGGACATGGCTAGTTTTGTTTTGAATAGCCCAAATAGGGTTTTCCAAAACATGCTAGTAAATTCAGTGCCCCTATCGATGATGAGCACTGTAGCTAAACCATGTTGAGCAAAAACTGCATCCATATAAATTCGAGCAAGTTGAGTGTGTAAGAACTATCTTTGTTGTGGGCCTAATATGGATCATCTTGCTCAATTAATCCACAAAAATGACTATCGAATCATAACCCGTAGACGTCATTGATAACTCACATACAATGTCCATACAGACGTGCTCCCATCTTCTAGTAGGTGTTGGTAGAGGGCCGTAGTAGACCCGCTTGGTTTCGATTGCTAGCCTTGTTTTGTTGACAAGCCACACAACTTCAAACATAGCTGGTGATGTCCTCTCTTAGTTTTGGCCAAAAGTATACCCTTTGGACGCCTTCAATGGTCTTCTCCACTCCTACATGGCCCGCAAGAGCTGAATCATGTGCCTCCTCTAACACTGTTGTACGGAGGGCAACATCTAAGGGTATCCAAATCTTTCCCTTATAGAACGCCAATCCCCGTTCTAAATGTGCTCGACCCTATTGAAGGGCTTGTGCAATCTCCTCATCCTCATTGGTAGCGAGATGCAGATTCTCCCACCATTCAGAGTGAATCTTCACCTCCGTGATGTGATTAATGCACGGCATTCGTGTCAATGCATCGGCAAGCTGCTTCTTCCCCTCCACATACACGATCTTCATGTTGAAATGTTGTCGCCATTCAGTCCAACGAATCTGCCGGTTTGAGAGATCCTTTTGAGTTTTTAAATAAACCAAAGGCTAGTGGTCTGTCTCAACCACAAACTCCTTATCTCCGAGATAGTGCCTCCAATGTTTAGTAGCCAAGACAATGGCTAACTCCTCCCTCTCTGTGGTATGATAATTTTGCTCAGCCGGCAAAAGTTTTCGTGAGAATGAAGCAATTGGGTGTCATCCATCTTTCCATTCCTATTGTAACACTCCTCCAACTGCAACACCTGATGCATCCGTAGCAAGTTTTGTTGGTCTACCTGGTTCATACCATTTAAGGATTGGTGCATGTAAGAGCGCATCCTTCAAAGCCTGAAATGCAATCTCTTGAGCTGAAGCCGGTTAAACCCAAGAAACTATGTAGTTGAGTCTAATTCTCTAGGGCAATCCAATTTTGAATGGCTTCCACTTTGTCACTCATGACTTGGATGCCATCAGCACTAACTCTATGGCCTAGGTAATCTACTTTGCTTTTGCCAAACTCACATTTTGACATCTTAGCATACATCTTATTTTCTCTCAACACTTGGAATACTTCTCGTAGATGTTTCTTATGATCTTGTAAGGACTTGCCATATATCAAGATATCATCTAAAAACACAATCACTGATTTATCTAGATATTTACGAAAAATATCATTCATCAGTCCCATGAATGTGGCAGGGCATTAGTTAAACCAAATGGCATAACTAGATACTCAAAATGACCATATCTAGTTCTAAAACCTGTCTTTTGTATGTCTTCATCCGCCACTCTGATCTGATTGTATCCGCATCTAAGATCAAGTTTGGTGAAAAAATTAGCTCCATGAAGTTGATCAAACAAGTCATCCATTCGCAGTAATGGATACTTGTTTTTCACCGTTTGTTGATTTAGAGCACGATAGTCCATGCACATCCGCATGGAGCCGTCCTTCTTCTTCACGAACAATACTGGAGCTCCATATGGTGACACACTAGGTTGGATAAACCCCTTCTCCAACAACTCTTCCAATTGTGCCTTGCATTCCTCCAACTCGTTTGGTGCAAGTCGATAAGGACTTTTACAAGGAGGAGAACTTCCTGGTAAGATCTCTATCTTGTGATCCACTCTCCTTCTTGGTGGTAAACATGGAGGCAAATCATATGGAAAAATATCTTGAAACTCGTTCAAGATACAAGTTAACTCCTCATGTATAAAAGATTGCTCTTGTGGAGCGCTTACATCTCTTATTAGGCCCAAAAAATATACATCTTTGTGACTGATAGCGGTTCTTCCTATCACGTAGAGAGGTAAGTTTTTGTGTCCTGATCTAAGTCTATCTCCAAAGATCCTCCAACTTAAGGTTTTTACTATCTTCCTTCGCCAATCTACCTCAAGATTATATTTTTCCATCCAAGGCACACCCAAAATAGCATCATAGCGAGCTAATCGAATTACTCTCCACTCCAACGATTCCTTGTATTGCCCAATCTTCAACTCCACTTTTCCTAGGAATGCTCTCAATGCTCTCTCTGTTTGCCCGTTTGGCAACTCTACCTTTTCACTCTCATCTTTCTCTAAAGCTAATCCCAACTTTATAGCAATAGATCGAGATAGGAAATTTTATGTAGCTCCTGGGTCAATCAATACTCTCACTTTTACTCCTTCTATCTCGCCATCCGTCACAATCAAACATGTTTCCTTCTTTCTCAAACCATTTACCTCATGTTTGTGCTTCCTTCCCTTGCCCTTCCTCCTTTTCATCGAACCAGTAAGGCCGCGAGGCAAGGTTACTGGTGCTCATCGTTTCCCGGATTTCCATCGGTCACTTCGTCTCCACCTTCAATATTGTTGAGAGCTCGTCGATAGGGGGGTCTAGCTCCTCTTGCTAGAACTCGAGTACGGTAATTCATGGCAATGTGACCAAATCTTCCACAATTTTAGCATTGTCTCATTTCTCGTCTTCCCTCCACTCCGTCTCCTCCTCTTGAATTTCCTTCTCGATGAGGATTCGAGTTGCGACGATCTCCTCCTTGTGCGTTCACTCCCCTTGGAATGAAATCTTCTCTCCTCCTTATGTTGCCCAACTTCATATGCATTGGTCCATAGTATTGATTCGTGGGAACTGATACCTCTCCACCGTTGTGGTAGACGTTGGACATTCGTTGTGCACAAGCAATAGCCTCGTTCAAGTTGCTTGGATTGTCCTGAATCACCTCCTGTTGAATCTTTTTCTTCAACCCTCTCTTGAATAAATCAAGGGCTTCAGCTCCACTCATATCTCGTATCTGAATTCGAAGATCTCAAAATTCCTCAATGTACTCCTCCACAATTCCCTTTTGTTCAAGTTTCCACAACCTCATCCGTGCCGTGATGATGGGATCAACTGCTTGAAAATTCTGAAGAAGACCTCGTTTCATTGCACTCCAAGTAACCTGATGGCCTGACTCATTGAGCTCCATCATCCAACCCTACAACCAAGTAGATGCTTTCTCCAACAACAAAGTACGAACAAAAAGACCTGCAATGTGATCGTTGATATTGAACAAAGCAAGATGATACTCCATTCTCTCAATCCAACCTTCCAAAACTTCCATGGTTCGACTGCCTCGGTAAGGTTCTATCTTACAAGCTTTTGTCATCTTCAGAATCATGGATGTTTAAAGATCTGGCTCTCTTGCTCGTTGTGCTACTTGGGCTTCAAGAGCACGGGCTCTCACTGTTTCTTCACTCTCCACCATGGATGGTGATGTCTCCATCTCCATTTGAGTTTTTCTCATTCTCTCATTTTCCATTCCTCTCGTTTTTGATCTTTGTCAATTCTTGAGCTAACTCTTGTACTTGAGTCTGGCTTTGCTCAAATGCGTTTCTCAAATCTCTCAACTCGTGAATCATTTCTCTCAAAGTGTCCTCCATGATTCGTCTCCATCCACTCTCTCTCAGTATAGGGTTAAGATGAACACTCTCCAATTTCTCAAGATTGGCAACACAAAAGGAATAGGTGATGCTATCACCTCATGGTAATACTCTTCTCCAAAGTTTCTAATAACTGGGCTCCGAAACATAGCTTTAGGATGATACACACAATAGATTTCACACCGTGTGTTGAATCTCACAGGTGGTGGTCTATTGAGGTACATCTCTAAACTAAAATGTAAATCGTGAGATCCCAAGTAACATCGTAGGTGACTATAGGTAAGATAACAGGATCTCGAGATCTCATCACTTGGTCCATGAAGTTGGCACCAAAATGATAAACCAAATACTAAGTCAACCTTGCTCTCTCAATGTATAACAGTTTGACATGAAAAGGATTAAGAAATGGAAATCTCGGTACTATTCTATCTCCCCCATCCATAACTTGCACCCACAATAACCCCCTTCCACTACTTGCAGCTCAATGGCCACTGCCAGCCTCTAACAAACACTCTCTCCTCAAATAATTGTACCAATCCAGACTATTCTTCCAAGAGGGGTGATCCACACTCATAGGAATAATAAGTCTGCTCTGATACCATTGTAACACTGAAGGAAATGACTCTGGAATGACTTCCAAGATAAGAGATGTCTTCTCAAGACCTCTCCTTGATTTATATACTGTAGTACTAGAGGAGTCCGACATCCAAACTATGCCACATGGCTAACATGCGTAGGTTGCATGTTTTGTTATCTTATCCTACCCAATTCCTAACAGACGTCTAGCACACAATCTGATCCACCAATGCATGGTAGCCACCTCGTCGTTTATCCTTTTGCTTTTTGGATAGTGCACATCACTATCTTGTCTTTTTGTGATCTAGTGACCACTCTACGCTTTGGCTAAACTAACTATGACTAACCAAGATTGGTTACACTCATCATAGAGCTCTTCCGTCTATTGCTTTGGCCGTGCTAGGTTGTATGTTCCTTTCCTTGTGATGATATATACATTATGAACCTTGTAGACCACATGAGGTAGATCTTTGATCACATTGAGCTTCATCTTGTAGGCTTGAGAGTCAAGGTGTCAAAGTGTAGGGCATAGTCTCAAGGATATTTTTAAGGAGTTTGGGAAAGTAAGTCCTAACTTCTCAACGCATGAAGACAATGCAAGATCAAGTCAACATGCCGGAATCAAGTACACCTCATTGTGCTAGCTCTACTTTGCCATTTCCATGAAATGTTGCATCTTCTTTTCTACAAGCGGAAGAATTTTATGAGGAACCTCCCGAGGCCGGCCATGAAGAGCTTTCTTTAGTCGCAGATGATCAGCTACTCAATTACACAATATTCCAAAAGACATTGAACTTAACCAGGCTAAATTTTTTTTAGGACAACTCCATGGTTAGAAGTTCAGTCTTGGACTTTGTAAATTCTTCTATATAAATAAAGTTATCTTCCATTTAACACATCATTGCATGATTTTCTCAAAACATGTATGATGATTAAGATTCATGTGCAAATCAAAGACCTCCCCCTAAATGGTCTGATATTTTTTCCACTTCTCCATGAGATGTGTATGAAAAAAAGTTATTTTTTTGAACCTTCACAACTCGTCATGAGTGATGTCTTGAACTTCTACATCAATTAATTTCTTTAGCCAACAATTCTTCTTTCCAAACTAGCTGGTTGGCATTATGTCGACCATTTTCTTATGTAGGACTCCATGATGCTCTCCTATCAATTCAACTGATGGAGCTGAAAAAAATTATGCGTATTCTATGAGGTATTAGACCCCAAGTTACCAATTGAAATTTTGTTCAATACCTTCCAATTCTAGTCCACACGGTTGAGCATCACATACACTAGAGTTTCACCCTTTTCTGATTCAAAATAGAATCCAAGCAGATCATCATTTATTGCTATGATAAATGATGATCATTTATCATAGTGATAGTGCAAGCAATGTCCATCCTTTCAACACTATCACAACCATAATTCAGTACTGGTGGAAGTTGGTGCTTCCCAATGTCATCAGATTTATCAACATTTTTGTTAGTGAGCAATTGAAGATACTCTTTTCTCACTTCAGCTAACCCTCTCACTTTTTGCAATCTTATCATAAATTTGTCACTTATTTATATATATTATTCACTTCCTTTCCACGTTCAAACCTTGCAGGTAGCACAACAAGTAAATGACTTTGATTGCGATTTGCATATCCTCAAATTGTTTAGTTTAATGATGAGATCACTTTCAATGCTTCATGAGGAAATCAACAAAGACACTTTAGAGACTTGAAAGCATCCAAAACTTGTTGAGAAGTTGCATGCATTCCTTTTACTTTTATTTTTAAGAATATAAATCAGAATTTTTATTATGTGAAAAAATCTCCATGTCTCATCTAATGATTTTGGCAATGTTCAATGATTTCATGATGGTTTTCACAATGCATGATTGTCACAAAAGTTTCAAATTGATTGTCATCTCCTCCCTTCTCTTGAAATCAGCTTCTAATTTTTAACAAAGCTTTTTTCATTGCACACATCTTCTGAAAAGAGCCACCACAAAAGTGATAATTGTATCATTTTTTTCTTTTAAAGTCTATGTTCTAAAGTTAACAAATAATGTTCAAAAAATTGAAGTCAAGCCTCAACAAATGAACATAAATTAATGATACAAGTATCACTTCTCTTCCCTTCAAGCGAGCTATTTCATTCCTGAAAGAGATGTTCTTTGTGAAACCCCTTCAACATTAAAATATCAGAATTTGTGACTCCTTTAATATTTCTCTTTTTAACAATTCAATATTTGAAATCCAAAGACGTAATTTTCTTTAACATCATCATCTCAAATGAAGAACATCAGAAAAAGTGATAGAAGTCCCACTTCTCTTCCCCTCATGTGAGTTTTGTCAATTTTAGAATGAATATATCTTTCATGGAGCCATCTTTGGACATTTATCTCAGAATTTGTTACCATGGTAAAATTTTTCTTATTCATGAATTCAATATTTAAAATTTGGAGCGGATATTTCTTTAACATCATCGTCTTCCAACAAGATTATCAGAGTAAGTGATACAAATATCACTTTTCTGTCCTTCATGTAAGCTTTGTCTATCCACGAATGGATATGTCCTTTGTGGAGCCATTTTTGGAAAAGAGCATCATAATTTGAGATACCAAAATAATTTTTCTTTATAAGAATAATTTTAACGTTTTAAATCTTTAACATCAATGTCTCCCAATAAAATTATCAGAAGAAATAATATTGGTATCACTTCTCTTCTCATGATGTGTGCTTGTCAAACGCAAGTGAATAGTTATAAACATATATTAAATTGATGAAATTTATTCTTCTTTTCATTTTGAGTCATGATTTGAGCTTCCCACCACAAAATCCAATTTGAGTTTTCGAAGTAATCTTTTCTACTCTCAAAACATCCACAAGGACACTCCGATCATGACCATAGCATAAAAGAGAGATTACAGTCGAGCCAAATCCACTTTGTGATTCAAAGACTCCAGGTTCCCGCACTAGCTACTATCCACCATAGCCACACTCTCAAAGGCTCAACTTCGCAAACTGCCCTTCAAGGAGCCCTAATTCGAACTCTACCCCTTGAGCTCTAGGACTCCTAACGGCGCTTTCGGCCCTAACATTAGTTCCAATGCGAACAGCTCTAACTGCACAACCGGCTCTAACTGTTGTATCTGCTCTTGCATATGCGTACCTACCTAACTAGAGATGCCGCTACATAAGTCGTGATAAGGTAGATTGTAGACCTTTAGTCCAATAGGTGAACAAAGAGGAAAATGATGGGAGCTCATGTTGTACCTTTAGGGGTAAAGCATATCTCTCATATGTCGTAAAAGCATATGTAAATGAAATGATCTCGGATCCACGTCCCTCACGTACTTCTCAAGGATGGGCATATTTGCCATCACAAATTGGGAAGATAACAAAGGTATCGAGAGTGCCCAACTAGCCAAAAATGCTTTAGATGTTGTCTCCTTCATCGATAATAAGCCTTCCCCTCCACATAAAATTGGAAAAAGTATATGTTTCCATGGAAAATCTCTTGTCACACACTCGAATGTCCTTGGTCCAATGATGTCACCAAAGATGCCCATGATCTTCTTATCAAAGTTTGTCAAGCGTGATATGAATGAAGGTGAAGGAGTAATCTTGTGAAGAAGGTAGGTGGATCGAGGAGCAATACTAGAGGAGAGTATACCAAACGCCACATGTGGATCCCCTAGTAGAGCAAGGTCATCTACATTCAATACATCCTCAGCAAGTGCAGTGTCTATGTAACATGAAACAAAATCCTAAGACCCTATTGACACTCCTAGAATATGTAAATCTTATGTCGATGACATTCCTTTAGTAGCTATAGATGAGGAGGAATACCCAAATTCGAGAGATAGTCCTACTCTTTTGTAAGCTTCTTCCGTTTGGAAAAAGGAGGGATAACTTGCAAAATCATCAACTTACTTTCTTGATTTGGTCCACTACAATACAATTTTTACCACAAAGCATGACAATTTTAATGATTGTCTCACTTCCAGCAAAGAGACAGAGGATCCAATCCTCTTGGTAAAAAAAGTGCTTGATGAACTATTGTCTCAGCTTTATGGATTTATGGTATGGGTTTACCAAATCTTCCAAGTAATTCTTATCCTTATGAGCAACGTAGCCGCAAATCTCCTAACATTCTATTGGCCTTCATTGGGCTTGAAATTGTAAAGTTCCCTCTTCTGACTTTTAGACTCGTGGTGGTGATATCTTATGGTCCAGTACTCAAAACACCAAGCCAAATTGTTATCCACCCATATTATCTTTGATCATGAAGAACAACACAAAAGTGGCATTCGAACATGAGGAAGTGACATGTATTACAATTGATTGAAATTGAAATGGGAAAAAAGTAATAGTTAATGAAATGGATAAAGACTCACCAGATGTTAGACTCCACCCCTGTATTGCACTTCTCACAAACCCTTGTCCATCATGTTTCACTGCTTTGTCGAGTGGAACAAAGATATCAACCAAATATCAAAGGTAGAGGATGTTGCGTGTGCAAACTATTCAACTAAGGTGGAGAATTCCTTCCCTGAAAATGGAACCTCATTGTTCTTGGCTTTGCGAATCTTGAAGCCATAGGGGATATTGATAATTGCCAATTATACACTATACTTGGCAAAAATTTCAATAGATAAAGAAAGTCTTCTAGAAAAATCCCTCAAGATGTCTTCACTTTCTCATCTTGAGAAGAAGGAGGTTTCTCCTAACATCCACTTCCCCTTCAACTTTGAATCTCGACGCTCCACATCTCTCCGAATAAAATTTAGGAAGTTGTTAAGCAAAATAGATAACAATTCAGAAACTTTGTCTTCTTCTTTTTTTCTTGTCATTGTCACGATTCTTCACTTTCTTGCAACCACCCTTCATCTCTGGAATCCAAAAAATTCAGAAATGTTAGTGGAAAGTGATACATGTACCACTCAATCAATGGCAAAGCTAAGAGTCAATAGTGAGGGAAGTTCAAACAAGTGAAGTGATACATGTATCTCAAAAGAATACTTATGTGGTCTCTAATAAAGATAAAAAAGGCCCTATTCACTCTAGAGATGTCTCTTCAGGAAAATTTTTCTTGCATGTCGTCTAGTCCGATTGATTGGCAATCGACATGAAGAAAATCTGAATCTTCAAAAGACTTTTAATTCGTATGGCCTTCTTTTTCATTTTGGTCAATAACAATTCCTTCGCAATGACATGATTGAGGAGTTTGACAACTTCCATCTCCTCTTGAATTCCTTGGAGTGTCCTCCATTAGACGAGCTTGACTTTCTCCGCAAGCTTTATGATGTGCTAAGGAACATCTTTCACTAATTTTTTCTTTGGGAACGATGTTGCCTTCTTATGCCCCTTCAACTCCAAAGCATTGTGCATCATGAAAATCCTATCCTAGAGGGATCATACAATATCAAGAAAAAATCTGAGTTGGAAAAGTCCGTAGTACTTCTCAACATTTTTTATGTCGCCTTCAATAAAATGGAGAAGCATGCATTGTCATGCACACTCAAAATGCATAGAGGAATCATGTTTCTTTTTCCCTCAATAAATCATGCAGATATTATGATAAATCCAATACTTGTCATTTTTTGTCATATTTTTTTGATATTCTTGGTCAAGATTGTTCTCCCAAGCAAGAACCCGAATGCCTTTTTTAGTTTACACTAGTAAAAATACAACAAATGTATTCTAAAACATCTGAAATGCCATATTTTTTGAAAATCTTTTTATAGGCACAATCTCTATGGTTTCCTCCACCAATTTAATATCTCTGAAAGAAAAAAAAAGTTAAGAAATGATACTCATATCACTTTGAGAAGTATAATCTAACACATAAACAAAACTAGTTTCACTTTGGAAAAAAAATACATGTATCACTTCTCAAACTAAACAATATTTGAACTAATTTAAGTCGAAAAGTGATACATGTAGGGTCATGATGTTAAAAAAGGCTCCAAGAGATGTTATCTTGGACCTTATCATATATAAAGTGCAGTAAGGGTGGAAAGGGTATGGGAGAAATCTAGACATATCACTTTGCTGACTAAGGAGCTTATCTGATCGAAGTGGAGCCGACGTAGGACATGGATAGAGGACAACATGATCCTCCAAATATACCAATGCTCAATCCATTTGTGATTAACATCGGGTGTTTTCATTGTGATCACTTTTGGACGTGGTTAGTATATCACTTTAGAGATAACTTTATGCAACAAGTGATAAACTCTCCAGACCCAATTATTCTTCCAGTTGTTTCCTACGGAGCGATTTGGTACTTAACAGTATACGTTTTGATTTAGATTGGGCGGTATGGATCTAAACTTATCAAATCTTTCAACACGTGGGTTCCAATCACTATTGTTTACCCAAAATAAACCATGTGGAGTTGATTGTTATGAATTTTGGCGAGGAGTATTATTCTCAAGTTATAAACTCCCTGGTTCCGTTTGTAGTCGGTTCATACTTAGCCGGTTCTGAGTTGTCATTTTGACTCTTCATTAGTGGCAACTCATATTGTGTATATGATGGCTAAGTAGTGTGTTTAGTAAAGTTGTAAAGCTCTAAGTTAATATGGAGCTAATTTGGCCACACTAGAGGTCAAAATGACATTCTTCATTTTCATTGGCCTTGGAGTTTGGACCAATGGGGGCACTTGGATAACTTCTTCGAGGTTTTGAGGAGTTTTGGAAGCCTTCCAAGAGGATATTCGAAGATTTGAGGACAGTGTTGATGGGAAGAGATATGATGTGGGCTCAAAAATGGATACAATTGAGGGGTTTGGTACTCTGATATGACGATTCAAAGATAGAAAAGGAAATTTAGGCCTTTGAGTATATTTGGGAAGTTTCTGAAAATCTTTCAAAGCTTTTGAGATATCTGATTCAACTTAGATATATTTTACAACTCAAGCTTGTGCTTGGATTGAAATTTCGACTCAATTAGATGAGTTTTAAGTACGGAATGATAGCTTGAAGTTTGTGTACGATCGAACCGGCAGGATGACGATGACTCCACGAAGTTAGTACAACAATCATATCTTTTGTTATCAAAAAGTTTCATCAATAAAACTTTCCATAGGTTTGAATGATAAGTGACCTCTTCATGAAATTTGAGAGCAATTGAAGGCAAGGATTGGGATGTGTGATGGTTTTAGTACAAAGGGGTCTACATATCACCTTGTGATACAATGTGTAATTCGACAATTGTTCTAAGAGATCTAGAGGAGACAAACATATAAAACTTTTCCAAGAGAACAAGAATATTGTAGAGCAATTTTTTGTGAAATTTAGGCAAGAGGTATTGGTCCAATTATTGGATATCATAATCTTTTTCAGCTGAAGTTTTACTGGTTGAAATGGACTCGAATGTGGAGTGCTAAGGAGAAGAAGAAGAAGAGATTGTTAATTCATACAAGGTTCAAGAGGGTCCTTCTACAGCCATGCGTTCAGGCCTTCTCAGAGTGAAGCAATGTCCATGCGACAACATGTCTTGTCCAACTCAAAATTGACCATGTCCTTGTAGTCTTTGGGATCCACAATGACATGAAATGGGGTCATCAAGGCCATGTTGTTCTACTTCTTCAGAATCTTGATATTCTCAATGTGATCTTATCAGTTTCTCGAATCTGTATATTCTCAAAAAATGTGTTTGGATCAAACTTCTTCGGATGAGTTTTTTGAAAAGTAAAATTTAGTGATGTTCATGATATATATGCTTTTCGTTAGTCAACAAGTATCGCGGAGACAATCTAGTTTTCTTTTCTTCTTGTCTACCAACAAAAAATCCTCCGTGAGAATTCTTCCAACAAGGTACGTCTTCAGCAAAACGACATCCTTGTTCTTAGCCGGCAGTGAACGGGCGGTCATTTCCAACCTGTTCTTAGGAATTTTGGTGGGTGAGGAATGTTGATACTTCCCCATTTTCTTCTTCATTCTAGATTTGAGCTTCTCATTGTCAACATTCTAACATTTGTCTTCTCTCTTTGTCTCTTCCGCACATTGCAACATCTACTTACAATTTTTCTTCTCTTGTTGAGTTTGCATTTTGCATTTTTCTTACTTTTCGCACAATGATTTTTCCTCGAGTTTCTCCTTCAATGCCTTTCTTTCATTGTCTTTCTCTCTTGAATATTTTGATCTCCTCCTGTGTTTCCACGCTCTCAAAGGAGGCTTTTTTGGCATTTATATATGAACCACATTGAATGTTTGAATTGCTTCAATTGAGGAGTATATTCATCAAACAGTCATGGAACGGTTTCTCGTACTTCTTTTAATACTCGGTCAAAAAGGTAATGCTCAATGAATGGGCTTAAATATGAAATCAAACAACCTACTTCATTTTTTCTCCAATATCAACAACAACTTGAAAAGCTTGTCATTCAGCTTCAACTTCTTGGTATGGTTCCATAAGAACTTTTTCTTGTTAGCAACGTCGAACCCACTAACACACATGAGCACCCACACAACCTTCTTATTGAAGTTCAACTTGGAAATACTAACAATAATTACTTTTTTATTGACCAATTCTCTCCATTTGGAATTCACGCATAGGATCAAAAATTGAAAGTTTATCTATTTTTCCTCACTAGAATCCTTAAAATATGAAGATTTAATTTTTGAATCATATCAAGATATGATTCAAAAATTATTAGCCAACAATTAATGCTCCCAAAAAAAATTATAAAATTGAAATCATTTTAGATTATTAAAAGTTTCCAAACATCTACTAGTTGTAGTTGTCAAAGATAACCACTAAATAAAAATTGACTGGAGTTAAAAATATTCTTAAAATTAAAAGTATTAAATAAAATAGATTTGAATCAATTATATTTAATTACAATGAGTTTAAGGTAATATAATATTTTATATTTTTTCTCTTCTGTATATTTTGACATGTGGACCTAAATTAATAAACATCCAACGATCAGATTTTATTTCAAAAAAATTTAAGAAAAAGAAAAAATGTACAAGAGTGTACATGAAGCACAAATGAATAAAAGAGAGAAAGTTTGAAAAATATAACAACTAGAAAATTAAGATGTTTTCATTATAACTTCATAATCTTTTTGTCATGAAAGAAGAGATTTAAAATATTGATCATATTTTCAAATATTTTGACATATGTTTGAAATTTTTCTAAATATTTTATTTTATTTCATTAAATTTTGAATAATTAAAAATAAAATATTTATATTAATGTGAAAAAATAGCAGGGTATTAAATTGTCAGATTTTGATGTAGAATGAAAAAAATACAAAGAAAAAAATTTCCAATAAGTCAAAATGTAATATATATAATACAAATATAATTTTTGGACATATGTTTGGCATGAAAAAATTCATTAAAAATTATTTGCTCACATTTTTAAAATATTTTGACATATTCTAAAAATATGTCAAAATATTTTCTTAATTTATATATTATATTAAATTTAAAAATTTTAAATGAGATACCTATATGAAAAAATATATGCATTAATGTGAAAAAATAGTAGACTGTAAATTGTAAAATTTTGATGTGGAATGAAAACAATAGAAAGTCCCAACAATAATAATACAAACAATATGATTAATGCATGACATCTTTGACAATGCATGGACAAGCTGATTCTCATAAATAATCTAATTTTTGGATATGGTTTTGGCATGAAAAAATCATTTAAAATAATTTATCAAATTTTTTAAATATTATGACATATTTGTTTGACTTCATACTTTTTATGATGCACACACTTGAATGATTTTATGGACACATCAACTTGTATTTGATATAAAATTTAAGATTTAGAACAAAAATAATATTTATTTTTATTAAATATTTATATCAACATATTTCATATGAATGAATATTTTTAAATTTTAAATTAAATTTTGATGTGAAATAAAAAAATTTTAAAAAGATTCTTGCAAAACAAAGATGATGTGATTTTTTATTTATTTTTCTCCACAACTACGTAATGCTACATATACGTGTGACTTCACACTTTTTATGATGCACACACATAAGTGATTTTATGGACACGGATAATTTAAATATGTGTTTGATTAAAATGTAAGTGTGAATTTTTTTGTTTCTTAAACTATAATTGAAACCTTGGAGTTATTGCTGCAAGTAAATTTACAAGCAAAAATTATAAGTGTGTGAGATAGTGATGTGAATGTTCGTCGAAAATTCTGCATGCTCTTGACTTAGGTAAAACTATATCTTTCATTTTTCACATGTGATTATGTTTGTAAAGTTATCGTTGTCGTGTTTGTTTCTGTGTGAGTGAAGACCCGATAGGAGAGAGGCCGATACCCGTTGGTCGCGCGTCTTCGACCCGGGTAAACATTTTTTATTCATCCCCGGGGCGATGGAATTAATTAAAGATTATTTCATGTCACTCTTTTACACATGAGATATATTTTGAAGCATGAGAAATATTTTTCACAAGTGTAAAAGCGACGTGGATAACTTCAGCTTCAAAAAATATTAATTTCTAAAATGAGCATGGAAAAATATGTAAAATCAAATGCATTCATATGACAGTACTCCAAATATTTGGCACTATGAAATGCAACGGACCAACAAATCTTATAAATTTTGTCACAAAAAATTGTTATCCTCGTTAAAGGAGAGATGTCAACTTTGTACAAATAAGTCTGGTTGGAGAATAATTACGAAATTTACAAACTCCGAAAATTTCAATTTTCCAATGGGTCCAATCTATCAAGGCTCTAAAGTTACTGACTTTTCACAGTAACTCACATCATCCAAAGGCTCAAACGGTGTTACGCTTAGCCCCCATCTAAGGATCTGGTAAATTCAAATGTTCTCGGTGACATCATGAGAACCCTTTCCTGGCTACAAAAACTGATACCGACGACGCAAGTGAATTTTAATGTCATACCAATGTTTCCAATTGGGACCATTTGGTGTATTTTTAAATTCATTAATAATATAATCACATAATTTTGCAACTAGCGTTCGCAGTCTAGCGGTTAGGGGTGCTGCCTCGTAAGCAGCGAGATCGAGTTCAATCCCCGGTGGAACCGTGCGCGAGCGAGATCGAGTTCAATCCCCGGTGGAACCGTGCGCGATCTGCTTCCAGGATCTTCGACTCCAAGCTCTTGAGAGAATTGTACACTTCTGAGCCGAACGTTTTAGAAAAACATTCAAGGTTAAATCCCAACGCTTCGTTATAGTTTTGAGCCCAAACTAGTAAACCCTCGTTTGGAATATCTGATCCACTAACACTCAAGGTTTTACTTTGATCAATGACACACTAGGTGGCATGATTAATCATTGAGACGACCGAGATACCAAGGATCATAGCATAACTTCAAAATACAAAATTTCATAATTAATCATTGTACTATGTCAATTATATCAATCAATTTTACTAAATTATCACATCGTGCACATCACAATGCACATATCTTCATACCCCAACACAAGTGTACCACAATAATCTATTCTCAAAACGTCCACAAGTACACTCCATTCATAAATATAAAATAAAAGTAAAATTACAATCAATCCAAATCCACTTTGTGTTTCAAAGACTCCATATTCCTACACTAGCTACTATCCGTCATAACCACACTCTCAACTTCAAAATCTATCCTCCAATGAGACCTAATTCTAACTCTAACCCTTGAGCCCTAGGTCTTCTAATGGCGTTATCAGCCCTAAGATAGTTCTAGTGCAAACAGGGCTAATTGTATTATCGACTCAAACTTTTGAAACTAATCATGCATATGCACAATCACCTAACTAGGGATGCCGCTACATAAGCCATGTGGCATAGTTTGGATTTCTAACTTTCCTAATCCTACAGTATATAAAGTCATTCCGGAGTCATTACCTTCAGTGTTACAATGGTATCAAAGCATACTTATTGTTCCTATGAGTGTGGATCACACTCTTGGAAAAGAGAGTGTTTGTTAGAGGCTGATAGTGGTCATTGAGCTGTAAGTAGTGGAAGAGGGTAATTGTGGATGCAGGTTCTGGATGGGGAGATAGAATAGTATAAAGATTCCCATTTTTTAATCCTTTTCATATCAAACTATTATATATTGAGAGAGCAAGATTTACTCAATATTTAGTTTATCATTTTGGTGCCAATTTTATAAACCAAGTGATGAGATCTCGAGATCCGATTATCTTACCTATAGTCACCTACGACGTTACTTGGGATCTCACAATATACATTTTAGTTTAGAGATTGACCTCAATAGATCACCACAGGTGAGATTCAACACATTATCACATGCATTGATAATAAAAAAACTCGTTGATTATATATCTTATACACTTAGATGTTATTTAATTCAATCATTTTTTGTATAATTTGGAGCAAAAATCTATCGTTGCAATATGTCAGTCAATCAATATTATTTTTTATATATGTTTGTATTTCAATATAAGTGATCCGTTTAGTGATAAATTTTTATAATGGTTCAATGAACTTTAAGATGCAAAAGGCAATTGCAAGTATATGTATTACATATTTATGTGAAATTAACTTGAGAGCACATATTTAAATTATTGCTCACTTTTATTTTCATATTTTGTTAGAACATCAATATTTTATTTCAAGGGTCGGCAATGTGTTATAATATTTTATTATGTTTATTGATTTTGAGTTCTTTGATAGAACAATTATTATATTTCTCAAGAGAAGTGTGCATGTAATCATGTGCATAAATAAGTGTTTGAATGTAAAATGAGTAAATATATTATTAAGATTGAAGAGTTTTTTTTATATTATTTATGAATTGACTATATCTCAGTTTTACAATGAAGATGATTTGATATTATTAATGTTGCACCAATTTTAAATGTATGTAAAAAAAATATACAATCTAATGTTGTGATTGAAGTCATTTGGTTATAAATTCTTTATGATTGGTTGTGTGAGCAATAATCATATGCTTAAATGATGAGATGTATTTGATGTATAGAGAATGTTGAAGATAATGGTTATTGTACAATTTAGCTAAATGGAATTTTTTTTTCTTTTGATTTCAATGTGTGCTTTTAGTTTTCTTTTCAATAAATAGATATGTTGACAGAGTAATTGAGATAACACAATATGTAATGGTTGTGGAACATTGCTCACAATTAATTATAAAAGTGTTTCAAATTAATTTATACATAAATATAATTTATATATAGATTTTAATGTATGTGAATAAATATAATAAATAATTATGAAAAATATTTTTTTACGTGTTGTCGTGTTATGACAATGGTTATATTTTTTTAGGGTTTTATATATTTTTTTAATAAGATTTTTTTAAAAATAAAAGTTATTATTTGACTATGTAAATTTTAAAATTAAACCTACCCATTAGCATAATTTTTTATGATTGATCCATTTATAAAACTACTGAGAAAATTATGATGGATGAATTTTATAAATTAAATCAAGTGAATTTGTATTTATATATGTAAGGCATATGAATTTTATTCATTGATTGAAACGAATTTGTCTTTCCATATATAAGATGGTTGCTATGTTGGATTATGTGAGGTTGATGCCACTTATCTTAGAATTTTAGAATTTTAATCATATATATAATCTTGTGTATTGAGAATGATTGAAGTTATACATTATACATGGTGATTATTATTCTTGTGTGATGTTCAAATAATGACATTTTGTCTAAAAGTGCGATTAATGTTAAATTTTATAAATCATGTATATATAATGATGTCATGGATTTTTTTGTGATTTAATATAATATAGATGCAAATAATGTGGAAATATAATTATTTTTGTGTTAATAGCCGCACTTCAGAATTCTAAAATTCTTCATTCAGATTTAAGCACTAAAATAAAAAATATAAAAAATAGAAATTGATCACACCAACTTCAAATTACTCTACCTCTAGATCGCCACCACGGTCTTCACTCCATCAATGCAAGCACACTATACAATAAGAAGATCAAAGCTCAAAATTCACCTAAATACCATTAGCACTCCAAGAACTCATAATTCTCACCACATAGTCCAATTTGAATTTTCAAAGTAATCTTTTCTACTTTCAAAAAGTCCACAAAGACACTTCGCTCATAACCATAGCACAAAAGAGAGATTACATTTGAGCCAAACTCACTTTGTGTTTCAAAAACTCAAGTTTCATGCATTAGCTACTATCCACCTTAGCCACACTCTCAAATGCTCAACTTCAAAAACTACCCCCAAGAAGTCCTAATTCAAACTCTCTATCCTCTGAGCTTTGGATCTCCTAACGATGTTGTCGGTTCTAACGGCTACACCAAGACGCTAATTACCCTCCCGACTTTAAATGTTGTATCTGCTCATGCATGCATGCACTCACCTAACTAGGGATGCCGCTACATAAGTCGTGACAAAATGCTCGTTATCATTGTACTCTATAGTAAAAAGCATCTAGTGAATTAGATAAAACTCTATGATAACAACATAGAAATACTTGAAAAATTCCTCCCATTATCATTCTTAATTCATTCTAGAATGTTGAAAGTGTGATATGACTACAACCAAAGAAAGTATATCAAGATAGCAATCTCTCTTGAATGCTCATTACTTTATTTTTAATTTGTCCAACTTGCAAGTCTTCCATAAGACTTGCAAAGCTATGTAAGCTCTCGTATCATTCATTGGTCATACTTTCGCAATAAAGTTTACAATATGCCATTTTTGCCAAAAAGAGATGGTTCAATGGTTAATCCACTCTCCTAGAAACTTGGATCCCATGGTGAATAGGAGAGCAAAATACTATTTGCCTAAACACATGACCACACTTTTATCTCTATGTTTACATGTTACTCTCAAGATACTCTAAACAGTGAGACATAACAAAGCATTTTAATACATTGCATGGCCTTAATTAGAAATTGATTGTAATGCACACCATGTCAATAAATGGAAGAACCCAAAATGGCAACCAATATGATAATAATCATCTAACTAGAAGTGCTGCCATGCACTTGTACAATCAACTCATTGACATGCATAGAAAACATACAAGCAAAAAAATGATCATTGAAAATCTCCATAAAAAAAATTATGGAGATTTTCAATGATCATTTTAATGTAAACAGATAAAAAAATTTCATCTGTTTACATTACAAAGTTGCATACCACATAACACTCATTATTGCAAGAAAATATACCCACAAAACTAAAGAAAGTTTTTTAAAAAACCTTTTCTTTCAACATCTTGAAAATAATGTCAAGTAGATAAAAATCTTGTGTTCATCCCAGTGGATGCAAAAACTATCATACACAAAGTCATAAAACAACTACAATTTTTATACAAAAATGTTATAAATATTTTGTGTAGCCTACATGAAGCTCATCTAACTCATCATTATATAACTCATATATGAATTCCTTCATATGATCTACCCAAATGTATCTTTACATTTTGCACCTTTTGGTTCTGATATTCCGGTGAAGGTTGGGGATGTAGTAGCTGAGCATAATTTCTTCGTGCAAGACTCTCCATCATACCCATTGATTCTTGGGCAGCCTTACATCATAGCGCTGAGGATGGAGACAAGAGTGCTTGATGATGGATCAGCATATGCACGAATTCGCAGCGAAGATGGGAAACAGTTAGTGCATTTTCTAACAATTCCAGCAAATCATGAGAGAAATGGCATAGGTTGAGAGAGGGGGCTTTCCCAAAATCTGAAGATTTTGGAGAAGTACCGCTGTAGAGAGAGGATATAGTGGTATGGAGGAGAAGGTACTCTCACTAACACAAGAGAAAGGTATATTTTGTACGGGATTGAGGGAGATTTTGCGTGATGGATATGCTACATACAAGGAGTTTGCTAATTTGAAAAGATGGAAGAATAACAAACTGCACAGATATGAAAAAGACCTTGCAGATTTGAAGCTTCTTGAGGAAGATGAATATATATCGGGAGTTTATGAGAAGTTTGGGTTGGGAGATCCGTTGAAGGGGATGATGGAAATTGGATTTGGTGATGAGGATAAGATAGTGGAGGTTCACTCTAGAGAGCTCTATTCCACTATCAAGGCGTTGTCTGGAGAGAAATCTATATTTGGGGTGTGGGAGGTTGTCATTGTTGGTCATCTGTGTGGATGGTACGGTCGAAAACCAGATTCCAACAAGGTGGATGCTATTCAAAGGATGCGCAAGAGCTGCAATTCCTTGATAGAAGTGAGGCGGTTTTTAGGTGCTGTTGTGTTCTATCACATATGGATTCCTCACTATGCTCATATAACAGATCCGTTATATGGGCTGTTAAGGAAAATCAGAAGTTTGTATGAGAGAATAGACATGTAGAGGTCATGAGGAAGTTGAAGAGGTGTATGTCATCACCTCCGGTTTTGCGAATGATAGAATATCATGGTGAGAAGTCAGTGATATTGACGGTGGATACCAGTCCTATTGCCATAGGATGGGTAGTGGGGCAGGATGACGAAGTTGAAGATGAGTCATATGGGGAGGATTTAGCCGGAGTAGAAGATCAGGTTGATATAATCTGATGCCGCGCACACCTTGGTTACCTTTTGGTGCATACTGGAGGATGCATAGGTTTAGAGGGGGTGGATGTTGTGTTGTGATGCGGCTACTATGAGAAGATGATGACATGTGTCATCTACAAAGTTGTTGTCATGACGGCGATACTTTAGGTTAGGGTAATAAATGGCATTGCAAGGCTGTAAAGAGCCAGGGAGATCCAGACACATCACCTCTGACTAAGGAGCTTATCTGATTGAAGTGGAGTTGACGTAGGATGTGGATAGGGGACAACATGATCCTCAAGATGTACCATTGTTGAGTCCATTTGTGATCAACATCAGGTGTCTTCATCGTGATCGCTTTTGGATATACTTAGCTGGTTTCAAGTTGTCATTTTAACTCTTATTAGTGACAACTCATAATGTGTATAGGATTTCTAAGTAGTGTGTTTAGGATAGTTGTCAAGCTCTAAGTTAAAATGAAGCTAATTTGGCCATACTAGAGGTCAAAATAGCATTCTCCATTCCCATTGGTCTAGGAGTTTTGACCAATGAGGGCACTAGGGCAACTTTTGAGGTTTTTAGGGATTTTGGAGACCTTCTAGGGAGACATTTGGAAATCGGAGGATAGCGTTGGAAAGCTGATGGGACGAGCTACAATGTGGACTCAAGAATGGATGGATTTGAAGGATTTGTCACTCTGAAATGGTGATTCAAAGTTAGAGAGAGAAATTTAGACCTTTGAGTGTATTTGGAGTGTTTGTGAGAATTTGACGAGGGTTTTGGGAGATCTGAGTCAATAGAGATACAGTTTACAACCCAGTCTTGTGTTTTGATCAAAGTTTTGACTCGATTAGATGAGAGTTGAGTATGGAGTGATAGGTTGAAGTTTGTGTAAGCAGTTAGAGTTGCAGGATTGCATTGACTATCACAAACTTAGTACATCAATCATATCTTTTGATACCAAAAAGTTATGTCAATAAAACTTTTCAGAGTTGAAGTTCGGATGATGAGTGACATTCTCATGAAATTTGAAAGCAATTGGAGTTAAGGATTGGGATGTGTGATGGGTTTTGTACACAAGGGTCTGCATATCGCCTTGTGATACAGTGGGTAAATCAATAATTGTTTTGAGAGATCTAGAAGGCAAAAACATATGAACGTTTCTGATAGATTGAAAGGGTCGTGAAACAATCTTCTGTAAAGTTTAAGCGAAAGTTATCGGTCGAATCATCGGATATTATGATCTTATTCCGCTGAAGTTTTACCTGTTGTAATGTGGAGTGCTGAAGAGAAGAAGAAGAGATTGACAACTCACACAATGTTCTAGAGTGTTCACAAGGTTCCAGACGCTCGGGCGTTCTGAGAGCAAAGAATTATCCTCTGAGACAATGTATTATTCTGTTTAGTTTATTGTATAATTTATTTAGTCAAGGTGTCTCCATTGCTCTACGTACCACTAGCTAGTGCAATCTATATCAATCATGTTAGGCGATACTTATTTGGATACTATGTTGTTTGTATCCAGTTTTCACTAGATAGTTAGGATATATTAGTTGCTATTGGATATATTTTTCCTTGTGATACTATTGTGCTACGGGTCTTCCCATAGTTTTTGTTATTTTACTTTGTTTTCCTTTCTATCCATATGGGAATACTGAGACTTCATGAAGGGTCTGACACGGTCTTTATATCATAAAACGTGGGGAACTGTGCTGTGGATGTAATCGTGAAGTGACTCCGGTCTACCACAGTAGGATGTCTACCACGGTGGAGAGTGCAGTGTACTGTATACATGGCGTGTTGTGGCGCGTTCAAACTTTGCCTCGTCTAGTCTCCCGCCAGAATATCTGCCTCGTCTAGTCTTCTTGCCTGCTTGTAGACATGTCAAACACGCAGCCAGAAGCTCGTCACCTTTGAATCTCCAACGCTCCTATCTACGGTGTTTGAAATATTGGAATCACTCCTCCCCTTAAGGATTCAGTGCTCGTGCGCGAAGTTGAGCACATGTGTGTTCAATTCGTCAAACCAAATTTCGTTCCGCTTTGCTTCCAAACAGAAGCCGAGGTGTCAGGAGAGCTCCGAATTCAATTCAGACAGAGGTTTTTCTGCGGAGCAGAAAAAGCTGATACAAATTGAATTGTTTGCTGGACAAACCTACGTCGGAGCTCCCTGCGTGATTTGTTAGTGAAGAGCTGCAGGACTGCAGATTTGGGAACTGAAGTTTTGTAGCATTTGCAAGAGGGGAGGTCCCTTTTTGCCTTCGAGTAGAGGTATTGTAAGTAAACGTCCACATTCGGCGAGTCATTCTGCTGCTGCTGCTACTAATTGGCATCTTTCTGGTGCTTATAAGCGTCTGAAGGATAAACGAGGATCGTGTTCAGTGGCTGGTCACATCTCGAGAAGATCTTGAAGATTTCTGGAGAGAAGCCTCTTATTTGGTACCTCTGTTCAGTAGCAATATCTTCGCTGCAGGTGTTGCTGTAGTGAACTGTGTTGAGCAATCTATCTATCATCATCTATGTGGACAGCCCAAATCAGAATTTGGTGAGGAGATAACTATTTAATTCAGGCGAATTGTTGGGACGGGGTTGGTGGTCAACACGGAAGACTCAAAGGATTTGAAGTAGGCCGAAGGCGTCTACTGAACGAACACAATGCCGTCTCTTACGTTTCCCGATCTTGAAACGAAGCAGATTGTTATGCTCATGAAAGAGCTGGGGGTAAATCTGGAGGAAAAGAATCTTCTCAATCCGACGTCAGAAATCATGTGGCCATTGTACGAAACGGTGGCTCAAAATCTTCTTGGGATCTCCAGGTACCGTCTCTGTTGTAGTGTAGCAAGTCATTGCTGATATTCAAATCTCTGCAAAATATCAGTCAGGAATCTAGTCCCATCGGCAGGTTTGTTTCAACTTCACACAATTCCAATTAAATGAAGAACTATACCTTTCACGTTTATTACTTTCATTTCTGCAGAGAAGAACTTCAGCAACCAGCCTTCAACGTTCTGTGCAAGCTGGAGTATTCGGAATTGCACGAGGAATCAGTTTGTTCTATTGCCTCATGGCGGATCATTAGGCAGCTCATGTTCGCTGCGGGTGTAACGGATTTCACCTTCCGTGATCTCATCAAACCGGACAGTAGACGCACTATACGAAATTTAAGTGGACTTATCAATTATGCGAGATTTAGGTAAGTCGATTCACAGTGACGAATGAGTAGATTTTACTCGACCCTAAAATTGATCCGAACCGCAAGGGCCAATGTTTTTAATGCCAGCATTAACTCCAGCCGCATAGGATAGGATCTGCTCGCAGTGAACCTTTGTTTATGAAACACCTCGAAACGTTTGATCATTATCAGTTCCATGAAGATCATAATCACTTGATTCGTGAAGTCTACCACTGCTGTATGTGGGAACACATTTCTTGCCGTCCATGCCAATTCAGGTCAAGATCTGCACTCAATGTCTAAATGTTTCTGAGGCCTATTTTCACAATGACTGGGAATACGTCGTATTCTTTCTTCTCAGGGCTGAACGAGAGGACAAACTTGCTGTCCTTCAGGACGAGAGTTTACTGGACACCAAGCTGCAATTAGAAGATGACATAGAAGAGGTAAGACATCACTCGCGTTGTAAGTAGAAGGTAAAGGAAGATCTCTACTATCCTCTACCTCTTGTCCTCGAGATCGTGTATGTTGTCATCGTTCCAAATTGCAAACCTCCACTCGAAGTTCGAGAAAGGTCTGCCTAAATCTGAAGTCTTAATCCAACAGATAGTTCCTTCTCCTCCACAGCCGGGATGCCTTCACCGACAAAGTGTTGGAATATCACTTCATTGGACAAGTAACTCATAAGAGAAAAGTGTGGAAGGGTATTGCATCCGTCGCCCTATTCATTTTTGTTTTCAAATAGTTGTCTTGTGTCCCGAGATTGCTTGCTTGCATGTTTTAACAGCTCCGTGATGGCCCTGCCTTGACAGGTTAAGCGTGAGATCGCTGCCATTGAAGCCGAAAAGAAAGGACAGATACCAGCTGTGCAAGCTCTTGAAGCTGAGACCCATGAGTTGTGGCAAGATGTGTCAGCTCTCAATAAAAGACAATCTGTGTTCCAGAGCGAGATCCGTGCGCTGAAACAAGAGCTCAATAGCATCAATGATGCCGTAAGTTTTGTCAATTTGTACGTAGAAATAATTATTCCCAATGACTGTTTCTTGTTTGCAGGTAGTTTCGTAATCTACAATTCTTTAACTGTAAATGGGGTATCTGAAAGTGAGTATTTTCTTTGATTTTTGGTTGAACGCAGATATCTGGTCAAAAGTACATGCTCCAACAAGCGAAGCAAGAAGAATCAGATCTAAGGGGCCAGATTGTGCAGTCGCCTGAAAAGCTTCAGGTTTGTGCTCTAGGGACAGACAAAGTATAATAACAAAAGGTTTGTGCTCTAGTATAGGTCCTTATTTGTACGTCTGGAGACTGATAGTTTGATATCATGTTTCGTCTTTGGGTTTTGCAAGTACTTCATTGCAAAATCCAAAGATGGTGCAGATTTCAAGGTAAAAAGTTTGATCAAAAGACTAAATTTTCTGCCAGGACAGCTCAAAGTATCTTGTGCACGTCAGTGAGAACCTCTCTGTTTCATTCTCCTTGAATTGCAGAGGTCAATAGAAGAGCAGAAGATCATTCTTGAAAAAACTGAAATAGCTGTGGAGGAGGCTCGCAAAAGTCTCAACCGTTGGGAACAAAAGCTGGATTCATTTTCGAAGGTTGGTACAGAAGTTACCTGATTCATATACCTGGATTATGTTTTTGACATGTCCTTCGTCAGCATAGTAAGTCACTAACTCTGTTGCAATTGTAACTTAACTTACTTTTCTGTTATTGAATTCTTAGGCTGAAAAGAAGGTGTTGAAGTACCTAGGCCGGCTTGAGGAAGCTCAAAAGTTGGTAAGATGATTCTTTCCACTTTCTATTGCATGAATTATAACATAAATTTGAAGGTCGGAACAGAAATCTACTTCGGCGGTAAGAAAGTTCTCAACTTTTGGCTTGAGCTTAAACTTGACACCGAATTCGCTCTAGGCGGTCAGTCACAGCATTCCAGACTCCCCACGTCACATGAACCCACGCCGAATTTGAATCTGCTTACAGCATTTGAACGTTTGTCTAATGAACTTATGTCTCCTAAATCTTCACACGGAAAAAGTGTTACAACAGATGATACATAAGGTATTATCCTTGGACTCTCTCCGAGCAAAATTCTGGAGATAATTAAGATCGGAAAGCAGGTCTGGCATCCGGAGCCTTTTCTTCCCGTAAGTATCAATTTTTGAGAAGAATTTGGCGTCTTACGGTTGAAATCTACAGTCGCGGTGCATATTTGAAGAAGAAACTTCTACCGGTGGAGTATTTCTGTAAGCACCACATACTGTAGCAAGGCTTCTAGCATCTCTTTAGTAGCTACTATCCACCTGGACACTGATAGTTTGAATTCTTGTTTTCTCAGCTGACCACGCAAAAGACGGCTACAAAGCAGGTTAAGGCCCTCAAGGCCAAAATCAAAGCAGATGAAGAGGAAGAGCGGCACCAAAACACCAAGCTGGCAGAGCTTACATTGAAAGGTCCTGATTGAAAAATGATTCTGCCTTAAAGCACCGTTAAAGAACACACCTCAAATTAAATCTTAACTTTCCTGCTTTCCGTAACTCTGCAGGCGATCACTGCCAGGAGCTTATTGATAATGCGGAGCGCCTCAATCTTTCGAAGACTGAGGAACAAGAAAGGTCGCTAGAAGAGGTTAAGGAGAGGTACTCACAACTGATAAAGCGTCAACAAGAAGCTGATCTTCCCAAGAAAGAAGCTCAGGTAGGGATGGTGGCCCCTCCTTGCATTTGTAGATAGCCGTTTCGTTCTACTTACGTTGAAGCCACTCGTAGTTTATTCAACGTCTGGTCGGTATTGAGATCCGCCTGTAGCTGTATGGGAAGGCAGTGTGTATGCACCAGCATGTTTGATTTGATATCTCAGTACAGGTTTCAGTTCTCATGAACACAGTACATAAGGTGCTATACACCGGCAGGTCATACTCGTTAACATTCTAGCGGATTGAAAATGGAGTATGTCCATGTTTGTACTCCGTGCGTGAATCAAGCTCTATGTGCAGTACTGATGATGTCGGAAATGCTTTAGGTACAATATCTGATTAGTCAGATCGCCAAAATTTTTAATACTAAGGAGGAAGTTATTCGGAGTTTCAGGGAGGAAATCGCAGGAATTCAGCAACAGGTGACATGTCCCCCCTCTGTTTCAAATATTATAACTTCCATAATCCTTAAATCAACATCATGAGCAAGGTACTTGCTTGATTATATCAACGTAGCAAGGCCGTGGGCTTACTCTGAACGTTCCATATTTCATCCTTGATGATGAGCAAGGCGCACTCTAATACCTTCGGGTTATACACTAATCAGATAAAACCTGTGGATCAGCGTCCATCGTAATCTTCTTGGTCCTTTGATCCTAACCGGGCCAGACGGAGATAAAGTCAAAGAACCTTTGACTCTATCTCTATTCATGGTGTTCCTTGTGTAGCAGGCCACTTTTCCTAGTTCTGGATGCTCTTGTCAGTGAGAAGTTCCCCTTTCTTTGTGCAACTTTATTCATTGACCCTACAAATGCCAAGTTTGTTTGAATCGTGAATGTGCTTAAGTAGCAAAGGTCTTGATGGCTTCCACGCTCAGCAAGCTAAAAATATGAGAATTATTGCATTTTTTCTCTCACAATTTACAAACTCTTACGACGTTATTGTGATTCAGGTCTTGGTATATTATCGTGCTATACTCTCCTGCACAGGAACTGTTCCACAATTGTCCGGTTAATAAAGCCACGAACTATTTTTGTGGTTCCAAACCATTTTCCCTCTATTCTGACGGTGAGACCTGATCCCTTTCTTGCTACTTGCATGATTGTCTTAAAGTTCCAAGTGATATCAGATAGGTATTTGACGAACTTTGGGCAATACTCTGCTCTTGCAGGTTCACTGAGATCCTCTTTAGAAACCATTATCTTCATCCCTCGTGAAGGTCGGACGAGACATATCCAATATTACAGGATGCATTGAGCGAGCCCATTTGCGTAAAATATCATTCAGTTTTAGTATAAACTAGTTAAGTAAAAGCTGATATGAGTTTTCATCCACCTGTACATGCATGCTCAATTTGTACAATCTATGTAAAAAAAGAACAGACGTCGGCCTACAGTACCTTGGAACTGCTGTCTGCTAATGTTGCCTGACATCGTCATTACTATCTTCACTCAAAACTGTTATTTGAAAAATTGGGCCGAACGTGCATAAACACCGCTCCTTCCAAATGAGATTTTTGGTTCACATGTGAATGCTTGAATCTTACACAATCTCAAATTATCCTGCTTTTCAGTTCTGTAAACTCTCGGTGAGTCTTCTCACCAGAGTTTTCAAAGTGTTTTGAAATTTGGGATTCGTCACAATTCTGTTGTATTCGACACGTGGCCTTAGGAATGTTACCGACCGGTCTTCTGTTCGTCCACTCCGTATGAAGCTGGTGTTGTTGATGTTGTGAGAGCATCCCCCTCGACGTACACTCTCGTGCACGCACCCAGCTACGACCGTGGTCGATACCAACTACACGTGGAGTAAATGAATCAAAGCTCATGCGCCAGTCGTCTGATGTGGATCTCGTGTTACGGTGTTCTCAGTAGGCTCCGTTGACAGCGCAGAAAGAAGACGCCATTTTACAGTTCAGAGGATTAGACTGGCGTCGACAAGCCAAATCACATCTCATCTAGTTTTTAAATCTTAATTTGGGTCACTCGAGGACAATTAAGCTTAATTTTGTGATTCCGAGGACCTCAGCCGGGACTAGGCGAAAACAACGGGCCTGGCAAGTTCATTCCAAATGCAATGTGCACAAGTGGTTTGACTCGCCAAAGGGTAGCTGTGCGTCAGTGCGCGGGACCTTCTTGCAAGAGAATTAGAACTTTCATGATTCAAAACCTGCCAAACAATTCTGCCGATGCTTCTTCCCGTCTTTTATTTGCTCTTTCTCTTACGGCCGTAGCTCTGCGGCCGGATGTGGCAAATTTAATCTGGGTCCGTGATAGAAACAGGAATCGTCTCCTCCCGTACTCACATTCGACGAAGATGGATCCTGTGAACCTGTGACCATGTCACGATGACGGAAGCCAACTTGTTACAGCATTTTTTCGTACCTATAAGAAGGTACTCTGTGGGTTTCATCATGTGGTAGTTGGTGTGAGTAGCGGAAGCTTTTATTCCAACCTGTGTGAGCTGTACTCGCGAAAGCGAAACGAAGATCTCAGGAACCTGGCCTCTCTACGAAACTGGACCCGACCTTTTTACTGTAATCAATACTGCGAGCGAAAGGTATCTGCGTTTACGAAGTGAACGGGTGAAAGTTGTGACACACCTCAAAGACTTAGTAAGATATACTGACTTCTCTCCGTCGGTCTTGTCTGCATCTGCCCAAGATACGCTGCACGGTACTTCTCAGATTGTACGCACTTGTTATTCTAGCCATCAATCATAGGCGTTACAGTTATGTACTCATTTACTGTCACAGCTTAGAATCAGGAGTCAATGTGTGTATGAGACGCCCCTCAGTTTTGAATTTGTGCTCTCTGGTAATTTTTTACTTGCCAGCACCCAACGCAGGGACCCGGATATGGTCTGAGCATGTCATGTGTATACGACCTTTTGAGTGAACTCGGTGGTGCTTTCTGTTTGTTGCTCCAGTACTTTAATAATAGACAAACACGAATTCTGTTTGTTCCCCTGTTTCCGTTTGGACTGTCGTCTGGGAAGTGCATTTGTCGTCCATTCAACGGTGATCCATGTCTGTGGATGTTAAGAAAACCTGGAAGGGTATACCAAAGGCTCCTGTGGTCACATAGGACATGGAGTCCGTTGCAGAAGAGGTATGACTACTGAATGACATCCTCACGTGGGCGGGCGTATGTGGTGTAGACAGACTTGACTATTTTATTGCGTTGATTCCTTGCTTTGAGGAGATCCAGCAAGGCAAGTGCTTCCGGTAGCCTGTGAGTAATCACCTTTCTTTGGTCCCGGGATCAAGGAGCACTTTTATATATCGAACATCTTTCGGTATAACTTAGAGTGCTCAAAGCAAGCCACACGCTCTGAATACATTAGCATGGAATAACGCGACAGGACTCTGGTCTTATTGCGTTGGTCTTCGGGACCGGAGTAATGATTAATAGGGACAGTTGGGGGCATTCGTATTTCATGGTCAGAGGTGAAATTCTTGGATGTATAGGATCAACATATCCTTCATTCTCGAGATGTTTACGTGTCCAGGGCAAAAGCCTGTGGACATGGTGAGAGGTAGGAAATCTCATGCAAATGACAAACATCGTTCTGGAGACCAAACGTGAACCAGCTCCAGAGATCTACATTTGCGGTGATACAAAGACTGCAGAATGCAGTGTGCTGAATCTTAACAGTGGTTGTACATAATAGGTAGAGAGTTGTTTCTGAACGTGTCTGAAACTTTTGAATCGTAGAATCTGTTTCTGTTGCGTTCAGCGGAAGTGAATAATTGAGTATGGAAGAATCAGAGTCTTCGGAGACAACACAGGAACTGCGAATCAGTAGGATTGTGGCTAGAGTCGATCAGAGTGTTGACAGGAATGTAGAGGGAACAAACCTCATACCAGTGTCAAGCGCTGAACTGGACGATGATGGGCGTCCTAAACGTACAGGTAGGCCCCAAGAAAGTCCTTTGAATGACAGTAGTGAGTGTGAGTTTTGAAACCAGTGACTGCAAACCATTAGTTTTGACGATTGCAGTGGTCTTTAATCTGATTCTCTACTCTGGAGCAGGAACGTTTTGGACGGCATCTGCCCATGCAATAACCGCATGTATAGGATCTGGAGTGTTATCTTTGACATGGGGAGTCGCTCAGCTTGGCTGGATAGCAGGGCCCTTGGTGAATGTTTCCTTTGCCGTCATAACATACTTCACTTCGGTTCTTCTCGTTGATTCCTACCGCTACATGAATCCTGTATCTGGGAGGCGGCTGTACACATATATGGATACAGTGAAGACCTATCTGGGTGAGCCTGCTCTGCGGTCTGTGAACCCAACAGATGAACATTGGACAGCTCACATCGACCACCATTAAATAGATACTGTATTTCTGGCATGCTGTTGTCGATTTCTGATTATAGGCAGTTCAGCCTTAATGTGCCCGGCTTCTTCTGCATTTCTTCTATAGTCAACACATATGATGGTTTGACTGCTGGGAATCTTGGGGAAAAGGAGAGGAACAAGGTTGTTGTGGCCCTCGGCCTTTTCATAAAATCAAAGAAAAGAACAAGACATTTTATTTCAGTGAGTTGGTGCTTACAGGGCGGAAGGACACAATTGTTTGCGGCCTTGTGCAGTATACCAATCTTTTTGGTGTTTGCATTGGTTACACCATTACAGCCTCAACCAGTATGGTGTAAGTAGATATCATGAAATGACCCCAAGTGCTGCATCTGCTTGTAACGATGAACTAATTTTTTTTGAGCTAAGAGATCGTGAGACATGCTCAAGAGGATATAATACATTGCTTCTACTAATACGAATGTAGTATCGATGCAGGGCAATCAAACGAGCCGGCTGTTTTCATGAAAGAGGACGTCATGCAGAATGTCACGTATCAAACAACTTGTACATGGGTATTTTTGGTGCAGCTCAAATCTTCTTCTCGCAAATTCCAGATTTCGCTCAGACTTGGTGGCTCTCAGTACTTGCCGCAATCATGTCATTCTCCTACTCAGGCATCGGTCTTGTATTGAGTCTCATTAAATTCTTTGGTAAGAAGGGAGATGTGTGATAATGTGACTAAGCTTACCGCATAATTACCCAGTTCAAAAGATGTATAGTTATAATGCTTATTGTTTACTTTGAAAATCGCAGATTCTGTAAAGAATGTTTGATTTCTGAGGAAACGAATTCTTTCTACAAGAGATATTTGACGAAGAAAAAATTTAATGGCTATTATCACGCTTTGATGGTTGCTCACGTGTTTTGTGATTCTTTCAAATATTTTCATTGATATTTTTTCTCAAACTGTGGTCAGAAAGAAACATGTGTATGTCAGAAAGAAACATTTTTCCCGGTTAATTAAGAGGAGGTAGATATGTTGAATTTGGTGTGTATGCAAGGCGGTGTCAAATATGTGGAGGTTAGATAATCGGCTTCTTCTGATCCGAAGACAAAACTTCTGACCAGTTTTGAGTTTGCAACAATCATGCAGATGAAGGACACGTTAGGGGGACACTTTCTGGTTGGCCTGTTGGTACTGAAAAGGATGAATACACTAGAGCTCAGAAAGCGTGGAAGAGTCTGTCGGCATTAGGCGATATTGCCTTTGCATACGGATTCATTATAGTACTTCTTAACATACAGGTATAGAAAGAGTTCTATATCTTTGTGCATATTCCGTTTTAGAATTTGTTTCTAACGATTTTTTTATTACTATTTAGTTTTCAGTTCAGATTAGGCGAATGCGTCGAAATACTTATCCGGGTTCAGACATGTTCAAACATGTGCATATGTATATAGTAAGACATTGTTGTTAAATATCCAGGACACGCTGAAAAGCCCTCCGCCGGAAAACAAGACGATGAAAAAGGTTGCGCTGGCGTCGAACTTTACTTGCAGTATCTTCTACTTGTCGGTTGGTTGTGTGGGTTACGCTGCCTTCGGTAACCACGCTCCCGGGAACCTTCTCACAGGCTTCGGTTTTTACGAGCCATTCTGGCTCATCGACTTCGCCAATGCCTGCATCGTCGTTCATCTTGTGGGAGCTTACCAGGTATTTTACTGGCTGATGTACCTCTCTACCCGCTTCTAAAGCTTGCAGAATAGTTGAATTATCAGCAGCAGCAACTAATGTGTTCGTTTCGTTGCAGATTTTTGCTCAACCGCTTTTCTCTTTTTTAGAAGGTTTAGTACTGAAGAGATGGCCAAAGAAGACCTTTCTCAACAACACTCGAAGTGTGTCCATACCTGTTGTTGGTAGGATCCAACTGAATATTTTCCACCTGGTCTGGAGAACCATCTTCGTTCTGCTCACAACGCTCTTCGCTTTATTGTTACCTTTTTTCAACAGCATTATGGGCTTGCTAGGAGCTCTAGCCTTCTTTCCGCTAAGTGTCTACTTCCCCATCCGTATCTACATGAAACGAACCAACTTGCAACATTCCACATGTGAGTGGTGGTTTCTATGTACGTTAATGGTTATCTGCCTCCTTGTTTCTATCGGTGCTGCAATTGGATCTGTTGCAGAGATCCTTCAAGATACAAGACACTACAAACCATTCAAGTGAAACTACCGTGTGTTATATGCTGCAGTACCTGGAGTTCAGGTTTCAAAACGAATATAGCATGTTCGTTAGCCAGCCTCATCCCACAAAGATGTCTCCACACTTTATCTGAAGTGTCCTTGCCTTCTTTGAAGATTGATGATATACCTTCAGCCAGATTTTCGACTGTTAGTAGTCTTCCAAAAACGATTTGTCTGATTCTTCTTATGTCATCTAAGATTAGATACAACTCGTGTACAGAAGACTGAGATTTATCCACTAGCACAACTGTGAATGAATTTCCAAGCTTTAACAACTCCCATTACTCATATGCAAATTGAAAACATCAGGTTGGACTTGTCGATTCGTGCCTTCATCAACCCTGTTTTCTGAGCTAGTCCTGTTGTTGCGAAGTCAAAAGTAATCAGTTTACTCTTTTTGAACTAGAAGTCTGTCACCTGTCATCTGTCATCTGCAGTCTGGACGAATAGATTTTAGCAACATCATAGACATGACAAGAGAAGACTGTCGGAACAAGGGGTCGATCCTCGTGGAGTGAACGATGCATAATCTCCTCGTATGTCATCATCCAGACAACGCGACTTCACTGCAATGCTCCGTACTGCTTGAGATCTAGGAAAATAACTCCGATTTTCTCCCAATTTCTAGCAACCAACAGTGGTGTCACCGAAAGTACGCAACCAAGGTGTCTAAGCTCTTATCCTCAATTGCGATCTAGCGATCACTGTCTTTTGAAGGCAATAACTTCAGTAATGGGGATATGGATCCTGCAATGGTTAGTCCAGCAAAAGGTTCAAACTTCTATTGGAGCACTTAGACAAGCTGGAGGCTGGTGTTTCTTAGCAAATATAATTATCCTGCAAAACTTACTAACCTGTTTAGAGCCGTTGTGTAAGACCAAAGGCATTAGCGACCTGATTACTGCCTGATGTTGGACAATTAAAGAGTTCTCAAACACGTCCAACCTGCGATTTGAAGGTGAGGAGCTGGAGGATGACGATGATACCCAAAGGGTACCATCGTCATCCTCTCTTTCCGTATATATGAACAGCTCCTCCCTTTCTCGGATATCCGAAGTGGTTGTATATTCCATCGTCAAATTGTCCGGTGGCACCCGTGCAAGACATTGGCTCGTCGACATTGATGAATATGCTTCCCAATCTCTGCGCCAGAGCCATGTCTCAATTACTGCCTCCGTGTGCACACACAATTCTTCGGTTCGCTCTAGTTCCCTCCTGTTTAATACTGCTCCTTCGGTATCAGCAAAAGGGGAAATCTCAATGAAACTGCCTTGCGGAATGTCTCTCGTAGCATAGACACCTCGACACTTCGCAGGCATAGACAAAATTTCGAGCCCGAATGGATTCAAATGAGCAACGGGAGGAAGATCAATGCTCTCCGCAGAGCTAAAGGAGACTAGATCATGGTCTGCGCCACCGGCTACACCCGTTGTGGCAGAGTGTCCGTCAAATGACATGGCCCCCGTCATAGTCACAAAGAGGCAATGTCAGTACAGGAAACGTTCCAAACGCACAAAATCCAGTGCAGCGGTTCACCATCGATCCCAAGCTCACGGACAAGCGAGGGTGCTCTTCACTCCTCGCACTTCATAACTCCGTGTTGGACATTCAAAACACCTACAATGGAAAACCGATTCTGTAAATCAGCGATGTACCTCCGGAGTTCTGCGGTGACCGAGACGAGAGGGCAAGCAAAATTGTTGGAAAATGCCATCATATTAACCTAGAGGCTATAACGGACCCCAGTCTGGTCGCAGTCTCCTGCCTGTGGCCTGTGGATTTGTCACGTAGGGAGCTTCTCACGCTTCAAAGTGGAAGTCCGGATACCAAGAACCTCTCGGGGGAGGAGGTCTTTTGTCTCTGTCCACGGGCGACTAAATCTGATTGGTTGTGTCAGCAAACCCCTTATTGAAACTAGACCAAGTCGCGTGAAACTAGACCAAACTTTCTTACAGTCCCTTCGCTCAACGGTGACCGCTTGGACCCTAAGCCATCGTCTAATAGACAAGGGTCTACTGGCCCCTCATGTTTGTAAACTGACCCTTTGTCTCTACAATGGCTTGGGGAGTAAGACAACATGAGTGAAATGGGACAATGTCAAATAACAAGAATGGGAAGACCCCATCAAGTCCAACATGGATGAAACCAAAAGCATAACATGGGGCTAGTACACCATAGCATCACAATGGGCATGATGTTATCATTGATATCATCAAGAGGAAACGACAAATTTCCAAAGAGACTGCTCTACTTCATGCTATGGGTACAAAGGTAACAAAGGATGAAGAAGATGCGCTCGTAGAGTGTTGTGGATTGAAATCTCAGAAGGTTCGCTTTGAGGATGAGGCAAAAGAAGAAGGTGTGAAAGTGTCTAGCCACTACACCCGATCGCGTGGGCAAGGCGACTCACCGAAACCCTTGTGAAGCTAGGGGATCTCAGTGAACTGCTGTTAGCACTAATTGATCATGGATCGGAGATCAATATAATGTCAAGAGAGCTCTACATGAAGGGGAAGTGGCCCATAGACACCAATCATGGTTGGGTGATTAGGGTAGCCAACAATACTCGAGGGGACTTGTATGGAGCGTGCCCTGATATTCCAGTGAAGGTTGGAGATGTAGTAGTCGGCGTAATTTCTTCGTGCAAGACTTTCCATCATACCCATTGATTCTTGGGCGGCTTTTTACATCATAGCATTGAGGATGGAGACAAGAGTGATTGATGATGGATCGGCATATGCGAATTCAGAGCCAAGATGGGAAGCGGTTAGTGCAGTTTCTAACAATTCCAGTAAATCATGAGAGAAACAAAGCACGGTTGAGAGAGGGAGCTTTCCCAAAATCTGAAGATTTTGAGGATTTTGGAGAAGTACCGTATAAAACGATTGATAAGAAGGTCAAACCGATAGCTATTCCTTTACCCAATGACTCAAGGGAACAGGTGCAACAAGCGAGTAGAGAAAGTAGCTTGAGGGATCCTAGTAAAATGGGACACAAGTTTACTGAAACCACTATGAAGGAGTTGAAGGTTGGATCTGATGGTTTACTTCTTGCAAATGAAGAAAGTTGTTTCAAAGAGATGATTGCCAGGCATGGAAAAGCATTCTCTTTTGAAGCAAAGGAGATAGGGTGTGTGGATCCTAATGTAGTAGCTCCCATGACCATTTTTACTGTGCCTCATGCACCTTGGGACTTGAGACCGATCCCAGTACCTGGGGCCCATCTTCCAAAACTCATTGAGTTGTTGAAGGAAAAGATGTCGATGAGGATTTTGGAGCCGTCCTTTGCACCATATTCCAGTCGGTGGTTTACAGTGCCAAAAAAAATGGATCATTACAATTTATTCAAGACATGCAACCGGTGAATCAAGTGACTATCAGGAATATGGGGGTAGGACCAATTGTGGACGAGTTTGCAGAAGCATTTGCAGGGAGAGCTATCTACTCCATGGGAGATCTTTACTCTGGGTATGATTAGTTTCAACTATCAGAAGGAAGAAAGGATGTTACCACAATGAGAACACCCTTGGGCTTGGTGAGTATGTGCACATTGCCACAATGGTCCACAAATTCAATAGCACACATGATGAATGGGATGAATAAAGTGTTGAGGGACTTTATTCCGGAGAAGACTATGACTTTTCTAGATGATGTGCCAATCAAAGGATGTACAGAAGAGGAGAAGGATGGAACCATTGATCGAAAGGGCTGTCGGAAGTTTGTGAAGGATCACATTGAAGATTATGAGAGGATATTATCTCGGCTGGAGGAGGTTCATCTTACATTGTCTGGAGAGAAATCTATATTTGGGATGCGGGAGGTTGTCATTGTTGGTCATATGTGTGGATGGTACGGTAGAAAACCAGATTCCAACAAGGTGGATGCTATTCAAAGGATGCTGCAACTCCTTGACAGAAGTGAGGCAGTTTTTAGGTGCTGTTGTGTTCTATTACATATGGATTCCTCACTATGCTCATATAACAGATCCATTATATGGGCTGTTAAGGAAAAATCAGAAGTTTGTATGGGAGAATAGACATGTAGAGGCCATGAGGAAGTTGAAGAGGTGTATGTCATCACCTCCGGTTTTGCGAAGGATAGAATATCATGGTGACAAGCCAATGATATTGACGGTGGATACCAGTCAATATCAGGATGGGCCGTGGGGCAGGATGACAAAGATGAAGGGAGTAGGTATGCTGTGAGATTTGGAGCAAAGGTCTTGAGTGAAAGACAACGAAGTTATCCTCAAATGAAGAAGGAGTTGTGGGGTGTCGTTACAGCTATGAAGTCGAAAAAGAACTACCTGATTGGAGCACATGTGACTGTTGAGACGAATTGTTTACCGTTGTTGGGGATGATCACCAATTGCAATACATCAGATATTGCAATGTTGAGGTGGATAGCTTATATCAAGACACTTAATCCGGAGTTAAGGCATGTGGCAGGAAAGGATAACAAGGTGGTAGATATTTTGTCAAGAGCTAGACATGAGGGAGAAGAAGAAATGATTGATGATGTAGGAACAACATTTTATTCTGTGGCTCATCAGCAAGGAGTAACACAAAGTTTGGAGATGTTTATGGAGGATTTGTTTGAGGGTGAGTGTTTAGATATTGGAAAATATCTTAGCACACTAGCACGACAGAGCGGCTGGAGTGATCATGAATTCAAACATGTAAGAAGGAAGGCCTACAATTACATGTTACAAGATGGATACCTATGGAAGAGACCGAAGCGGAAGGGTGACATGTCACAACATGTGATTTGTGGAAAGGAGGCTCAACAGGAGTTGATGCGGGAGTTTCATGAGAGCTTATGGGCAGACCACAGAGGGATATATGCCACTTTCATGAAATTGAAAGAGATATTGGTGGAAAAACATCTACAAGGATATGGTAGGATTTGTGGAGACTTGTGAGACATGTCAGATGTATTCGGTAATCCGACACCGTGATGGTTTGCATCGTACATATCCACTTGCTATCCATTACAAGTGGGTTGTGGATTTGGTGGTCATGCCGATGGGGTTAGGGCAAATGAGGTATCAGGTGTTAGCAAGGGAGGATCTATCCAATCAAGTGGAGGGAAGAGCACTACGATCAAAAGCAACAGAAGGGGTTTGCAGGTTTCTTTTGGAGAATGTTGTGTGTCGTTATGAATGTGTTGGGAAGATAACTGCTGATCGAGGAGAATTGAATGCTCAAGAGGCACGTGACTTCTTTGAGAGATGTGGAGTCAAGTTGTCTCTCACCACTGCTTATAATCCAGAAGTGAATACGAAGAGTGAGAGGGGTCATCCACCTATTATCAAAGCAATTGTGAAGTCATGTAGAGGGAAGGCTGGACAATGGCCTCGTTTGTTACCTTTTGCATAAGGGCTGATCGTACAACCCATAGCTCTCTGACCGGCTATATGCCATCAGAGTTAATGCAAGGCCAAAAGCCAATAATGCTAGTAGAGAAAAACATTCCCACATGGAGTGTGTTGCCTTGGGGGGATAATCTAAGTAGAGAAGATCTTTTGGCGATAGGCATTCGACAGCTAGAGAGGAGAACGGAGGATGTACAATTGGCAATGGAGAGACTGAGAGAGGCACGCCTTAGAAACAAGGACAGATTTGACAAATGGCATAGGTTTAGACCAAAGGAGGTTAAAGAAGGTGATTGGGTGTTGGTGTATGACAAAAGTCTGGATAACCAACATAGCACCTTAAGGAAGTTTTCAAAGAGGTGGTTTGGGCCATATGTGGTGATCAATGTTCACGACAATGCTACTTATTTGTTAAGAGAGTTGGATGGTACAAAACTGATGGTACCTATTGCAGGAAAGCGAATAAAGATCTTCAAAAGTCGGGATAAGAAGATCAACCTTGGCAAACTTGAGGAGGAGTTTGACCATTTGGTGAAGATGAGTCATATGGGGAGGATTTAGCCAGATTCGAAGATCAGGTTGATATAATCTGACACCGCGCACACCTTGGTTAACTTTTTCGTGCATACCGGAGGATGCACAGGTTTAGAGGGGGTGGATGTCGTGTTGTGAAGTGGCTACTATGAGAAGATAATGACATGTGTCATCTCCAGAGCTGTTGTCATGACAACGATACTTTAGGTTAGGGTAATAGATGGCATTGTAAGGCTGTAAAGAGCTAGGGAGATCTAGACACATCACCTTGCTGACTAAGGAGCTTATCTGATTGAACTGGAGTCGACGTAGGACGTGGATAGGGGACAACATGATCCTCAAGATATACCATTGTCGAGTCCATTTGTGATCAACATCCGGTGTCTTCATCGTGATTGCTTTTGGGTATACTTAGCTGGTTTCAAGTTGTCATTTTAACTCTTATTAGTGACAATTCATAATGTGTATAGGATGTCTAAGTAGTGTGATGAGGATAGTTGTCAAGCTCTAAGTTAAAATGGAGCTAATTTGGCCATACAAGAGGTCAAAATAGCATTCTCCATTCCCATTGGTCTAGGAGTTTTGACCAATGAGGGCACTAGGGCAACTTTTTGAGGTTTTTAGGGATTTTGGAGACCTTCCAGGGAGACATTTGGAAATCGGAGGATATTGTTGGAAAGCTGACGGGACGAGCTACAACGTGGGCTCAAGAATGGATGGATTTGAAGGATTTGTCACTCTAAAACGGTGATTCAAAGTTAGAGAGAGAAATTTAGACCTTTGAGTGTATTTGGAGTGTTTGTGAGAATTTGACAAGGGTTTTGGGAGATCTGAGTCAACTGAGATACAGTTTACAACCCAGGCTTGTGTTTTGATCAAAGTTTTGACTTGATTAGATGAGAGTTGAGTATGGAGTGATAGGTTGAAGTTTGTGTAAGCAGTCAAAGTTGCAGGATTGCATTGACTATCACAAACTTAGTACATCAATCATATCTTTTGATACCAAAAAGTTATGTCAATAAAAATTTTCAGAGTTGAAGTTCGGATGATGAGTAACCTTCTCATGAAATTTGAGAGCAATCGGAGAGGTGGATTGGAATGTGTGATGGGTTTTGTACCCTGTGATATAGTGGGTAAATCAACAATTGTGTTGAGAGATCTAGAGGAGAAAAACATTTGAAACTTTGAGAGTGATTGAAAGGGTCGTGCAGTAATTTTCTGTAAAGTTTAAGCGAGAGTTATTGGTCCGATCATCAGATATCATAGTTTTCTCCCGCTGAAGTTTTATCGGTTATAATGAACTCAAATGTGGAGTGTTGAGGAGGGGAAGAAGAGATTGTGAACTCACACAAGGTTCTAGAGGGTTCTTCTTCAGCCAGACACTCGGGCGTTCTCAGAGCAAAGAATTGTCCTCTGCGACACAGGGTTTGTGTTGTAGACTAGTAAGTGAAGAAGTTGATGAAGATGGTGAATTCTTGCTGAACCCAACAGTCACCATTCTCTCTTCTTGTATGTTGAGCTCAATACGCTTAGCAAGACAAAACACAATGACCAACATAGGTGATGTCTCGTGTAGTAAGGTAGCATCTCTCACTTTATGTCTCAACTCCCTATCCAATATCCCATACCAATAATGGACACCTTGTGTCTCTGTCATCCCATGGGTAACACTGATCAACCAACGCATTCGGGTATACGCCTCTCGAAGACTCTCCCCAATCTTCCGTTGAAACTCCTGTAAGCCTCGTAGCCTGTCAGTTCTCACCCCTTGGTAGTCTCTCCTCAACCTCAAAGGTTGGAACCTCTAAACTCTTCCCAACTCTATTAGCTCCAACCGTATCATCAGTGCTAGGTATAGAGGATGAACTCGCCCCTCCAAACACTGTATCCGAAGTAATAGAGATGTAGTTTGGAGACGAGTTTTGTCTCCTGATCTCTATCTCCTCAAGGTGTTCATGCCGGAACTCATGATAAACATCCATCGGCGGACCCTCCAAATGCTGGAATAATCCCTTCCAAACCATAAACGGACTAAGCAACGTAGAGCTGCGCATCCGCTGTAAATCACACCATGAGTCAAACTCATGGATGAAGTCATCCAACTCAATAGTGCCAACTGTACCCGAATATTTTCTGGGATCCTTGGTGATCCCATAGAAATCGTCTATGTCCCACGTGTGGATACATACTCGAAGATATTACCAAGCTCATCTCCGTCACTCTCTAAAATCAAATCACAGTCTTCTGTAAACCTCAAAAGCCAAGGTTGGTACCGCATTCTGCTTCGGGTGCACCCAATGCTAACCCAAGCAGTCTCCCCTCCGGAACCACCAGAGAACTCCACTGTGACACTTATGTATCACCTCCGCAACCGTACAAAAATAGGTCCCCAACTGGAACCAAAAATAGCAACAAAAGGTACCCGAGGCACCAAAAGGTGCTAACACAAGGGCAATTTGAAAACTGCCATCACCACAGACACTCACCCAGTCTACAGGTCCGCAAGTCTTGTTTCACTGGGGAGAAACATGGATAGTCTGACACGTCCGCAAATCCAGCCTCACTATCGGCAGCACACATGAGCTCCAACACTCCAAACAACAAAGCACCAACACAAACAAACGTGGTGCACAAACAAGAAGCAGAGATGGAGGTATATCAATCACAAAAAACATAAAGAACAATACTTCATCTCAAAAACATCCATCAAAGGGGTCAAACCAACCCAACCCGGACTGACATAGCCTCAGAAGGGCATTTAAAAACACAAAAAACTTGATTTTGGAGGTCTTCTGCTCTCTAGATCGATAATCTGACATTGGTAATCCAGCTTTTTAAGGCATTGCCATTTGCCTTTCAATTTGCTACCTAACGTTTTTTTTTTTTTTTCAAATGGGCACCGTTTGAAACTTCTGCGTGACTCTTAAAATCTTCAACTTCGATTTCAGACCCCTAAACATCAAAATTTCTCAATTCTGACACTATCAGCCTTGGGTTTGAGTTTTTTGCGTTTGTGTGACAACTTTACATTTTCTATCACCCCACCAAATTTCAGATCAAACGGACATTATATGATAATTTGATAGCTTGCTGCTCCTATTTTCGACTCGAAAACTTTGAAACACCAAATCTTGGACTTTGAGCATATTCTTCCGAAATATTTTTCGACCAATCTTGAATTAATGCTCCAAGACAACTATAAGCATCGACCCACTTTGTCAATTTTCAGCAGCGCTTCAGTCCTCAAAAATTGATGATTCGGATTTATACTAAAATAAAAAATACAGAAATTTGAAATTGATAAGATCAACTTCAAATCTACTCTACTTCTAGATCACCACCATTGGCTGCACTCCATCAATGCCATGCATACTCAACATCCAACAGATCGAAACTACCATCAATCCAAACTCGTCAAAACACCTTCAGCGCTCCAAGAACTCACAGTTCTCACCACAGAATCCAATTTGAGTTTTCGAAGTAATATTTTCTACTCTCAAAATGTCCACAAGGACACTCCGCTCATAACCATAGCATAAAAAAGAGATTACAATCAAGCCAAATCTACTTTGTGCTTCAAAGACTCCAGGTTGCCGCACTAGCTACTATCCACCATAGCCACACTCTCAAAGGCTCTACTTCGAAAACTGCCCTCCAAGGAGCCCTGATTCAAACTCTACCCCTTGAGCCCTAGGACTCGTAACGGCGCTGTCGGCACTAACGGCAGTTCTAGTGCGAACGGCACTAACTACACAACCGGCTCTAACTGCTGTATCAGCTCCTGCATATGTGTACCTACCTAACTAGAGATGCCGCTACATAAGTCGTGACAAGCTTGATCTGACAACATAGATGTTTCAAGCATTCACGTTTTTTTTACAAGAGTAACAATTACATGACCAAAGGAAAAATTTAGCCATAAGAGCGTTGAAAGATGTGGATGAAAAGATACATCAATTTGGTTGAAAAGATATCTTGAAATACTTGAGTTATTATGTTAGAGACATGGAGATAAACTGTGTATAGTAGAGAGAGAGGATAGAAATGTTTAGTCTTGCTGCCATACCGGAGATCAAAAATCATGTGAGAATCTTACAAAAACAATTTAGTGAGAGTTTGAAAAAATATTTTTGTGACTTAAAGGACAAATTCTTCTTGGAAGATTTTGATAGACTCACCAAGAAGTCATTCAAAAGTAGATTGAAAGGTTCAATAAGAAGTCTTATGTAGTAGTGCTTCTTAGAGAGTTTGAAGACAATTTTCACAATTATCTTGACTAGAAAAGATCATTTTGAAGTCCCAAAATACTGAATTATTTCTTTGAGTTGCAAGAGAAACTAGAATTGCTTCTAGAAGACAAGGATAAGGAAGAAGGGCTAAGTGATAGTTGGAAGGATGTAGATGAGGCAATTGGACTGTTTGTGAAGAGGGAGAAAAGGAGAGAGAAGGTTGTAGTGAGTGCACCTTTTCCGATTGTTACTTTTGTAGCTCCATCACATGTTGTTACACAGACAGTTTCCATAGCCAATGTTAAATCTCAAGTTGTAAACTATAGGAAGGAAGAATCATCAATTGAGGAGATCATGTGTGGGATGAATAAACTCAAGATCAAGTTTGCAATGCTAAGAAAATAGATGGGAGGGAAAAAAAGCCTTTCATCAAACAAACATATGTACATATGTGCACATGGTGTGACAATATTGATCATGTACAAAGAGATTGCGATGCCTTTGCACACACAAAATCATCGCATTTTTTTGGAAGGAAGCGAAAGAAGCCCTTAAAGATACTTGAGCGATCATCCAAACCATTTTTGGTAATGGAGGTATGAGAAAGTTTGTAGAAGATGATCATAGTGCATATGCAGTGGCATTGGTTGAAGCCTTCATTTATAATGCTAAGGTTGGGAGAGTTTGAGAGAAGTTTGAAGGGCAAGTATCACTTAGTGACCTTTGGTCAAGTGCTCTCGCTACAATGAAAGAACACGAGGTAGCTAGAGAGATATTTCTAAAAATAATAATGATAATTCATGCTATTACTAGATGGGAATGTCCCGTAGAAACAATGTCGGTTCATGCTTACATTGTCAAGACTCAACATGAAGCATTGGTATATAAGAGAGACGAATACAAGAGGAAGGTTTTGGAGAAGGGTTCTTATTGAAAAGGTTGGCTATAAAACGTGTGAGACATGATACACCTCTTCGATCTAATCACGCTATGGAGTAAATTGGTCCTTCGACTTTGAAGAATCAGCTTCCTCCATAGAACCAAGGGGGGTGAGAAGTATAAGGGAAAAATCCCAACTTACAAACTACAATCAAAAATTGAAACGACAACAGATTTAAAGGGAGTTTTGGAGAAATTTTTTTTGACTTTCAAGGTAAAATTTACTTTGAGAGGGTGGATTGAAATTTCAACTCAAATAGAGGATTTTTGAGTATAGAACGATAGCTTGAAGTTTGTGTATATAATCAGAGTTTCAGGATTACATTTACTATCACGAAGTTAGTATAGTGATTATAACCTTTGGTATCAGAATTTTTCATCAATAAAACTTTCTAGAGTTCAAGTTTAGATACAAGATTTTCTCATGAAATTTAAAAGTAATTGAAAGGAAGTATTGAGATGAGTGATAATTTTAGTATACAAATATATGTATATTGCCTTGTGATATAGTCTATGATTAGAGAATTTTTTCAAGACTTTTTCAAACATAAAGAAATTTTATAAGGGCACAAAGAGGTTTAAAAAAAATTATTTATGAGGTTTAAGTAAGAATTATCGACATAATTGCTGAATAACACCATCTTCTTATGCATAAGTTTTACCGATTGTAATAAACTCAAATATGAGGAGGAGAAAAGGAGAATAGCTGTTGACATGAGGGTCAAGAAGGTTCTTATGTAATCAAGTGCTTAGGCATTTTTAGATTGAAGTAATATCCTTGCAACATAAGCGGTGATATTGACATGAATTCTTTGAGATAGAGCAACTTTAATGAGTACAGATGTTTTGAGTTCTTATAAGTATGAGCTGTGATTTATGGTTTAGTTTTTCAAGTTTACACTAAGATTTAGGTTGCAAGTTCAAGTCATGGGTTCAATTTGAGATATTAGACTGCAAGTTCAAGTTCTGTTTGAACTTGAAATATTGAATTAGTTAGAAATCAAATTTGTAATGACTCTTTAGTGATAATTTAGCTCCGAACATTAAATTTTATGATATGTCAAATGCTAAGTGATGGATAAAATCAATTGTGGATGGATTGGGATAATTTAAGTATGGAGGGTAGTTTTTTGCTTTTTGTGTTAGATTCTCTCTATATTAGCTTTATGTGCGTACGCCATGCTAGTTTTTTGTGGTTGTCTGATTCTCTATGAGTGCTCCGAAATTGATATGTAAGACCCAAGGTTGTACATATATGATGAAATATAAGTATATCTAAATTATGCCTAAGTTTATCTTAGTCATGATTATATTTAGCTAGTTATGGTTAAGCTGGAGGAAAATATAGAGTAACTTTTGGTGTGGTACATGAAAATAACTATTTTGTTGTTTAGTAGGAATCAAGGAACAAATTCTATCATATGTATCTTGAATTTCCTTGATTTGGACTAGTTTTCATTGGTTGGACTTGGTGAAGACCCTTAAATCTAGATGCAAGATTGACTTGGTACATTAAAGTTAATTAGAGAGTAGTTGGGCTTCTAGAAGATCCAAGTAGACTTATTGCATGTTGTCATGTACCCTTTTCATTGGGATTTGTGATCTCTATCTCATTTAAATTGGTAAGAGAAAGTTATATGGTGATTACTTATAATAACTAGGGTAAGATTCTAAGTAGTATAAATAGAGAGGTTGAGAAGCACCTCTCATGTTAGTTTTGAGATAAGTTAGTTTTGGGGAGAAGTTAGTTTTGTGATCTTAGTTTCGAAGAGACATTGTTTTGGTAAGTTTGGTTCTGAGAAGTCATGTTAAGTTTGGAGCCTTGATTCAATGAAGACTTTTTGATCATCAAAGTATCCTTTCTTTTTGAATGATATTTTACTCTTTGTGAGAATTTGCATCATAGAGTTTAGAATTTGAAAGTTTGTGTGAGAGTGTGCATTATGGTCATGTTCATAGAGTGGGAATAAGTCCTTTTAGATTCATGATGAGCTTCCAAAAACCATCAGAGGTTAACTTGAATGACAGTTAGCCTGGAGGTCACATTTTTGGTTCCATTGTCAGGACCTCAATCTAGAAGGAGCAGAGATGTTTCGAATATAATTTATTGCCCGTGAGGGTACAACGATGAGAACTCATATGGAGAGGACCATGGGACAAGAGCGAGCCGAGATCATGATGCATAGTAATGTACCATTTGTGTATCCAGTAGTGTTATATGATAGCTTGCAAGTTATTTTGTACATTTTGTTTACTTAAGTGTTGTTTGGGATAAGGTGAGAGTGCTATATTGCATATTTGGGAGGAAAAATTTATTTCCCAAAGTTTTTCTGAGAATTTAAAAGATTTTATATTAGTAGATGGGATACGTTTTGCACTTGAAATTACAGTCATATCACATCTACATCAAAAGTTATGATATTTAGAATTTCCTAGGGTCCTGATAGGTTTTGAAAGATAAGAAGGTCATTTGCCATCCAAGCTTCAACTTTGTAATTTTATTGATCAAACCTCTTGATAACAAAAGTTATAATCGTCGTACTAACTTTGTGACAGTCAGTGCAATCCTGCAACTCAAACTATATACACAAACTTCAAACTATCATTCCGTACTCAAAACTCATCAAATCGAGCTGAAATTTTGATATAAACATAAATCTGAGTTATAAATACATCTTTCTTGAACCTGATTTGTCAAAGCCTTCATGAAATACTCAGAATCGACCGAAACATTCTATATAGTCTGAATTTCACTCTTCAACTTCAAATCATCACAATAGAGTGACAATCTACTCAATTGCCTCCATTTTTGAGTCCACATCGTAGCTCTTTCCGTAAGCTCTCAAACCATGCACTCCAATATGGAATTCTTCTCCTCAAAGGCTACCAAAACTCCTCAAAACCCTGAAGAACTTGACCAAGTGTTCTCATTGGTCCAAATTTCAAGACCAATGAGAATGAAGAATATCATTTTGACCACTAGTGGGGCCAAATTAGCCACATACTAACTTAGAGCTTTACAACTATCCTTAATAGACTACTTAACCATCATATAAACAATATGTGTTGTCATTAATAAAGAATCAAAATAATAATTCGAAACTGGCTAAGTATGAACAAAATTACAAAAGGGACCGGGAATTTATAAGTTGAGAATAATACTCCTCACCAAAATTCCTAACAATCAACTCCCTATGACTTGCCTTTGATAAACAATAGTGATGGATTGAAATCCATGTGTTGAAAGCCACCACCACTAGCAAGTTCAGATCTATAACGCGTATATCAAATCAAAACATATACTGTTAAGTCCCAAATCGCGCTGTAAGAAACAAATGGGAGAATAATCGGGTTTGGAGAGTTTATCACTTGTTGTATAAAATTATCTCCAAAGTATTATACTAACCACGTCCTAAAGAGATCGCAATGTAGACTCCATATTTTGATCACAAATGGATTGGAATCGGTATATTTGAAGGATCATTTTGTCTTCTATCCATATCCCATGTTGGCTTCACTTTGATTGGATAAGCTCCTTAGTCAGCGAAGCAATATTCTAGACCTCATCGATTCCCTTACCACCCCGACCACGTTTTATATCTAATAAGATCCAAGATAATATCTCTTGGAGTCTTATCCACATCATGACCCTAGAAAATCAATCCAACCGTGGGCTCTTAAGAGCCTTACTATGAGCCGTCGGTCATCCTGACCTAAAGTATCGTCGGCATAACAACAACTATAAAGATGATATATGTCATCATCTTCTCATAGTAGTCGTGTCAGAACACGATAATATTTGTGGTGATATCATGGGTCTAGGCATTTAGGATTCATCTTAGGGTCTTTTACCTACCCACCAAGCTCAATCGTCCATTACTTTTGAAATCATAGGTCTTTTTGTCATGGAGGATTGTGCCCCATTAGCATTTTTGGGTAGTTGGCCATTGGTGGCTCTTATATTATATTCGTGATATATTCTTCTCATATGATTATGTTTTATGAGTCAAATGTGATCCTTATCCTCTCTAGTTTGATATACATCTTGTATGCTATGGTTTGTCTTCTTTGGCTAAACATGACTGCCCATCTTTTGAAAGTCTAGCAAGTACTGGGGCATTTGGATTACATGCATCCCTCATGCAAACACAACATGAGACTACATTCTCATTCATTATGTATGACGACTCTCTCCTTGTGGCATTTAGAACCCACATCTGTTCTTCCTCCGGCAAGGGCAGAGACTTATGGTTGATTGCATAACCATTTATCTAATCTTTTCACATTGCACATTCCATATTTATCATAGTGATACACTTTTGATTGGGTTTGTTCCATCCTTCAACCTATAGCATAGGAGTGTGATCAAGATCTAGATGCATCAGTGATTCATTTCGCACGCTGTTGTTTTCGAGCACAGAGCATCGCTACACTTGATGTCATTTATGTCATTGCTCGAGAGAGTGATCATGATATATGGAGAGAATGATGGTGCACCCTCGCATCTGGATGTTTATGAACTCTACATGTCTCGGGAAACTGAATTATGATGTTGACTTTGTGATTATTGATCCGATTTGACACACTATTGCCACTTACGTCATCAGATGTCATGCTAGAGGAGCTGCGGAGATTAGCGCCGCTAAGATCCATAAGTAACAAGGATTACGTGACTGACAGTTTATCATTCCACTTGCGTTAAAGATGCACGGAGTGTCTGAATGAGATATTGATAATGTTGTTAGAGCACACTCTCTAACAACTTTATCATGACAAACGGATTGGTGCATATTTATGGTTATCTTATTCCTATCAATATTTTACATAGAGTAGATGCATAACATTACAACATGCTTTGTCATATGACATTGAGAAAAATAAAGCTTTGATTGGTGAAGCTTGTTCTGGACTTACTGTTATCACGTGTCCTAATAATCTGCATGTAGGAGACATCAAAATCTCTCATGATACATAGTGATTTATCATGAGAGCTAATTTTAGAAAAGAAGAGAGCTAATTTTAGCTCTCTTTCTTTGTACCTCAGGAGATGTGGTCGCATTGCGCCTTTTATTCCATGCATCTCCCCTTGCTATCTGGATATTTTGTATCACCAACTTTTAGCACTGCAAGGGTAATGATGTACAAACTTTGCGACGTCGTTTGAGTTGAGACTAACAGCTCACGGTTGGATGGGACGAGTACCTGCTCTTACTTGTCGTTGCTGACACCAACAACGTTGCGAAATAGTCGCAGGTGTATGATCGCTGAAATAGTGACGGAAGATGCAACGGAAAGTAACACTACAGCCAGTTGCCAGTTCAGCAAGGGGAAACGAAGTACGGTCCATGTGGAACTCATCACCGGTGACGTGAACGATGTCGATCGACATCAGAATCAACCACGTAATGATGAGAAGTGCGCTTCAGAGGAGGAAGCCGGACTTTAGAATCTTCATACCGAGCAAAGTTGGTGTTTATGTTGGCCTTTGGATGCATCGGTGTATTTCCCCATAAATGCATGCACTCAAGGTGTGTCTGACGGATCTCGCTCGTTGGTGGGACATCTGAGCTATCACGAAGTAACTCACACGGTTCAAACGGACCACGAACGTGAGGTGGACAGAATCATCGCCCCGAAGTCCGAACTCGCATATTATGGCTTCCCATGTCCATTGAGCAGGCTAAGTTACACAAGGTCAATATTTCTCCAGCGTGATTGGAGAAATGTACTGAATAGCAGAGGTCTATGTGCGTAGATGTGCAATCTGCTTCTTTGCAGGTTCTTTTCGGAACTGTGCCAATTTCCAACGTATGCTGCTCTAAAAGCTCTGGTCTTTCTCACGTGCTGAAAGTCTGCTGTAGCACTTAGTTTGGCGGGCATTCCCTTCCCTCGGTGTATACCACGGCTCCCGTAAATATGATGATTATAAATCATCATACGGTTGAACTCAGTATAAGAGTAAGATAGTTGGCAATTAAAGCTTTAAACTATACAAAAATCTCCATGTAAATGATTTTCTGTGTGTCAGACATTAGAGCTCAGAATTCAAAATACTAGATTTTATGGGAATTTTAGCATAAAATTGGCATAAAATTTAGTGTAAAATTAAAAACATCTGTATTGCATGGAAATATAGATGTTAAACATTTACAAATTGGGTTTCCCTATTTTCCATATGTTCGTGATATTTTTGACAAAGTACATCCGCGATATGGTAAAACCTAAAAACTTAGCTGAACTGTCACACGTGTATATTATTCTTAATTAAATCTGGTCAATTTTATTATTTTTATAAGCCCTTCTAGACTTGCGTACTTTCATAGAGATTTGTGGATATAACTCCCTCGAAGTCAAGTGGAATAAAACTCGATCGAATACTTACCACTAAAGTGAGAGTAGACAACTTGATTCAAGTTCTTACGTGAAGTGCAGATTAATCCATATATTGGAATATCTGTTTCCAAAATGTTCTTGGATGGTAGGTAATATCTATCTACTAATAAATCGTCTCCTCTCAACTTAGATTAACTTGATTCGAGCTCTTACGTGACCATAAGATCTCTAATCGGACTTGAATTCTTCTTTATCATCTTCGCCGAACACATTTTCTCCAAATTAGATTTCTCGAAGTGTGCCTCTACACCTCTGTGTCGATTCTGTGCACTTTCAATGTAGTTTAATCCTTGCTCATTTCTTTAACTTTCCCTTATAGTCGCGAATATACTTCAATTGAATCGCTGGTTTCGAGGTTCACGTAAGTTGTCTACCGTCACTTTAGTGGTAAGTATTCGATCAAGTTTTATTCCCCTTCGACTTCGAGGGAGTTATATCCACAACTCTATATGAAAGTACACAAGTCTTGTGAAGACTAAAGAAACTGATTTATATAATTCTTCTTAAAAAATTGGTTCTAGCAAGGAGACAAAGGAAATCTCACGATCCGATTAAGATAGAAACAGTGTAGCCAAGTCTGATTCGAGCTCTTACGGTAACATAAGTTATTTTTAGTGGGAAAGATACGAATCATAAGTGAATACACTTTATATATGTAAATTATATAAGTACCCTCCAAGAACATATTGGAAACAGATAAACGAATCAACGGATTAATCAGCATTGGTCAAGTTGTCTACACTTACTTCTATCATGAGTTATCGATCATAGTTTGATTTCCCTTGATTTAGAGGGATAAGTATTTATGGCTCTTCGGAAAAGTACCCAAGTCTTGTGAAGACTCAAGAAACTGAAGTATACTAGCTTCTATTTTTTATTTTTTTTAAATACTTGGTTATCTTCAGGAGAGGAAGTCAATCTCACGATCCAAAAAATACATCTAAAAAACAGTGTATAGCCATAGCTGGCGATAAACGTTTCAGTCCCCAGATAGGCCTTTATAACATCTGCCCCTACAAAGTTAAAAGGATTATTCGGGTCCCGTTAACGCAAGGACTAGTTGCCGCGGTGGAGTGTAACCGGTTTCCTTGTACCATCTAAGCCAAATATTACCTGCAAGGTTGTCTTGTCTACCCTAACCTCTCCCACAGTCGCCAGCACTGTGTGAAGAGTCTCTCACGATACTGTAACGCGTTACAGTGACCGAATCCTTCCTCCCCAATCATGGAAGGGTCTTAGAACTCTAGGGGGCCGAGTAAGTCCTGGATTCTTAACCGGGGACCGAGGAAAATCTTTATACCCATAGCGTTTATTTATTAATCTTTGCATACCTAGCAAGGAGACCAAGTCCCAAGTTGCCCAAACAAGGATAGTATATCTGGCAGCAATAAATCAAGAAAGGAGGAAGGAATTCACGTGAGCATTGCCAGGACACGAGGAAATTAGTGCTGTTGATGGAGCACCGGCACGCAAGAGCTCGTTGGTATGTAAAGAATGCGAGGGGCAGGTGGAAGTAATGGAGTTTGGGACCCACAAGTGCTCGGGTGTGAAGTCTTACAGATATCGATGGATGCTCAAAGGTCTACAAAACTGACCGCACGGGAATGTGGCGAACTTGCTCGGTACGGAACTGAGAAGTGTAAAAAATCGTCCTGTAGTGGAATCTTGCGCCGATGACTAGCGTAACGAATGGGCACAGGCTACCTCCTGACGACAACAAGTTCCGGCCCAATTATTTCGATATCTCTACCCTCGCTTCATAGTCAACCGTTACTGCATTCCCTCGCTGACCCTACCACACACTCGAGATCAGATTTGCGGTCTGGACGATTTGCACCATCCATTAGTCGCGGCTGTAGAGAGTGGCGTGAACCAGTAGAAAGTGAACCCTTAGAGAGGAGAGACGGTTTAACAGAAACATGCATGAGAGCAAACTTCCGATTCATGTCCTCATGGTTGCCAAATGGAGATCGCTAGTCCTTCCTTATGCCATGATTGATAAACCTCGTCTGACATGAAACGAAATTCATACTCAATTCGAGATGTTTTATCTTCAGAGGCCTACAAAATCTGATTCTGTTTGCCAGACCGTGTCACAAGCGAACTGACAAAAGTGCGAAGCTTTCAGGATGAAGCCTTGTTGTACAGGAACGGTTGGCTTTGACCAAAATCAAATGTATGACTTACCGTACTTTCTCTCTCTCTTTCTTTCTTTCTGTTCAAGAAATGGTCTGACAGCTCTATAGTGGGAATAAATGGATCACTTTCAACACGTCCGGAATTCTGGAGAAGGGATTTGAAACTGGAATATCTCTCATGAATTTTGGGGAGGAATGCAGCATCGATTGAAGATATACACCAAAGTCAAGTGAGAGATAAGTGTGTGAAAAGCTTCGAACATCTTTTATGCGATGCGAATTTCTCATCGCAGAATGAAGAACCGAACGAAGGGAAGTTTGTACAGTAAATGTTGCCTACTCCTACTAACCGCGTCTTATTCCTCATCAGTATTGTGCATGGAGATCTTCTATCCTCGCACAATGTCTCCTCTCAATAATCATGACCGGGTTCACGAACAACTAAGACGAAATTCACAACGCCAAAACAGTAGTGTGGAGCTGAAATGTCGTCAGGACAGTCTGACATCAATGGTGGCGAATTCCAATTTCGAGGCAGTACCTGTGACCCCCAGCTTTCAATTTCCTAAACATGAACGCAGGAAAGAATCATTCTGCCACAGCAAACAAACTTCAAAACGTAGAGACGCTCAAGCATCCATCGTGAAAGAATACTTACACAATACCTCCCCAATGACGCCCTCCAATTCTTCCTCGGATATGATTCGAAGCAACCCAAAACAGGTCCTCGCAGTTCAATTCGGACGACCGTAACATACCCTCCTCTATGACCTAAACGTGCTTGAATCCGTTGAAAAGCTCCAAAGCATTGGTGCAGTTTATCCTCGCTCGCCGCCATTCCGGCATGTCGAACGTATCAAGAGCGTTGGTGAAACGCTGCAGGGAAATCTTGCTCGCGTATGGGAAGTCAGTGCCATAAGTAATTCGCTCCGGCATTGCCACGTCCATCGTGGAAGGCAGAGAAGATGGGCTGCTGGAGAGCGCAGTGTCGAAGTAGTAATCTTTGAACTGCTCCAGAACTACGTCCGCGTCCGCAGCCCCAAAAGCGAAACGGTAAACCACAAACGGAAGAAATCCTCCCGAATGCGCAAGAACGTATCTGACGTTGGGAAACTTTCTGGTGGTATTTTTGAACACCAGGTTCAGCGCCGCTCTCGTCGTGTCCAGCATGAAATCCACCAAAGCCGCGGGAATCCCCGGAACGCCCGCGTCTGCAGATGTCACAATGTCATCAATCAGTTCAGAGCGGAATTGTCCCAACAACGCGTGAACTCTATTCGATATTTATCATCTCGAAGCTACTAATTGCAGCCATGAATCTGATAAATTCATGGCTCAATTTCATAGCTGGCACTGGAGATCACACTGATCAGGGTTCAAATCTTATGAGTTCGGGCCAGTCAGCAGCGCACGGGTATGCCTGACCCACGTCTCTGAGTACTTACCGTCCGGCAACGCATTCGGGTGGAGAAGAACCACGGCCTTGTAATCGTCGAGCACCTTGAAGAATGGATCGAGAGATGGGTCTCCCAAATAGATTCCGAACTTGTTGGCCTCGAGAAAAACGCCCACTGCCCCAAGGTTGTCGAAGGCGTGAATGGCCTCGGCGATGGCGCCTTCGACATCCGGAAGAGTGACAGTGGCCCAGAACTGGAATCGCCCGGGATATTTCTGAACTAGCTCGTGGTACGCGTACTCGTTGAGCTTGCGGGCCAGAGCACGGCCATCGAGTGTATCGTTAGGGTGAATTCTAGCTCCTGGAGTGGTGATCGCCAACACGCTGGTTTGAATCCCAAGCTGGTCCATGACCTCTAAGTGCCACGAAACGTTCCAGTCCGGAGTGGGAATCCCTCCTGCCAAGGCATGGCGTTCTGCGAGATATTCTCGATAAAAGGGAGGAACGAAGTGAGTGTGAAGATCAATTCGGTAGGCATTCACAGGATCAACTTGTTGAAAACCAAAATCACCGAATACACAGCACGCCACAAGAACTATCCGCACCAATCCACCAATTCTAGCTCTTTGCTCCATTTTCTTGATAAAAGAAAAGCGTTGCAACTAACCCCGCGCTAATTCGACCCCACCCCATGCACAAGAAACGGAATTCGATCTAGCCTGCGAACATTCATTCGGGACCCGCGAGCCGGAAGAATCTTGCATGCAAACTCGAACATTCTCTCGCACCCCATGTCCAGAGTCCAAGTGAAGGAAGACCCGGCCCTGCCCGCCATCCGCAGAATTTCGCTCAGAATCCTTCCATCGCGATTCGAATCTAATGCAAATTACGGCTCACCCACTCCTCGCTTGATAGCTCGAGCCCTCCGATCATCTCGATAGCCTGCCATGTCGAGCCCACAAAGCGAGCAAATCTAAAATACACCAGACCGGGCAATTGAGCTGCCGATTATATCCAGCGACCGTAATTAAAGCCAAATTCTAACCAACGGGAACCAAAGCAAGCCAAGGGAAAACTAGGACAAGGAAGGGGAGCGACCGTTGATTGAGGCTGAGCCTTGGACGTACGTGTCTTAGTGAAAGCGTAATCACGTTTGCTTTGCCGTCCAGACGGAGACTCTAATTCAATAATGGTGCCAACGATGTGAACCGGGGGGCTTCATAAGTAGCGGGGCGGGGCAAAAGCAGCGAAGTCGAAAACTCATGGCCCCGATGACATGAAGCAAAGTCAAGGGAGTAGTTGGTCGGATTTGCAAAGGAGGTCGGGTCCAGCAGCAGCAGCAGCAGCGGCTCAAGCCACAGGAGCCGACAGACAGACGGAGACTGGCCTGACCCTGAACAGTAAAGGCTAAGATGGTCCTTTGTCGCGACTTTCCATACCTTTTGGTCAACTCGAATCGGGCTCTTGCAGGCTTTCCTCCTCGTCGCCCTCGGTCCATAAATTTTTCCAAGCTCTTCTAAACTCGGAGACGGAGACGGAGACAGCGTCCGAGCCCCGCTTAATTCGACGCTCTCATGGTCGAAGCTTCAATGTGTCCTTTTGCCATGTGGGTCTCATAATTTTTATGCATGTTTTTGTGGGCATTTTCTCCTTTCCTCGATCCTGGAGTCTACGGAGGATCCTCCATCTCCACTCACGCTCCGGGTACTTCGTAGTTCACAAACATGCTGCCTGGCCGCCCTGTGGATTGTGGACTCGGACATGCATCCATGGACAGGAACTCCCTTAACGGCTTTCATCGTTTCCTCTTCCGTTTGGTCGTCTCCGAGCTCCTGGGCTCTAGGATTGAGCTGCTCTGAGCTGAGCTACTGTGGTTCCAGCACCCCACCGCGCCTTCACCCTTTGCTTTAGGGCTGCAGTGCTTCGCTACACTGTTCGAGATTGGATTGCATTTGTAATTAATGTACTGATTCCATCATGTTCATGGTGTACCTGTCGTCGTAATTCAGTTTAGCGCTTAATCATCTCGGACGAGGTCCTTGTTCAGGCGTATGATTCAATGGCTCTTCCTTTCTAGTATTGGTACGAAGCCCCCATTTCACAACTTATTAGTGTTGAAACCATGGCAGTTGAGTAAGATGTCAATGGACTGAGAATGCATCTTGAACTCATGGACTATGAGAAGCTGTCTGGATCTCTCAAGTATCTCTCCGGCCAGAGAAAAATAGCAATTAGTAGGGTACCGACTAGTTTTTAAATCACGGGTCCGAGTATATAGGGCGTGGGGCCCACATCCTCTACTTAAAAAAAACTAACTCTTCTTGTACTTTTTTTTCCCACATGAATTTTCACAAGAAACTTGGGATGCTTGGTTCATGACAAATGCATATCAGATGTGGTCAGATTATATCTAAAAGCATACAAAATTAGATGCTCTAGTAAATGGAATTTTTAAAATCTCAAACCGACCAAAACTTAATGTAAAAATTCCAAAAAATGGTTAAGGGACATCACACCAAGATGCAAAAAATATATTTTTTTATAGGGCATTCCCAAAATGAACTAAAAAAAATGCCTCGTCATCTATTTATGTTACCACGTGCTGTAAATATTCGTATCCGCGGATTAAATTAAGAAGTGTTATATGATTGTTCATGACTACATCTCTCATTTGGCGATTGTTCTAGTGGCAAATATTTTTACAAGATTGAATTTTAATGCCCCTATGGGTAAATAAAAATAAGCCAACTCTCAAAACTTGTATGGAACCTATGAGGAGAGACGTTGGAAGTAGCACATTTATCAAAAGAGAAGTGAAACTAGAACACATACTCTCGACATAGAACTTATAACAGTTATGGCCAAAAGAGGAGTGTTGTCACGACCTATGTAGCGGCATACCTAGATAGGTAGGTGCGCGCATGCAGGAGCAAATACAGTAGTTAGAGCTGATTGTGCAAGTAGCGCCATTTGCAATGAAACTGCTGTTAGGACGGACAACTCCGTTAGGAGACTTATGACTCAAGGGGTAGAGTTCGAATTAGGGCTCCTTGGGGTGCAGTTTTTGAAGTTGAGCCTTTGAGAATGTGGCTATGGTGGAGAGTAACTTGTGCAGGAACCTAGAGTCTTTGAAGCACAGAGTGAATTTGGTTTGACTGTAATCTATTTTTTTATACTATGGTTATGAATGGAATGTCCTTGTGGACATTTTGAGAGTAGAAAAGATTACTTCAAAAATTCAAATTGGATTTTGTGATGAGAATTGTGAGTTTTTGGAGTGCTAAAGGTGTTTTGGTGAGTTTTGATAGCTGATAGCTTCGATTTGTTTGCTGTAGAGTCTGCATGGCATTGATGGAATGAAGTCCGTGGTGGTGAACTAGACATAGAGTCAATTTGAAATTGGGGTGATCAGTTTTGAATATATGTATTTTCTGTTTGTGTTGAAATCCGAATTGAGGATTTTGAAGGATGGAAGCGGTGCTAAAAATTGACAAAGTCGGTTGATGTTCATAGTTACCTTAGAGCTCTAAATTGAGATTGACCGGAAAAGATTTTGGACAGAAGTGTTCAAAGTCCAAAATTTGATGTTTGAAAATTTTCGGGTAAAAAATAGGAGCGGCAGGCTATAGGATTATCATATAGTGTCCATTTGATCTGAAATTTGATGGGATGATAGAAGATATAAAGTATCTTGAGCATGTATATAGCATCATGCTCAAAGCTAGCGGTGTCAGAATTATGAAATTTTGACATTTAGGGGTCTGAAATTATAATTGAAGATTTTCAAAGTCCTGTAAAAGTTTCAAATAGGGGCCGTTTGTAAATTTTTTTTTGCATTAGCTAGAGAATTGAAAAAGACTAGTTTTAGGCAATGCCATATACAGCTGGATTACAAGTGTTAGATTATTGATATGAAGAGCAAAAGGCCTCCAAAACTGAATTTTAGTATTTTTAAATGTCCTCTTGAGGCTATGTAAGTCAGGTATGGGTTGGTTTGACCCCTTTGATGGATATTTTTGAGATGGAGTATTCTTATTTATGTTTCATGTTATTGATATGCTTCCATCTTTGCTTTTTTCTTGTGCATCATATTTGTTTGTGTTGATGTTTTGTTCTTTGGAGTGTTAGTGCTCATGTGTATTACTGATAGTGAGGTTGGAATTGCAAACTATCCATGTTTCTCCTCAGGGAAATAGGACTTGGGGACCTGTAGACTAGGTGAGTGCTTGTGGTGATAGCAGATTTCAGGTTGCCCTTCTGTTAGCATCTTGTGGTGCCTCGGGTATCTTTTGTCGCAGTTTTTTGGTTCAAGTTGAAAACTTGTTGTTGTTTGGTTATGGAGGTGATATATTGGTGTTAGAGTGGAGTTCTCTAGAGGTTGGTGAGGAGAGACTGCTCAGATTAGTAGTGGGTGCACTTGTAGCGAAGTTTGGTACCAACCTTGACCTTTGAGGTTCACACAAGATTTTGATTTGGTGTCAGAGAGTGACCGAGCTTAGCTTGGTGATATGTTGGAGTGTGTACTCACACCATTGTTGTGGGACATGGACGATATCTATTGGGCCACCAAGGGACCCTTACAATATTCAAGTATAGTTGATACCATTGAGTTGGATGACTTCATACATGAGTTTGACTCATGGTGTGATTTACAATGGATGCGCAACTCTATATGTTTAATCTGTTTATGGCTTGGAAGGGATTATTCTAGCATTTGGAAGGTCCCTTGATGGATGATTATCATGAATTTTGGCATGAACACCATGAGGAGATTGAGTTCTAAAGACAATATTGGTCTCCAAACTAGATTTCTATTACTTTGGGTACAGTGTTTGGTGGTGCAAGTTCATCATCTATACACTGAAGATACAGTTGGAGCTAGTCAAGTTGGGAAGAGTTTAAAGGTCTCAACCTTTAACCCTATTCGGGAGTTCTTTGCACGGTTGAGGAGAGACTACAAAGGGGTGAGGACTGACAAGCTAAGAGTCTTGCATGAATTTCAACGAAAGACTAGAGAGAGTCTTCGAGAGGCGTAAACTCGAATGTGTTGGTTGATTAGTGTTATCCATATGATGATGAGGCACAAGTTGTCCAATATTAGTATGGGATATTGGATTGAGAGTTGAAACAAAGAGTGAGAGATGCCACCTTACTATAGGAGACATCACCTACGTTGGCCATTGTGTTTTATCTTGTTCAGCGTATTGAGCTCAACATGGAAGAAGAGAGAGTGATGACCAGTGGATTCAACGAGGATTCATCAACTTTTTCACGTTACTAGTCTACAACATAAACCCGGAGTGGTTATGGTAAACATGTGGAACAGTCTTGACCATCTGGACAGAGCGGTGAAGATGTCACATCGAGATCTTTGCTATCCTTTTCATATCAACAATTAGTTGTCGAGATTCCATCAACCATTTCAATGGTTGATGATGAGTGATGAGAGTGAAGGAGTTTCCAAACAAATAACATCTGAAATGTACCACCGCCCAAATAGCCGCCAAACATTCTCCTTCATAAGAACTATACTTCGACTCCGTTGCATTGTTGGAATGACTTGCATAAGCCACTACAAACTCCTTCCCCTCATCATCATGTTGGGTAAGCATTGCTCCCAAACCCAACATACTCCAATCAGTATGTACTTGAAACGGACGACCTCTCACAGGTCTCCTCAAAATAGAGGCAGATGTCAACCTTCCCTTGAGCTCAACAAAAGCTCTCTCATGTTCATCTCCCCAACTCCACTCTTGATCTAGCTTTGTTAGCTTTGTCAAGGCTTTGGCAAAAGTGCTAAATCCCGCACATATCGACGATAGAAGTTTGCAAGTCCAAGGAAAGCTCGCACCCTACTCACATCTGAGGGTTATGGAATACATAAGATTGCATCCACCTTGGTTTGCTGAACTCCCAATCCTCCTGGGTATATGGTATGACCTTGTACAAAAGGTACCTTTCTGTTTCGTAGGTGAGAGTACCTCCTCCCCCGTACCACTATATCCTCTCTCTACAGCGGTACTTTTCCAAAATCCTCAAAATCAAGCGTTCAAAATCCTCAAAAAACGTTCAAGCGATGGCGACCAAATTAAGAGAAGACGATAAGAGTGTAGTCTATCTCTCGTCTTTCTTGGTGCATCTTATGCAAAGATGGAGTTGTTGACTCCTAGGGAGAGGCAGTTGTATCGACTAGAGAGCAGACTCTCGGACCTGAACGAAGACATTGACGATGCCAGCAGCGGATCTACGAGGAGTTTAGGAACGAGTGTGCCTCCTGAGCCGAAGAGAACTGGAGAAGCTAGGCCAGCTACACAGAGTAAGCCTGATTCGGATTCGTACCTTGAAGTGATTGGCACCTCTCGGAAGAGGAAGAGAGTAGTGGAGGATAGTTCTCTGGCCTCTTTGCAGTAAGGAAGGATGCAAGGAAGAAGAAGATGGAGGAAGTAGCTCCTCCAAAGCCGTCTCGAGGTGAAAGCATCGAAGGAGATTGCTGAGCCTATGGTCTCGGTGCTACAATTGTCCAAGAAGCTGGAAGCCGTGATGGTCCCGGTTCTATTGGAGTTGAACAAGATGGGACCTACGTATATGCCAGGGTGGGATCCTCAAGATGATGGGTATATGGATTTGATCCAAATGATGAATCGGCTGGCTTTGGGGAAGGAGGACCAATTTGTCACTATTCGGGAGTTGACAGAGAATGTGGACAAGTTGTCCAAGGAGAAGACCGAACTAGAGCAAAAGGTCTAGGAGGCAAAGAAGGCCTACGAAGAGATTTGCCGTATTCGGGGTGCTGAGATTCACTTTGTAGAGAAGGAGAATACCTAACTTTGGGAGACAGTGCAAGACTTGAAGCGGTGTCTAATTCAGGTGGATGTGGAAGCACCGGCGAAGTTAGAGAACCTTGCTAACAAATGTGCGTAGCATCTGTTCACACAGTATGATCGAGTTGAGGCGCAGTGGTTAGAGCAGTTGGTGATAGCTATGGAGAATCCCGGTGATTCGAAGGATCGGAGGAAGGAGATGTATCGAGCCTTGGGTCAAGATTTCCGGGAAGCTATGGCTCTTCATCAACAGGAGATTGTTGCCAATGTACAAGAGATGAAGTTAAGGAATCAACGCATTCACGCAAGTAGTGGAGGTGCGATCGAGCGGTTTAGATCAACAGAGTAGGATTAGGAGTGAGTGATCTCTGTAGGTAGCAGTCAGGAAATTCATTATAAATAGTCATAGGAAATAAAGTGGTGGGATCTTTTCATCTTTGCAAGTGTCCATTCTGTTGGGCTGCAAATTGTAGGCAGGGCAGAACGAGCATTCGATGAGCTGGTGTATGCAGGCTGGTGCAGTGTTGACTATTTCGTATATCCGTGAAGTTACTCGGATATTCATCCATGAGTTGAACCTGTCTGTAATCATCAGAAGTATTTTGTAGAGTCTTTCGCCGCGACGTTAACTTCTAATGAGAGAGATCCCCATTCTGAAGTAAAGACATTCATTGAAATCACTTTGCTATTGTCTGTGGAAGTGGTGTTGTTATGGGATTGTGAAGGAATTGAGTTGAATCGATTGCCTTCATTGTAAGTAACTCTTCGGACTCTTCAGACCATAGTAGTAAAGATGGCTACATGCATGTTTCTCTTCTTTGCTAGTGTGGTTTGATCCCTCATTCCCTTGGGAACGAATCAATCTAGACGAATTTGGACTTAGTAATGCATACCCATGCTATTACACAACCGGATCATTTCATGGATAGCTCTACAACGCAAACACATGCTGTGGTTATACTTGCAGAGTCCAATGATGTATTGGTGGATGTAGCGGTGTTATACCCGATGGGTTTTAGCATTGATTATTCGGAGGAGACGGGCTCTTATCGGCCAGGTTGGCAATCTAGCGAGGGTTGAGTGAGTTGATTACTAGTACGATTCATTACCGGTTCTAGGCCTTTACCAAGTGGAGGTTTGGCGTATGTTGCAACCTTCAGTACTTATGTTACATGGCTTGGTGATTTGTTGGAGGGTAACATGTATGCTCATGATAGTCATGGTCGAGAGGATGTGGCTATCATGCCAAGTCTTAGTGGAATAGTGCCATCCACGTTGGATGGAACATTAGAACTTCATGTATGCAGCTACAATAGATGTCTGATCAGCTCATACATCAGGCTTGGAGTGAGTCTTTTGCTCCGGAGAGGGAGAAGACGAAGGAAGTTATTCCCACTTCCATTATGTTGTCACCTTTAGATACAAAGCCTATTGCTTGGCAGTATCAAGAGGAGGGTATATGTGTGATGGATCTGTTTGGAGGGATTAGCACATATTTGGCTGTTGTTTTACAGTCTGGCATATGAGTACATCGATATTTGTATGTGGAGCGAGATGAGATTGCAAGACGCGTCTCATTACGCCATGTGGCACAATTGGTGCGGAGATACCTAGATCTTCTACCAGTGTTGGTAGTTCAAGGATATCAGTAGGCCTCGCCGTAAGATATTTTGTTGTTGGGGGTGCAAGACCTTGCTCGGCATAGCACCATACATTTGGTTATTGCTGGAGGTCATGTCACGGACACAGACGTGCTAGTAATGGTCATGGGCTATAGGATTCACATTCTGGCATGTTTTGGGGGATGTTACGTGTGTTAGTTCTCTCCAGTCACAACAAATCTATTCTCCGACATACATTTTGGAGAATGTTCCCTTGTTGGGTGATCCACGTGCACGGGTGATGACGAGTGCACATCACGTGCGGTCAAGGATTGGACCAGCGGTATTGCTGGATGCAGCGAGAGTAGCATCTTGTGCACACCGTCCATGTCTATGGTGGACAAATCTTCTTCCAAGGGAGGTTTTATTGCGAGCATACGACGGAGTGGAGAGGCCCTCACATCTCACAGTGGAGATTATTTTGGATGTGGGTAGACACTCCCAAGCAGTGGTCTATGCTAACAGGTCACCCATGGTAGTGGTGAACCTTGTGGATCAGCCAAGAGCTGCATTACCCACGTTGTTGAGTTACCCAACTTTCCATGCTTACAGAGAAGGAGGACCTGGACTTGTATGGGATTCTCACTTGCAGCGGTTGGTGGAACCCAATGCTGAAGAGAGAGAGCGAGCTATGGGATTTTGTACCGGTACTACATCAGTACCTACATTATCAAAGGCATCACGACGTCACGTGTTGGGTCAAGCTATGGACTAGAACTGTTTGACATGGATTGTGAGCCTTGGATTGTTTGAGTAGAGACACATGCGATCCACATGTATGACTGCAAGACCATTAGTAAGCACTTTGCCTACCGTGTCGGTGGAGGCAAAAGCTGGGGGCGAGAATTGCCTAAGATCTCATCCTTGGTCTTATGAGGATGTTAAAGAAGGAGAGATAGGGTCTTCTTCGAGTATCATTGGAGTTTTTTGGGTGGAGCAAGCGATGATTACCACTTTAGACCTTTGCGACTAAGATAGTGGAGCCTGGTATGAGAGAGCAGAAAAAGCTTTCTGCTCAAAGGGTTGTCATTTAGCAACCAGATACTACGTCTTCTATCTCTAGTGTTGATGGAGAGGAGATTTGGGATATTGAGATTGGTCCCAAAATGACAGGAGAAGAAAGACGTAGGGTGTGGAGGTTTCTGAGGAGTTTCATAAATTGTTTGGTCTCAGTATGAAGGATTTAGGTTGTTTGAAATGACCATGTATACGGATTGACTTGACAACAGATGCACCAGTCTTCCGTCGTCCCTATCGATACAATGATATGGAGAGATATCTGATCCAAAGTAGGTGTCAAGACCTTCTTGAGGCTGGATTAGTGGAGATATCATATGGAGAGTATGCCTCTAATGTGGTGATGCCAGTCAAGTAGGGTACACATGGCAATTATATAGATAGATGCATGTGTGGTGACTACCGATCTATCAATCGATAGACAAAATCTGATCGATATGCTATGCCTACATCTGAGGAGATCTTTGATGCAATTGGGGATGCAAAGGTTTTCAGTACATTGGATTTAGGAGCAGGATATCATCAGTTACAGATTCAAGATGAGGATAAGGCCAAGACAGCCTTTTGGGCAATTGATTCGCATGGCAAGGATGTGTTGTATCAGTGGAAGTTCTTACCATTTGGGTTGAAGAATGCACCTGCAGAGTTCCAAAGAGTGATGGATAGGATCCTAGCTAGACTTGATTGTGCCTGAGCCTACATCGATGATATTCTAGTGTATAGTGCTAGAGAAACATTTACATGAGGTATTTGAGCGATTGATTGCTCATGGCCTCAAGTTGCATACTGGAAAGTGCAAGTTCTTTTAGGAGTAGGTGGAGTACTTGGGTCATACCATATACCCAGGAGGATTGAGAGTTCAGCAAACCAAGGTGGAGGCAATCTTACGTATTCCACAACCCTCATATGTGAGTAGGGTGTGAGCCTTCCTTGGACTTGCAAACTTCTATCGTTGATATGTGCAAGGATTTATCACTATTGCCAAAGCCTTGACAAAGCTGACAAAGCTAGATCAAGAGTGGAGTTGGGGAGATGAACATGAGAGAGCTTTTGTTGAGCTCAAGGGAAGGTTGACATCTGCCCCTATTTTGAGGAGAACTGTGAGAGGTCGTCCGTTTTAAGTACATACTGATTGGAGTATATTGGGTTTGGGAGCAGTGATTACCCAACATGATGATGAGGGGAAGGAGTTTGAACTGGCTTATGCAAGTCGTTCCAACAATGCAGTCGAGTCAAAGTATAGTTCTTATGAAGGAGAATGTTTGGCAGCTGTTTGGGCGGTGGCACATTTTAGATGTTATTTGTTTGGAAACTCCTTCACTCTCATCACTGATCACGAACCATTGAAATGGTTGATGGAATCAGACAAGCTTACATGAAAGCTTACACGATGGGCTCTTATCCTACAAGAATATGATTTCATGGTTGTTCATAGATCTAGGGTTGTGAACCGTGATGCAGATGGGTTAAGTCGAAACCCATATACAAGTCAAGTTGACAAAACCGGGGCTCGATGGCACGGTGATACTGATGAGGAGATGGTGCCGGGTTGGCATGCATTTGCCTTTTTTAGTATGTTGGTGCTATGATATCTCTCTTGGGTCAAAGAGCAAATATGTTAGCCTTGGACGCTGAGATTGAGGACGGTTTGATGGTAAACCAAGACATCCATGATGACATGCTAGTGTTTGAGGATATTCTTAAAGGTGCTTTGGTGGGTACCTTGAGTGCAAAGGAGTAGGATCGAGTTTTACAGAGAGCTTGACGGTTCGAATAGGAAGGTAGACACCCTCTTCGGGTATGGGGAGATGGCAGCATTTGTGTTGTGCCACTTCCATCTCAGAGAGCACAGTTGGTCAAACATGCTCATGAGGAGTAAGATCATTTTGGAGTAAAGCGGTGTCGCATGGACATTTCTTTGCTCAGAGAACACTTGAACGCCTGGCTGTAGAAGAATCCTCTTGAACCTCGTGTGAGTTGACAATTTCTTCTTCTTCTTCTCAGCACTTCACATTCGAGTTCATTACAACAGGTAAAACTTTAGCGGAAAAAGATTATGATATCCAATGATTGGATTAATAACTCTCGCCCAAACTTCACAAAAAATTGCTTCACAACCCTTTCAATCTGTCAAAAATGTTTTATATGTTTTTCATTTCTAGATCTCTCATAACAATTGTCGATTTATACACTGTATCACAAGGTGATATGCGGACCCTTGTGTACTAAAACCATCACACATCTCAATCTTTGATTCCAATTGCTCTTAAATTTCATGAGAAGGTCATTTATCATCTGAATTTCAATTGTAAAAAGTTTTATTGACAAAAATTTCTGATATCAAAAGATATGATTGATGTACTAACTTTATGATAGTTAGTGCAATCTTGCAACTCTGACTATATACACAAACTTCAACCTATCACTTGTATTCAAAATTCGTCCAATTGATTCAAAATTTCAATCCAAACACAAGCCTAAGTTATAAACTATATCTCATTGACTTAGATCTCTAAAAACCCTCATAAGATTTTCAGAAACACCCCAAATACACTCAAAGGTCTAAATTTCTCTCTCTATTTTTGAATCATCATTTGAGAGTGATAAACCCTTCAAATCCATCCATTTTTAAGCCCACGTTGTAGCTCGTCTTGTCAGCTCTCCGACCCTATCTTCAAATCTTCCAATGTGCTCCTGAAAGTTCTTCAAAACCCCTCAAACCCTCGAAGAAGTTGCTTTAGTGCCCACATTGGCCAAAACTCCTAGATCAATGAAAATGGAGAGTGTTATTTTGACCTCTTGTGTGGCCAAATTAGCTCCATTTTAACTTAGAGCTTTACAACTATCCTAAACATACTACTTAGACATCCTATACACAATATAAGTTGTCACTAATAAAAGTTAAAATGACAACTCGAAACCGACTTAGTATACCCAAAATTGTTCACGATGAAGACACCGGATGTTGATCAAAAATGGATTAGGCATCACTACATCTGAAGGATCATGTTGTCCTCTATCCATGTCCTACATCGACTCCATTTCGATCAGATTAGCTCCTTGGTCAACAAGGTGATGTGTCTAGATCTCTCCCATACCCTTTCCACCCCGACTATGCTTTATATCCGATAAGATCCAAGATAATATCTCTTGGAGCCTTTTCAACATCCAAGCCCTACAAAGTTGATCCAACGGTGGGCTATTACCAGCCTTACAATGCCGTCGGTTATCCTAACCTAAAGTATCACCGTCATGACAACAGCTCTGAAGATGGCACATGTCATCATCTTCTCATAGTAGCCGCGTCACAACACGACATCCACCCCCTCTTAACCTGTGCATCCTCCGGTATGCACCAAGAAGTTAACAAAGGTATGCGCGACGTTAGATTAGATCAACCTGAACTTCTACTCGAGCAAGATCCTCCCCATATGACTCATCTTCACCAAAAAGGTCAAACTCCTCCTCAAGTTGGTCAATGTTGATCTTCTTATTCTCACTTTTGAAGATATTTATTCGCTTTCCTGCAATAGGTACATTTAACTTTGTACCATACAACTCTCTTAGCGAATAAGTAGCATTGTCGTGAACATTGATCACCACATATGGCTCAAACCGCCTCTTTAAAAACTTCGTCAAGGTGCTATGTTGGTTATCCAGACTATTGTCATACATCAATATCCAATCACCTTCTTTAACCTCCTTTGGTCTCAGCCTATGACGTTTGTCAAATCTGTCCTTATTTCTAAGGCGTGCCTCTCTAAGTCTCTCCATTGCCCATTGTACATCCTCGGTTCCCCTCTCCAGCTTTTGAATGCGTATTGCCAAATGATCTTCTCTACTTAGATTATCCTCCCAAGTCAACACACTCCATGTGGGAATGTTTTCCTCTATTGGCATAATTGGCTTTTGGCCTTGCATTAACTCTGTTTGCATATAGCCGGTCATAGAGCTATGGATCGTACGATCAGTCCATAATGCAAAAGGTAACAAACGACACCATTGTCTATCCTTCCCTCTACATGATTTTACAATTGCTTTGATAATAGATGGATGAGCCCTCTCACTCTTCGCATTCCCTTTTGGATTATAAGCAATGGTGAGAGACAACTTGACTCCACATCTCTCAAAGAAGTCACATGCCTCTTGAGCATTCAACTCCCCTTGATCAGCGGTTATCTTCCCAACACATCCATAACGACACACAATGTCCTCCAAAAGAAATCTGCAAAAAGCTTCTGTTGCTTTTGATTGTAGTGCTCTTCCCTCCACTTGATTGGATAGATCCTCCCTCACTAACACAAGATACCTCATCTGTCCTAATCCCATCAGTATGACCACCAAATCCACAACCCACTTGTAATGGATAGCAAGTGGATATGTAGGATGCATACCATCACGGTGTCAGATTACAGAATACATCAGACACGTCTCACAAGTCTCCACAAATCCTACCACATCCTTGGAGATGTTTTTCCACCAATATCTCTCTTTCAATTTCATGAAACTGGCATATATCCCCCTGTGGCCTGCCCATAAGCTTTCATAAAACTCCCGCATCAACTCTTGTTGAGCCTCCTTTCCACAAATCACACGTTATGGCATGTCACCCTTCCGCTTCAGTCTCTTCCATAGGTATCCATCTTGTAACATGTAGTTGTAGGCCTTCCCTCTTACATGTTTGAATTCATGATCACTCCAACCACTTTGTCGTGCTAGTGTGCTGAGATATTTTCCAATATCTAACCACTCACCCTCATACAAATCCTCCAGAAACATCTCCAAACTTTGTTTTACTCCTTGCTGATGAGCCACAGAATAAAATGTCATTCCTACATCATGAGTATCATCAATCATTTATTCTTCTCCCTCATATCTAGCTCTTGACAACATATCTGCCACCTTGTTATCCTTTCCTGCCACATGCCTAAACTCCGGATTAAGTGTCTTGATGTAAGCGATCCACCTCAACATTGCAATATCTGGTGTATTGAAATTGGTGATCATCCCCAACAACGGTAAACAATTCGTCTCAACAATCACATGTGCTCCAATCAGGTAGTTCCTTTCCGACTTCATAGCAGTAACGACATCCCACAACTCCTTCTTCACTTGAGGATAACTTCGTTGTCTTTCACTCAAGACCTTGGCTCCAAATCTCATAGCATACCTACTCCCTTCATCTTCGTCATCCTGCCCCACAACCCATCCTATGGCAATAGGACTGGTATCCACCGTCAATATCACTGGCTTGTCACCATGATATTCTATCCTTCGCAAAACCGGAGGTGATGACATACACCTCTTCAACTTTCTCATGGCCTCTACATGTATATTCTCCCATACAAATTTCTGATTTTTCCTTAACAGCCCATATAACGGATCTGTTATATGAGCATAGTTAGGAATCCGTATGTAATAGAACACAACATCACCTAAAAACCGCCTCACTTCTGTCAAGGAGTTGCAGAGTTCGCGCATCCTTTGAATAGCATCCACCTTGTTGGGATCTGGTTTTTGACCGTACCATCCACACATATGACCAACAATGACAACCTCCCGCATCTCAAAAATAGATTTTTCTTCAGAGAATGTAAGATGAACCTCCTCCAATCAAGATAATATCCTCTCACAATCTTCAATGTGATCCTTCACAAACTTCCGATAGCCCTTTCGATCGATGGTTCCATCCTTCTCCTCTTCTGTACATCCCTTGATTGACACATCATCTAGAAAAGGCATAGTCTTCTCCGGAATAAAGTCCCTTAACACTTTATTCATCCCATTCATCATGTGTGCTACTGAATTTGTGGCCCCTCGTGGCAACATGCACATCCTTACCAAGCCCAAGGGTGTTCTCATTGTGGTAATATCCCTGCTTCCTTCTGATAGTTGAAACTGATCATACCCAGAGTAAATATCTCCCATTAAGTAGATAGCTCTCCCTACAAATGCTTTTGCAAACTCGTCCACAATTGGTCCCACCCCCATATTCCTGATAGTCACTTGATTCACCGGTTGCATGTCTTGAATGAACCGTTGTCGTGTTGTGACGTGGCTACTATGAGAAGATGATGACATGTGTCATCTTCAGAGCTGTTGTCATGACGGCGATAGTTTAGGTTAGGATAAACGGCGCATAAAGGCTGATAAGAGCCCACCGTTGGATCTACTTTGTAGGGTCAGGATGTTGAAAAGGCTCCAAGAGATATTATCTTGGACCTTATCAGATATAAAGCGCATTCAAGATGAAAAGGGATGGGAGAGTGCTAGACACATCACTTTGTTGACTAAGGAGCATATCTGATCGAAGTGGAGCCGACGAGGACATGGATAGAGGACAACATGATCCTCCAGATGTACCGATGCCTAATCCATTTATGATCAACATCCGGTGTCTTCATCGTGATCATTTTCGGGCGTGGTTAGTATATCATTTTGGAGATAACTTTTACGCAACAAGTGATAAACTATCGGGCCGATTATTCTTCAAGTTGTTTCCTACGGCGCGATTTGGGACGTACAAAGGTAATGCGTTTTGATTTAGTTTGGGCGCTATGGATTTGAACTTACCAGTAGTGGTGGCTTTCAACACATGGGTTCCAATCCATCACTATTGCTTACCGAAAACAAGCCATAGGGAGTTGATTGTTAGGAACTTTGACGAGGAGTAGGAGCCCGGTTCCGTTTGTAGTTCCGTTCATACTTAGCCGATTTCGAGTTGTCATTTTGACTCTTTATTAGTGGCAACTCGTATTGTGTATAGGATGGCTAAGTAGTGTGTTTAGGATAATTGTAAAGCTCTAAGTTAAAATGGAACTAATTTGGCCACACTAGAGGACAAAATAACACTCTTCATTCTCATTGGTCTTGGAGTTTGGGCCAATGAGGGCTCTTGGGCAACTTCTTCGAGGTTTTGAGGAGTTTTGGAGACCTTCTAGGGGGACATTCGGAGATCTGAGGATTAGGTTGGAGAGCTGACGGGACGAGCTACGACGTGGGCTCAAGAATGGATGGATTTGAAGGATTTGTCACTCTGAAGTGATGATTCAAAGTTAGAGTGAGAAATTTAGACCTTTGAGTGTATTTGGAGAGTTTCTGAGAACCTTACAAGGTTTTGGGAGATTTGAGTCAACAGAGATATAGTTTTCGACTCAGGCTTGTGTTTTGATTGAAGTTTTGACTCGATTGGATGAGTTTTGAGTACGGAGTGATAGCTTGAAGTTTGTGTATACAAATCAGAATTGCGGGGACTGCACCGATCTGTCACGGTTAGTACGTAGATCATATCTTTTGATATCAGAAATTTCTGTCAATAAAACTTTGCACAGTTCAAGTTCTGATGATGAATGACCTTCTCATAAAATCAGGGAGCAATTGAAGTCAAGGATTGGGATGTGTGACGGGTTTTGTACACAGGGGTCTGCATATCGCCTTGTGTTACAGTGGGTAAATCACCAATTGTTTTGAGGGATCTAGAAACGAAAAACATCTGAAACTTTTCTGAGTGATAGTCAAGGTCGTGGAGCAATTTTCTGTAAAGTTTGAGCGAAAGTTATCGGTCGAATCATTAGATATCATAATCTTCTTCCGCTGAAGTTTTACCGGCTATAATGTGGAGTGCTGAGGAGAAGAAGAAGAGATTGTCAACTCACACGAGGTTCTTGAAGGTTCTTCTACAGCCAGACGCTCGGGTGTTCTCAGAGCAAAGAAATGTCCATGCGACACCGTAGTGATCCATTCTTTTTTGACACAGTAAACCACCGACTAGAATATGGTGCAAAGGACGGCTCCAAAATCCTCATCTTCATCTTCTCCTTCAACAACTCAATAAATTTTGGAAGATGGGTCCTAGATACTCGGATCGGTCTCAAGTCCCAAGGCGCATGAGGCACAGTAAAAATGATCATGGGAGCTACTACATTGGGATTCACACACTCTATCTCCTTTGCTTCAAAAGAGAATGCTTTTCCATGACTAGCAAGCATCTCTTTAAAACATCTTTCTTCATTTGCAAGAAGGAAACCATGAGATCCAACCTTCAACTCCTTCATAGTGGTTTCAGTAAACTTGTGTCCCATTTTACTATGATCCCTCAAGTTACTTTCTCTACTCGCTTGCTGCACTTGTTCTTTTGAGCAGTTGGTAAAGGAGTAGCTATCGGTTTCAACTTCTTATCAACCATTTTATATGTGGTCTCCACTCAAACCTCAGGTGCTTGGAACATCTCAATAGTGGAGTAGAGCTCTCTAGAGTGAACCTCCACTATCTTGTCCTCATCGCCAAATCCAATCTCCATCATCTCCTTCAACGGATCTCCCAAACCAAACTCCTCATAAACTCCTGATATATATTCACCTTCCTCAAGAATCTTCAAATATGGAAGGTCTTCTTCATATTTGTGCAGTTTGTTCTTCTCCCATCTTTTCAAATTAGCAACCTCCTTGTATGTAGCATATCCATCACGCGAAAACTCCATCAACCCTGTACAAACGGTACCTTTCTATTTCATAGATGAGAGTACCTCCTCCTCCATACCACTATATCCTCTCTCTATAGCGGTACTTTTCCAAAATCCTCAAAATCTTCAGATTTTGGGAAAGCTCCCTCTATCAACCGTGCTTTGTTTCTCTCATGATTTGATGGAATTGTTAGAAACTGCATTAACCGCTTCCCATCTTGGCTGCAAATTCGTGCATATGCCAATCCATCATCAAAGACTCTTGTCTCCATCCTCAGTGCTATGATGTAAGGCTGCCCAAGAATCAATGGGTATGATGTAGAGTCTTGCACGAAGAAATTCTGTTCGCTACTACATCCCCAACCTTCACCGGAATATCAGGGCACGCTCCATACAAGCCCCCTCGAGTATTATTGGCTGCCCTAATCACCCAACCATGATTGGTGTCTATGGGCCAATATAGAGCTTGTAGAGCTCTCTCGACATTATATTAATATCTGATTTATCATCAATTAGTGCTAACACCGGTTCACTAAGATACCCTAGCTTCACAAGGGTTTCAGTAGTCGCGCTTGCCCAATGCGATTGGGTGTAGTGGCTAGACACCTTCACATTTTCTTCTTTTGCCTCATCCTCAAAGCGAACCTTATGAGATTTCACTCCACAACACTCTACCAGCGCATCTTCTTCATCCTTTGATACCTTTGTACCCATCGCATGAAGTAGAACAGGTGTTGGAAATATGTTGTTTCCTCTTGATGATATCAATGATAACATCATGAAACTCCCTCTTTGCTATTCCAAGTATCTCCCTCAAGGTAAACTCAACCTTGGCACTCAAAATTCTCTCCTCCAAGACTCCCTTCAAATCTGTTGCACCTCAATATCATATTGTAGTTTGTAAGCTGGTACCTTCCCCTTATCCTTCTCAGCCCCTTTGGTTCTTTCCTTAGACCTCGAGGGACCAGCTTCCTCCATAGTGTGATCAGGTGGGAGAGGTGTATCAAGTCTGATACGTTCTGTAGCCAACCTCTTCAATGAGAGTCCTTTGTCAGAACTCTCCTCTTTCCTCCGTCTCTTCTCTTCCATTGATGCTTCATATTGAATCTTAGCAATATAAGCACGAATCGACATGGTTTCTACTAGATCTTCCCATCCAGTTCTACCACGAATTTCTGCCGCTGTTCTTAGAAGAGTCTCTCTAGCTACCTTCCCTTCCTCCATCGTAGTGAGAGCACTCGACCATAGGCCATTAAGCGGTATGTGGTCTTCAAACTCCTCTCCTGCTCCTCTAATCTTAACACCATTGCTAAAAGCTTCAATTGATGCCACAACATGTGCACTATGATAATCATCCACCAATTTTCTCATGCCTCCTTTACCAAAATTGGTTTGAATGGTTACTCTAGTGTCCTTAAGGGCTACCTTCCCTTCTTTCCAAAAAATGTATCCACTCTGCAGTGTGCGTGCAAAATCTCTACAATCCCTTCGTGCATGATCAGTGTTGTCACACCATATGCATGGTTGCATATAATCTGGCTTGGCGAAAGGTTTCTTCTCCCCTCCCATGTCTTTCTCTCCCAACATCACAAATTTGATCTTAAGCTCCTTCATCCCTTGCATGATCTCATTGATGGATGATTCTTCTTTTCTGTAATTCACAGTCTGAACTTGAACGTTGGAGGTTGGAACCACTTGCCTAGTAACAGGTGCTTGAGCAATAGGAGTAGTATTTTGAAGAGGTCTTTTCACTACAATCTTCTGTCTCCTTCTTCCCCTCTTCGCCAATAGTCCAACTGCCTCCTCAACATCCTTCCAACTACCTATTAATCCTTCTTCCTCATTCTTGTCTTCCATAAGTAACTCTAGTTTTTCTTGCAACTCAAAGTTTGGAGCTCGAAGAAACAATTCAGTTTTGTGTGATTCTAAAGTGATCTTCTCCAATAGAGACAATTGTGAGAATTGTCTCTCAAAATCCCTTAGAAGCTCAGTTGCATGAGACTTCTTATTGGGCCTTTCAACCCACTCCATGAATGACTTCTTGGTGACTTTATCAAAGTCTTCCAAGAAGTATTCATCCCTCAAGACACGGGAATATGTTTCCCAACCCTCACCAAAATGTTTCTGTAAGGATTTCACATGGCCTCTAATCTCCGGCACCGCTGTCGTGTTGTGACGCGGCTACTATGAGAAGATGATGACATGTGTCATCTTCAGAGCTATTGTCATGATGGCGATACTTTAGGTTAGGGTAATAGATGGCATTGTAAGGCTATAAAGAGCTAGGGAGATCTAGACAAATCACCTTGCTGACTAAGGAGCTTACCTGATTGAAGTGGAGTCCACGTAAGACATGGATAGGGGGACAACATGATCTTCCATATGTACCATTGTCGAGTCTATTTGTGATCAACATCCGGTGTCTTCATCGTGATCGCTTTTGGGTATATTTAGCAGATTTCAAGTTGTGATTTTAACTCTTATTAGTGACAACTCATTATGTGTATAGGATGTCTAAGTAGTGTGTTTAGGATAGTTGTAAAGCTTTAAGTTTCAATGGAGCTAATTTGGCCACACTAGAGGTCAAAAGAACATTCTCCATTCCCATTGGTCTAGGAGTTTTGACCAATGAGAACACTAGGGAAACTTTTCGAGGTTTTTAGGGATTTTGGAAACTTTCTAGGCTGACAATCGGAAATCTGAGGATAGCGTTAGAAAGCTGACAGAACAGGCTACAACATGGGCTCAAGAATAGATGGATTTGAAGGATTTATTACTCTGAAACGGTGATTCAAAGTTAGAGAGAGAAAATTAGACCTTTTAGTGTATTTGGTGTGTTTGTGAGAAACTGACAAGGGTTTTGGAAGATCTGAGTTGAGAGAAATACAGTTTATGACCTCCGCTTGTGTTTTGATTGAAGTTTTGATTCGATTGGACAAGAGTTGAGTATGGAGTGATAGGTTGAAGTTTGTGTAAGCATTCAGAGTTGCAGGATTGCATTGACTATCACAAACTTAGTACATCAATCATATCTTTTGATACCAGAAAGTTATGTCAATAAAACTTTCCAGAGTTTAAGTTCGGATGATAAGTTAACTTCTCATGAAATTTGAGAGCAATATGAGTGGTGGATTGGGATGTGTGATGGATTTTGTACACAGGGGTCTGCATATCGCCTTGTGATACAGTGGTTAAATCAACAATTGTGTTGAGAGATCTAGAGGAGCAAAACATCTGAAACTTTTTGAGTGATTGAAAGGGTTGTGGAGTAATTTTCTATGAAGTTTAAGCGAGAGTGATTGGTCCAATCATTGGATATTATAGTTTTGTCCGTTAAGTTTTACGGTTATAATGAACTCAAATGTGGAGTGTTGAGGAGGGGAAGAAGAGATTGTCAACTCACACAAGGTTCTAGAGAGTTCTTCTATAGCTCGGGCATTCTCAGAGCAAAGAATTGTCCTCTGCGACATCGTGTACTCTCTCACTAACATATCAAAGTCGGCATCCATAATTCCATATAATTCCAAAGCTAAAGGAATCAAAAGGTAACCTCTTTGCATATCCTTATATTGCCACTCCACTCTCCGTTCATCTATGAGTATGGGTAATCACCCCCTCCAAAATTGTGTCTTGTGTAAAATTTGAAACCATAAGAGTAACTTTGTTATGGAGTACCAAGTATTGGTTTGCACTAACGTGAGTAGACTACAAAGCATAACAACGGTAATTCCATGTATCCACACTCTCTTACTTTAACAAACACCATAACCCTCATGACATCATGGGTAGGTATACTCACCCTCCAAATGGGCAAGAAGTAGTATGGACATATGTTACATGTCATATATGTAGAAAATGTAAGTGGTATTTCGATTGCATATTCACGGAATAAGAATTTAGACACTGAATAAGAATTCCCTTATTTAGAAGAGGTTAATAGTTACTCAGCAAAGACTGAACACATAATCAATTGTAATACAAAAGGCAATTCCTTTTAGCGATGGAGGGATCTCTTGTTTACAAGCCGTATGGCCAAGGTGACGACAAGATGCGACTTCATCTCCGGCTTCATAAATGAATAAATAATGAGTGTGGACAGAATAGCGGAGCTAGAATGTAGCTGTGTTATGTAAAACTCTAATGAGAGACTATGACAAGTGTAAACGAATGAATGAGTTCATGCTGGTGCGAAACATAGGGCAACAAGATGGATGTATACACATCGAAAAAAAAAAAAAAGAAAAAAAAGAAACACTGACGACGTAAGAAGATAGTACGCACCAAGTGGTGGAGTAAATGAACAAACTCATGAAACTCTGACAATTATCACTCTAAACTAGACTCGTGTTCAAGTACATTTTAGAAGAAACTCTAAACTAGAGATGTCTAGTAAAACAGAAACTACTCAACTAAGGGGTCAACTCAGTTCTCTCTCACTTTGATAAAAATTCGCTTTTGAAGCAGTAGTTGGTAATGAAAATGCTCAATTTCCTTGCGGGAAATCATGCTGGGAGCCATGAGGTTGACTTTGATCAAGCTTCTGAATCGCCACATTCTTGTCTATTGTGGGGGTAACAAATATTCATGATGATTTGTTTGTCCTTTGGTGCCAGGACAATCCCCCTGTGAGTCTGCTCGTGGTCATGAACGTCCACGACAAGCCAATCTGAGGGCCTCAAGGTCTGCTGCCAAGTTACCATGTCGTGATTCATGTTGCCTGAAAACCACGAGTGCGGCAAGATGCATACAGTATGCTTTCCACCCGAACAATGCTAATGTTGGATGAAGCAGAATTCCGCTCAAATTGACTTCAATGGATCACAAAGGCCATACATGCAGGCATCATTTGACCGGGCCGAATGATGCTTGACAACGGTGCATCCACGTTGACCCGTGTTGGAAACAGTAACTACTATTACCGAAGTGAGGACATCAGATCAATCCAGTTGAGAAGTTTGCTATCCCAAGTTTCTTCTTAGGAATTGAGATCAAAACTCCATACAACTGATAGCGATTTGCATCACCTCTCATCAGATCTTCCAACTGTTTTGGCCATCTGCATCATGCACATGTTTTCGGACAGTTCAGTTCGAAACAAAATTTGTATATTTACTATTAGCTCTAGAACAAGCTAAATTTGTCCCACAGGTAAAGAACTTCGGCGGCTGCAGCTGAAACCATCAAGCTGTTCAGACTGCAAGGCCAGCCAGCAAATAATCCAGAAGCCTTCAAAGGTATCATCTATTCAATGTTATATATCTGCACGAAAATTTATTGACTACTAATACCATGTTCAATTTACTGATAGATATACAAACGCAAGAATGTAGGCCTTCTGTCTGTTAAACAAAATTTGTCAACTGCACGCGTTTGGGAGAAGTTTAGACGTGACATAATCCGATGCAGCACCCTGAGTAGTTTATTCCGAGATTCTTCACCATGAACGGTCCACAGCATTTTATATACAGGAGACTGGAAAGGCAATATATCCATGGAATCTAAAAGTTCCATACTGTACGCCACATTGCCTGCAGAAAGGTGAAATCTGAGAAGCATCATGTCACGCTTTTGAGAAGTAAATACTCGATTGTATCGCAAGGGGATTCAAGAGCACATAACCTCGAAAGCCAAAGCTTGTATGATACAAATACCTTTTTAGCTCGTTTGAAATGTCAACTTATGTTATTTGTTGTTCTCTTCATGGCTGAGGTCTCCTCTGGACACTACTATAGAACTTGCCCACAGTTGACTGAGTCAGCTCTTCCCATCCCTCGTGATCGATGACCAGTACTTTAAAACCCAAAGTTATAATCAATATTTTGCACATTTCGTAGACATGTTGGAGGCAGATATTGGATGGCTCCACGTCTTGGTGGAAGCCAATACTAGTCTACCCTCTCCATTCATGACCTACCCCCAGCTCGTACAGAACCTCAATGCTGTTGGACTCAACACCAAGGATATGCTTATCCTTTCAGGTACCTCACTTGAATTATATGGAAGAGAAAATGCGGTAGGGGACACCCTTTGTATCTAAGTCTGGAGGAGTTTCCACGCTGGGTGAAGATTGCATGCATCTGAACGTGCCGTTGGTATCATTGCACGTGGGCACACGATCGGCCATGCTCACTGTGCTGTGGTCATTCCTCGTCTGCACAACTTCAACCGTGTGCCCGGAGCCACCGTTCCATCACATCACTGGATCCCAAATATGCCAACTTCCTCAGAACGCTGTGCCCTTCAGACGAGCCTTTGACCTTTGTTGGACAAATGGATGCCACCAACGGCACATTCGACAACAACTAATTCAAAGCCGTGAAGAGCCGCAGGGGATGCTCATCAGATGCTGTCCTCATCACCAACTCTTTCGGTCGCAGGGTTGTGAACTTTGCAGCCAAGTACCCCGGCAGTTGTTTGAAGGACTTCGGAAAGTCGATGGTGAGAATGGGCAAGATTGGTATGCTGACTGGATCTGTAAGAGAGATCAGGCAAGTACGTTACGTTTTCAACAGTAACAATTACCGATTCATCAGATGCAGGGTATTTGCGAGAGAGAGGTTTGTATATATAGTACATTTGTATGTAATTCTACGATGTATCCAAACCATGCGAACTAGGATGGGTCAATAAGAGCAGCTGAGGAAAACTTAGAACTAGGTTTACGAAAATTGTATCTAGAAAGTGAATGTTCTACATTCTTGATATCATCTCACTGGATTTTAATGGACGATATCGAAAATAAAACCTTTAGAAGTTTTTAGGAGCATCAAACTCACAGTTCCTTCCGAGTTGTATGTGCTTATAACTATACCACTCTGAAATCATTCCAGAACCAACCACTAGCACTAGAATGAACATCAAACCAATGTATGTTGTTAGCAAATACAGACAGAAGCCGACTTGACAAACGGGCCTGTGAGATTACTACAACCTACAATCTAAAAGATGTCCTCATAAGAATAACGGCGGGTGGAATGCCACAATTCGTCGACTGCTATCAGTTCCCCGTCATTTCTATATTTAGCCAAAAGTTATCCGGCTAAGTTGACAGTGAACTTGTCTTTCTCTCCCTCTCACACAAACTTACTTTTAAAATTCGAAGGAGTAATTCTGAAGCTTGATACCTGGGTAATAAGCAATTATAAACTATTCACAGAATTTTTTTTAAAGTTTGGCACTTTTTTTTGAGGCTATTGACATGAAAATCAGTACTTTTACACTTATATATTGTAGAATTCTTGTTAGGGGATGTTAAAATCCAAGAGGTTCATTTTCGTGAAGATTTCAGATACTACAGGATAACATAAATAACCTAGTATCCAGATTCTAGAATTTTTGGGACTGTTTTTGGTTATTTGAGCTTTATCCTTTTCAACATGCTATCCAACGTTTGCAATACACCGCTGGAAAACCGCAATACACCGCAGTTTGCGGCCGCAGTGACCACCACGATTAGCCATATATCACATTCAAAGTTATCTTCCTGTTTTAGCAGATGGCCGAGGGTCTGTAACCAGACTTTCTCTAATTTTGTGGTATATAATCAGCATTCCATCTATCTTTGAAAGAATGAGTGAATGTAAATAACGTACGAGAAAAAGTCTCACCCCAGCCACGGCCAGGACATGTTAGAAACAATAGTATTCTTCACAGACCTATCCTGATTGCTGAAGAACGAATGACGAGTGGGGATGGAGAGAAGTCTACTGGTAGCAAAGTCTAGCACATTTCCAGAGAAACACCTGTTGGTCTGCTCGTGGTCCTGTACATGCAGGACAAGCCCATTTCAGGGCCTCGATCGGTAGTTACACCCTCCTGTTACCTTGCAGAGCCTTCTGAAGATGTTAAACTCCCGCAGCAGCGACCCTTGTCATGATTCACCTTCCCTGAACACGGAGCATGTGGCAAGCACTAAGCAGTAAGCCTCCCGGTGGAATAATGCTAATATTGGACCAAGAAGATACCGATTCAGCTCAAACGAACTTCATTGGATCACAAAGTACATACATACAGGCTTTCTTGACCCGTTCCAATGCTACTTGACAACGAATGCACCCACGTTTAACTGTGTTCGCAACTGTAACTATCATGGCCAACGCTGGGACATCAGATCCGTCCAGTTGTGAGGATTGCTATATCAACTTTCTGGTAAGAATCGAGAGTAGACTTTGTTGTCGAGGACGATTTCAGTCATCTTGTTTCAGATCTTCCAACTATTTTGAACGTGTGCATCGTGCAATTTTTTTTCGGACAGTTCAGTTAGGCAGAGATCTGGGTATGTAGTATATGTTCTAGATCTAGCTCATTATGTCCCACAATTATACAGTATCGGCTGCAGCTGGTACCCTGCTGTTCAGACAGCAAGGTAGAGTGCAGATAATCCAAACATCTGATCAAACAACCTTCGTCCACACTACTTTCAAACTTCCCAAGAGACAACGTAGGAAGGCCCTGGGAGTATAAGATGTGGCTGTTTGAAGAGACAAAGCACAAGCGAAGTATCTGATAAAGGTGGTCGGGTGGACTTCATCAGGTCAGTATATTTCAGTGATCAAAGTTTCTCGATACTTGCAACTGTCTTTACAATGTATGTCAGTTATAGCTCAGGCAGATATTAACGTCTATCTCTTCATAGAGACTGTAATTAGAAAGCAATCATGACTTCAGAATGAGCAAAGAAAATCTGTTACAGTTTCATGTCAATGCTTCCTGCTTTTGTTACTTAGCCAAGCTAAGCTAAGCTAAGCGCAAGCTCTCGCTCTCTCTTTCTCTCTCTTGTGTCAGAAACTATTTCTCGAATCAAGCTTCATGCGCATATTTCTGAAATTCACTGGAACTATCTCTGACGGTGTGATGGTCCTATCCGTTCATACATGCGTGCTCGAAATTTGTTGAAGTAGTAAACCATCCATCTGTACCTTGTTGGAACGAGTAGATACGGAGCTTCTGTCTTGGAAAATATCTGCGCTTAAACAAGTTCGGAATATCATAGTCCCATGATCAATTTCAGACCGCACTTCAAATAGATTAGTAAAATATTCAGATTGGAACTTACATGAAAATAAAACTATTACAGACTAGAACGGTGAATAATATGATGAGAGCTAAAAGTTACTGCATGTGAAATTGTTTGCAGAAGGTGAAGTCTGAGAAGCATCCGATCCAGCTTTTTCAAGTGAATACTTCACTGTATTGCAAGAGGATTCAAGAGCAAGGACGAAGGACACATTAATTCGTAAACCGAAGCTAACGTTGTTCAAACATGGCGGTAGTGGGTTTGAGATGCCAGGTTATCCTCTTTACACTTCTTTTCATGGCGTCTGTCGCCTACGGGGCTAAGCTCTCGAAATCGCACTACTATAGAACTTGCCCAAAACTGGAAACCGTCGTACGTAACAAGGTAAACGAGATAGTCAATGCCGATTTGGGTATGGCTCCAGGCTTACTTCGCCTGCATTTCCACGACTGCTTCGTCATGGTAAGCTCTTCGTGTTTACAAGTCTCACTCATTATTCAGTAGAAAGTTTCTGGATGACAGAATATTGGTATTCTGCTGAATTTGGAGGTAGTTACAAGTTTCAAGTGCAGGTACGGATGGGAGGTGTTCTTTAGATTCACCGATTGTGAATGTATCCATCAGCTACTGGACTTCTGCTATTTAACACTAACCTCAAAATATTGCAACAATGATCAGGGCTGCGATGGATCAGTGCTTCTGGATTCCTCCTCCAACTCGGCAGAGAAGGATGCACCACCAAACGCTGGATCCTTCGGAAGGTTCGCCGAAGTTGACTCAATCAAGGCCATAGTTGAAACATGTAACTACAAGGTTGCACAAAGGATGATGGAAGTTATAACAAAGTGAAGTTCGTCCCATGAGATCCAACGGTAATTTGCTTGTAGAAGAAAATATTTAGAGTTTACATGTCTATCACCACTCTCGATAGTTCAGGTCGGAAGAGGGTCACCGAATATGCCACTTCCTCGTGCGCACACCCCGATGAAACACACACATACATCAACAAAGCATCCACCACTGTCCAATTATACTTAAGATTGAGGAACTGCTGTATTTACTGATGGAGAGTTCGATCTACTCTATTACAAGATGGAATCAAGGCGTTGAACTCAATGAAGTTCTACTGAGCCCATCTAAGGTCAATAGCTTGTGGGAAAATACTCGGTTAACTTCTCAAGGAATTTTACAAGTATGTGCAATTTCCAATCGACAGAACTCAGCTTCACAAGTTCTACATTTGCAGTTCTACAACGAACTCTTGCAACAGAAAAAGATGATCCTTCTTACTAGCGATACTCCTATTTATACAAAAAAATGTCTAACTACTAAGATTAACTGACTTACACCGAGCTCCGGCTCCTCGCTTCTCAGGCATCCCCGCAAACCGCCGATTCAATCCGAGATCTTCACTAGCCCGAGCGCGCCTTTCACGAGCTGTGGGTTCAAGTAGTGAGGCAAATGAACCTTCCTCCCGCTCTGCTTCCCTGCCTAACATTCATGCCTGGTTCTCACACGGGGTCACTTTATCACCTCTTCGCTACACTATTTTCAATATTAGCTTACCAATTCTGGCGTCCGCTTCCGCCGATACTACTTGCTACTTATGATACACCTTTCGCGTGCAATTTCACCCTATTCGATCCCCGGCAGCGGCGCCAAAAATAAGTTGCTTCCAACTTCTTCTTTATGTAACGACAAGGTTGCACAAAGGATGATGGAAGTTATAACAAAGTGAAGACGTCAACAACTGTTGGAGTTGGAGGAGGCTTGAGCTGTGGCCATGGTACGTGTGGAGCGGGCTCAACAATTGCAGAAGAAGTATCATGATAATCGACTTGGGACGAAGAAGCTGAAGATTTTCAAAGAAGGTGATTGGGTAATGCTTTACGACTCCATTAGATATAAGAGAGCAAGAAAGAAATTTCTTCCAAAGTACTTTGGTCCTTTCATAGTTCACAAGGTGTGGGGAAACTTTACTTATGATAATGGAGCTTGGACATTGAGAGTTTGTGTAAGAGTGAGCAATAGGGTCATGGTCATAGGGTGGGGCTAAGTTCTTCTAGATTCATGATGAGCTTCTAAATAGCCATCGGAGGTAAACCTGAGTGAGAGTCAGCCCAGAGGTCACAGATGAGACCGTCTGCAGAAGATCTCCTGGTCGGGGTCGTACTCATCCAATCCTGACACATACCACTCGACCGCCATCGGTGCCGAATATGCTTTTGTAATGGCTGTAGTCGAAGCCATACGGTGTCGCAAAGGACAATTCTTTGCTTTGAGAACGCTCGAGCGCCTGGCTGTAGAAGAATCCTCTAGATAATTGTGTGAGTTGACAATCTCTTCTTCCTCTCCTCAGCACTCCACATTCCAATCGGTAAAACTTCAGCGGAAGAAGATTATGATATCCAATGATTCGACCAATAACTTTCTCTCACACTTTACATAAAATTGCTCTACAACCCTTGCTATCACTCAGAAAAGTTTCAGATGTTTTTCTCCTCTAGATCTCTCAAAACAATTGGTGATTTACCCACTGTATCACAAGGCGATATGCAGACCCCTGTGTACAAAACCCATCACATATACCAATCCTTAACTTTAATTGCTTTCAAATTTCGTGAGAAGGTCACTTATCATCCGACTTCAACTTTGAATAGTTTTATTGACATAACTTTCTTATATCAAAAGATATGATCGATGTACTAAGTTTGTGATAGTCAATGCAATCCTGCAACTCTGACTGCTTACACAAACTTCAACCTATCACTCCATACTCAAAACTCGTCCAATCGAGTCAAAACTTTGATCAAAACACAAGCCCGAGTCGTGAACTGTATCTTAGTCGACTCAAATCTCCCAAAACCCTTGTCAGATTCTCACAAACACTCCAAATACACTCAAATACACTTTCCCTTCATGTAGAGCTCTCTCGACATTATATTGATCTCCGATCCATGATCAATTAGTGCTTACACCGGTTCACTGAGATCCCCTAGCTTCACAAGGGTTTTGTGAGTCGCTCCCGCCAATGCGATCGGATGTAGTGGCTAGACACCTTCACACCTTCTTCTTTTGCCTCATCCTCAAAGCGAACCTTTTGAGATTTCAATCCACAACACTCTACCAGCGCATCTTTATCATCCCTTGTTACCTCTGTACCCACATCACCATTTCCACAGACACAGCGAATAGAGTACCCTACCTTTGTACCCATAGCATGAAGTAGAGCAGTCTCATTGGAAATCTGTCGTTTCCTCTTGATGATATCAATGATAACATCATGAAACTCCTCTTTGCTATTCCAAGTATCTCCCTCAAGGTAAACTCTACCTTGGCATTCAAAATCCTCTCCTCCAATACTCCCTTCAAATCTGTTGCCGCCTCAATATCATATTGTTGTTTGTAAGCTAGTACCTTCCCCTTGTCCTTCTCACCCCCTTTGGTTCTTTCCTTCGACCTCAAAGGACCTACTTCCTCCATAGTGTGATCAGGTGGGAGAGGTGTATCAGGTCTGATACGTTCTCTAGCCACCCTCTTCAATGAGATTCCTTCGTCAGAACCCTCCTCTTCCCTTCGTCTCTTCTCTTCCACCGATGCTTCATATTGAGTCCTAGCAATATAAGCATGAATCGACATGGTTTCTACTGGATCTTCTCATCCAGTAGTACCACGAATTTCCGCCGCTGTTCTTAGAAGAGTCTCTCTAGCTACCTTCCCTTTCTTCATCGTAGCGAGAGTACTTGACCATAGGCCATTAAGCGGTACGTGGCCTTCAAACTCCTCTCCTGCTCCTCTAACCTTAGCACCATAGCTAAAAGCTTCAACAGATGCCACTGCATGTGCACTATGATAATCATCCACCAATTTTCTCATCCCTCCCTTACCAAAATTGAACTTCCTCACACAGCTCCAAAAACACATAATCCCAACGCCATGCTAAGAATGCTCCTCCCTATGCTTCCAATCTTTCTAATTCATATGCGGTTCAATCAGGTTTTAGCACCAATGGCATGTATGCTCCGGATACACTCTTCTGTTGCACAGGCAACCGTATAGCCTCTCTCGCTCAAGATCTACTCGCAGATCTTTTCTTGGTCAAATTCATCCGATCCATCGCTCTCCGCTTCCCGCCCTTCTCGCGTGTTGCGACGCTCGTCCAAACAAGAATGTCGGCATCTTTCTCCGTTCTTTGTAATTTCTATTGTTCCTCCTAATTCGTTCCCTAACGGCCTTTTCGTACTGATCATAAATATTCATACTCATATTCGGCGTACTTCCTCGAATATCATCGTCTTTATTCAGAAAACAAAAAAAATAGCCCTACAACACACTAACCAAGGTTATACGTACGTCCGCCCTTAACTGCGAGCGGCCCCCCGCGAGCATTTCTATTCATAGAACTTTTTTACCCGCCATCCATTCACTCGGGTAGCAAATAAAGTGTCATCTAAATCATACGATTGGAGGGAATCATTGTCAAAAATCTGCTTGACTTCATAAGGTCCCATCTAGCGCAGATGTAACTTTTCCGGGAACTTCATATGCATGTTGTCGTAAAGGAGGACCTTATCCCCTACCTCGATGCTCTGAGGTCGCAATCGCGCGTCATAGGTCTCATTCCGCTTGGTTTGAATCACCTTGGTCAATTCCTCAGCTTCACCGCGAGATTCCTCTAGCTTGGCCAAGTCCACCAAACGGTGTCATTGACTTTCTTCGACGGATAAACGATCCTCCATCAAAATTCAATAGGTAGGAACTTCAAATTCGACAGGGGCAATCGGATGCATGCCATAAGTAATGTAAAATGGATTTTGTCGCGTCGTGATCTTTTCCATAGTGCGGAAAGCACATAACGCAGCCGATACCTTGGTATCCCAATCATAAATGTGACTTACTGTCACCTTATTCAGAATCTTGCACAACAACCCATTAGACTTCTCTGTAAGGCCATTCGCCTTTGGGTTGTAAGGAGTCATCTTCCGATGCTTTATCTGGAAATATGTGATGAGTTCCTCAATCAAAGTATTCAAGAAATGCGTCCGACAATCACTAACCAGTTCTAGTGAACAGCCATATCGGCAAATAACTTGATTGAAGAAAAACTCGACTACTGTCTTCACATCGTCTCTCCTGGTTGCGACCGCCTCTACCATCTTTGTAGCATAATCCGTAGCCACTAGAATATAGTGTTTCCGAGTTCCTCTACTATCGGGTGAGATGGGGGCTACAAAATCAATAACCCACTTCTCAAAAGGTGTTAGGGGTAAAATTGGCTTGAGTGGCCATCTCGTGGTAGGGGTGGGTCTACCAACCCTCTAACAGGCATAATATTTCTGAATCAGCCGATGGACGTCTTTATACATCGTCGGCCACCAGTACCCTACAGCTAGGATTTTTTGGACGGTATTCCGCAGCGCATAGTGGCCACCAGCCGCCTCTTTATGCATGGCCCGAATCACCCGAGGGACTTCATACTTTTCTAGACATCTTCATAGTACCTCATCCGCCCCCAGTTTGAACAATATTCCCTTTTCCAGCTGGTATGGCGCTGCTTTATGTACAAACACTGTACGTTGTTCGATCGACAACCCTTCAGCTAGCTCCAAAGTTTGCAGGTACCGATATAAGTCATAGTACTGAGTTTTCTTGTAATCGGTCAATTGAAAAAGTTGCTGGTCCAGGAACTCATCATCTACTGAAGTAGCAGGAACATCTGTCTTTAATCAGGACAAAAAGTCAGCATTGGTATGTTGAGTTCCCTTCTTTGTTTGTACCGTGAAGGAAAATTCTTGTAGTAATAACATCCATCTTGCTAATCTACTTGATAAATCCGCTTTCTGTATCAAGTACTTCAGGGGATAATGATCCACATGGTACACAAACTCGTAACCCAATAAGTAATGGCGGAATTTCCGAACCGTATAGACCATGCCCAATGCTTCTCGTTCGGTTGTGGAATAATTTCGTTCTGCCGCAATAAGCATACAACTAGCAAAGTAGATCGGATGATCCCTCCCTTCAACATCCTTCTGGCCCAAGACTACGCCGATGGCAATGGAGGATGTGTCTACATCAACATGGAACACTGCTTCCCAATTCGGTGGCACCAACGTAGGTTACTTGACCAATTTTTGCTTCATCTGGTGAAAGGTGGTCTGATCAGTCTCCGTCTAGATATACTCTGCTTCCTTCTTCAGAAGCCCAGTCAAGGGTGCGGCAATAGCGGCATAGTTCTTGACGTAGCGCCGATAATAGCCAGTGTGGCCTAAAAAGGCCCAAAGCTCCCAAATATTCCTAGGAGGTTCCAGCGAGTGAATCACTCTAATCTTATCCACATCTACTTCTAATCCTCGAGCCGAGACGCGATGGCCAAGCAATATACCTTCGGTCATCATAAAATAACACTTCTTCGGATGCAAAGCTAGCTGACTGTTACTGCACTTCTGGAAAGTCTGTTGTGAGTGGTGCAAGTGTTCGTCCCAAGACCCGAATACACAAAAATCATCTATAAAAATCTCCAAAAATTTCCTCAGGTAATCCTAAAAAATATGGGTCATCATCCGTTGAAAGGTGACAAGAGTATTGCATAAACCAAATGGCATCTTATGGTAGGCGTAGGTTCCCCAGTCAGTAGTGAAAGTGGTCTTATCCTTATCCTCCTCTCGTATTGATACCTGGTTATAACCGGAAAACCCATCAAGAAAGCTATAACATTCATGACCTGCAACATGATCTAGAATTGCGTCTGCAAATGGCAGTGGGTGGTGATCTTTCTTTGTAGCAGCGTTCAGCTTCCGAAAATCTTGACAGATTTGAATCTTCCATGTATTTTTCTTAGGGACAATGACAATCGGGGCGACCCATTCACTACTCAACACGGGGTAAATAATGCATGCTTGCAGGTATTTATCAATTTCATCTTTAACTAGTAAAGAGTATTTCGGATTTAACCGATATTGCCTCTGCCTAACTGGGACGGCTCCTTCTACTAGATCTATCTGATGCTCTCCCCACTTCTGGGGTATACCCTGCATGTCTTCGATTCTCCATGCGAATACATCTTCGTAACTCCTCAGGAGTCCTAATAAAGGCTATAATTCTCCCGGAGTTATCTCCTTGTTCTTTTTCAGATAGTGGTCGGGTGCCACCATTATCTCCTTTCACTCTACTGGGCCAACTACCCCGTCAGTGTGGCTAACTTCACTTCTCCCCACACTAGCCTGTAATTGCTATTCTTCCTTGGACGGCATCTCCTTGTCCACTTTGTAGCATTCCAGGTAGTGCACTTGATCTTCAGACGAATACTCCGAATTGGTGTTCTCTTCACTCGGGTCCGTTATTCCTGACTCGGATGAAGTCTCTCCTTGATACCCAGGATGACCCCACATGATGGTCGACTTCTTAGCCGTAGGTATGTCCGGATCAAAAGAGGACAATGTCTTCTTATGCCAGTCGGTGACTACCTTGGCATTGTATAGCCAGGGCCGTCCAATGAGGACTTTATACCCGTTGTCTTCTTGGAGTTTCAGAATAATGAACGTGAGAGAGAATATTACTCCCCTGATTCGGATCACTACTCCTCGCAATATTCCAACTGACTTTTTGCGAGATTGGTCGGCCAACCTCAGTATGCGCCGGGTGTCCTCATATTTCTTGTATCCCAAGGCTACCGTAGTGTCCTCGGTCATAATATTCACTCCGGATCCTGAGTCAATAGGAACCGACTTCAACACGCACCCCGCAATTTCAATTTCCACTTCAGGAGCCCCTAGATCCTCTGCTCCACCGAATAAACAGTGGGTAATTTTTCCACCCTTAACGTATGTGGCCGGCTGGATTTGAGCGCATGGATCAACTGCTTCTTATAGACCTTGTTGTCCTCCAAGAGCTGCTTCATAGAGATGTTGGCCTTCATCTCCGCCAAATCTGCTATGGGATCATAATAACCCGACGAGACGGGCTTACGGTCCGCCTTCCTAGGTGCTACCATTGGACCCCTGTTCTCAAGACGTATCGCCGGTGCCAGCTCCCGAATATACTCCTGTACTTCAGTACGAATATCAGCTGGAAACTCAGGGGACTTCGTATTCCCCTCCTCAGCCTTTTCTTTCGGTCTAAGGATAGTTTTTATTGCTTTTCCCCGCCTCGCCTTTTGTTGGTGCTCCGCGGGTTTTGCCTTTTGCTTCTCCGTCGAAGCGCTTGCCTTGGCACCGCGTGTCGTGATCTAAAATACATCTAGTGCCTCTTTTGGCCATCTTATCTCCTGACCAGAGTCTTTCTCTTCGAGTTGTACCAAGTGTACACCGACGTCCTTCTTGGACGGGGTCACAAACTCTCCGCCCTTTGCTGGGGCAGCTGATCACACTCCACGTTGGTATGCCCTGACCGCTTGCAATTGCTACACATGGGCTGATACGTCATCCTACGACGAGGCTGCAGACATTGGGATGACCAGTGCCCCATTGCCCCGCAGTTATAACAGGCATTTGGTTTAGGTGGTGGCGCCATCGGAGGTGCCACCCCCATTCTTCGTTGTGGAGTGTTATCGGCCATCTCCACTGGTGCGTACCTCTGTATATGTACAGGTAGAATCTGGGAAGGGCTCCCCTCTTCTTGGACCCCATACACCGGGGCCTCGTGGGAAACTTTATGTTGTGCATACTCCCATACTGGTACTCATTCCACGTGATGGGCAGCATAAGGTTCCCGCGGCTGATGCTCGGCATTAGAATGGCCGGGCTTCCGGCAGATGGTAAACCAAACATTTGCCCTTACCTGCATGGGGGACTTTCTCCTTTCCTTATTATTTACAAGGTGCACCTTGAGCTCTTCCAAGCTCTTGGTGAGCTGGTCTACCCAGGACTCAATTCCCTTCTTCTATGCGTTCTTCATTCGCCGGGACACTTTCTTAGGTACCCATTTCCATTCTTCATCTAAAGAACTGGAATCTTCGGCCAAAGTCGTCATCTCCTCACTTGTAGATGGACTTCGGCACCGTCGGGTCTTCGGGGTCTTTACTCTTCTCTTCTTCTGAGGAGCTCGAGAGTCTTTCCTACAACACCTATGAATATTCGATAATTCATAGGCTTCGGCGGCTTGTATTTACCTCCACTGTGCCCAGATCAGACCGTCTGCAGAAGATCTCTTGGTCGGGGTCGTACTCATCCAATCCTGACACATACCACTCGACCGCCATCAGTGCCGAATATGCTTTTGTATTGGCTGTAGTCGAAGGCATACGGTGTCGCAAAGGACAATTCTTTGCTATGAGAACGCCCGAGCGCCTGGCTGTAGAAGAACCCTCTAGATACTTGTGTGAGTTGACAATCTCTTCTTCCTCTCCTCAGCACTCCACATTCCAACCGGTAAAACTTCAGCGGAAGAAGATTATGATATCCAATGATTCGACCAATAACTTTCTCTCAGACTTTACAGAAAATTGCTCTACAACCCTTACTATCACTCAAAAAAGTTTCAAATGTTTTTCCATTCTAGATCTCTCAAAACAATTGGTGATTTACCCACTGTACAAAACCCCTATGTACAAAACCCATCACACATACCAATCCTTAACTCCAATTGCTTTCGAATTTCCTAAGAAGGTCAGTCATCATCCGAACTTTAACTCTGAAAAGTTATATTGACAGAACTTTCTGATATCAAAAGATATAATCGATGTACTAAGTTTGTGATAGTCAGTGCAATCCTGCAACTCTGACTGCTTACACAAACTTCAACCTATCACTCCATACTCAAAACTCTTCCAATCGAGTCAAAACCTTGATCAAAACACAAGCCCGAGTCGTGAACTATATCTCAGTTGACTCAGATCTCCCAAAACCCTAGTAAGATTCTCACAAACACTCCAAATACATTCAAAGGTTGAAATTTCTCTCTCTAACTTTGAATCACCGTTTCAGAGTGACAAATCCTTCAAATCCATCCATTCTTGAGCCCACGTTGTAGCTCGTCCCGTCAACTTTCCAACGCTATCCTCAGATTTTCGAATCTACTCTCTGGAAGGTCTCCAAAATCCCAAAAAACCTCAAAAAGTTGCCCTAGTGTCCTCATTGGTCAAAACTCATAGACCAATGGGAATGGAGAATGCTATTTTGACCTCTAGTGTGGCCAAATTAACTCCATTGAAACTTAGAGCTTTACAACTATCCTAAACATTCTACTTAGACATCCTATACACAATATGAGTTGTCACTAATAAGAGTTAAAATGACAACTTGAAACCAGCTAAGTATATCCAAAAGCGATCACGATGAAGACACCGGATGTTGATCACAAATGGACTCGACAATGGTACATCTTGAGGATCATGTTGTCTCCTATCCACGTCTTACGTCAACTCCACTTCAATCAAATAAGCTCCTTAGTCAGCAAGGTGATGTGTCTAGATCTCCCTAGCTCTTTACAGCCTTACAATGCCATCTGTTACCCTAACCTAAAGTATCGCTGTCATGACAACAACTCTAAAGATGACACATGTCATCATCTTCTCATAGTAGCCGCGTCACAACACGACAACGGTCCAATAAGCTTAAAAATTGCTTCATGTACTCACGAAGTTTGTGGTGTTTCTCTCTTCTAATCGCTCATAGTTTCTGAAGTAACAGCTTGTCATAGCCCATCTCTCGAAATCGGGCCAAGCACCGTTTCTTCAATCCCTCCCAGGTAGCCATCTCTTCCTTGTAGTGCTCTTCCTGGTTATTCATCCAGACTTGAGCCACCTTCCTCAAGAGACCCGGAAAAATACACCGACGGTCCACCGGATCATCCTCCCGGTTTGCCGTTGAAATGGCCTCGAAGGTTTTGATATATGAGTCTGCATCGTTGTTCTCCAACGCTCCTTTGAACTTCGGATATTGTTGTTTCATAATAGGCGTAGCCATTGCACGAGGATATGCCAGCTTGGGCTCTTCTGAATCAAATTGGCCCTCTAGATTAGTTCAGATTTGCACCAGATCACCTTCTTCAATCAGCCGCAAAGCAGAGGCGTACTCCGTCCAGGCATCCTCCAACTCTGGATCGGAAGAGGCCTAAGCGTGAGTGGTGTCCGAAGTATCGGTATCGTTGAAATCTCCCGATTTGGATGATCGGAATCTTGGCTCTTGCTGTCCGACTGCCACTAATACCAGGCTACTTGCACACCTTGGTCGTCCTCCTCGAAATTGCACAGGAAATCCGTGGGTTGCACTTGCATCACTTGTTGATTCCCTAGAAGAGGGGACTCTTCTTTGTCTTCGAGTCTGTGTTCGGCCTAACGGCATCACCCAATTCCCTTCCCTCTCCCTTCTTATGAGATCTTGTCTAGCCCAAGCGCGCCTTTCACGAGCTGTGTGTTCAGGTAGTGAGGCAAAAGAAACTTCCTCCCGCTCTGGTTCCCTGCCTAACATTCACGTCTGGTTCTCCCGTGGGATCACTAAATCACCCCTTTGCTACACTATTTTCAACATTAGCTTACCAATTCTGGCGTCTGCTTCCGCCGATACTACTTGCTACTTATGATAGACCTTCTGAATGCAAATTCACTCTTTTCGATCCCCGGCAGCGGCGCCAAAAATAAGTTATAACAAACTTCCAACTTCTTCTTTATGTAACGACAAGATTGCACAAAGGATGATGGAAGTTATAACAAAGTGAAGTTCGTCCCATGAGATCGAAGGATAATTTGCTTGTAGAAAGAAATATTTAGAGTTTACACGTCTTTCACCACTCTGGACAGTTCAGGTCCGAAGAGGGTCACCGAATATGCCACTTCCTCGTGTGCACACCCCGATGAAACACACACATACATCCACAAAGCATCAACCAAAGTCCAATTATACTTCAGATTGAGGAACTACTGTATTTACTGATGGAGAGGTCGATCTACTCTATTACAAGATGAAATCAACGCGGTGAACTTAATGAAGTTCTACTGAGCCCATCGAAGGTCAATAGCTCGTTGGGGGAAATACTCGGTTAACTTCTCAAGGAATTTCACTTGTCTGTGCAATTTCCAATCGACAGAACTCAGCCTCAGAAGTTCCCATTCTATCCTAAGTACATTTGCAGTTTGACAACAAACTCTTGCAAAAGAAGAAGATGATCCTTCTTACTAGCGCTACTCCTATTTATACAAAAGAATGTCTAACTGTTAAGACTAACTGATTTACACCGAGCTCTGACTCCTCTCTTCTCGGACATCCCCCCCAACCGCCGATTCAATTCTCTACGCGAAACCGTCTACACTCACTTGCAATTCCCAGAGATCCTCTACAATCTCCCGCTTATGAATTTGGAGTGACTCTTGGCACTATCGTCCCATGGCTTTATACATTTCTTTTCTTCCTGCCTTCAAATCGGCAAGAGAATTCATAACCGTCCTGATCCTTTCTAGCCGCCGGATCTCTTCATCATCACATCGCGCAAGGAGGTAGTCATAACATTTGCTGTCCAGCGTTTCTAATCTCCCAAGTCGCTCGACATCCATTTCTCTAAGTTGCCACTTCGACTTCAACAGTTGTCGCTTCAACTCATCAATTTATGTCTCTGCAAATCTGACGTCTCCTCTTCTAACTCTACATACTTCCTCATACGCCAATTTCAGTTGTTGGTGCTCCTTCTCCATGGCGAATTTCTGACTCTCCAACCGCTATATTGACTCAGCCAACTTTTGACTCACCTTTGCCTGGTATTCCTTGCCTTGGGCTGCATAGTCCATGGCCTTGATTACGTCCATATATCCGTCCTCCTTGGGGTTCCACTCTTGGATATAACCGGATCCTAACTCGTTCAGCTCCATGAAGACAGGTATGGCCACTGCCTCAATCTTCTGCGTCAATTGAAGGTACGAAGAGATTGTCTCTCCTCCTACCTTAGAAGCTTTCATCTTCGGCTGTGAATTCTTCGGAGAGGAAGTCGGCGAATATGTAGCTTGGTTGTGTTTCTTCGTCTTCGTTTCTGACTCTGGAGCTATCTCCAAACTGGGGCTTCTCTTCCTTCGGGATCTCCCTGCTTCACGGCGTCCTCTCTCTAACGCTTCGATCTCCTGAAAAATATTCTCAAGTTCCTCGGAAGATACGTTGTCTCTCAGTTGAATTCTCTTCAGCTACGATGTTCCTGATCCCGTGGAACCCAAACTTGGCGTCGACCCACTACTTGCTGCTTCCAAGGGAGGCTTGGATCTTGATTCCTCTGCTCCCAGGAAGTACTTATGTTGCTCGTGAGGAGTCAACCAACCCCTCCTCGAATACATATGGACCAAGAATGAAGAAATGTACACAACTCATTTTTCTCCTGCTCGCAATTTCTCTCCCATGGCCTGTACATTATGAGTGAATATCTCTCCCCAATTGACTCTAACGGATCCTGTCACAAACCCTTCAACAATCCTCACCTTATGCATACTAACATAGGTAGTGCGCTGAGGCGAGAAGAGCTGGTTCAAGGTGTACATTATCTTCCTTTGAAAGCCATCCTTGATAAGGTCAATTTTGTATCCGTTCGTGCCCTTATGTTCCTTTGGGTCAAACCACTTCGATTCATCGAAGTTGAACCCAAAGACTATAGCTGAGCCCTCCCACTCAATCCCATCCTTCTCCTCCTTGTAATCACGTCCCAGCGCTTCCGCCCATAATATCGCATCCCACGAATCTGGGTCGCCTCGCCACCCGATTGGATTGCGTTCCTTCTTGGCCCGAACTTCCTCACACAGCTTCAGACACACATAATCCCATTGCCATGGTAAGAATGCTACTCCCAATGCTTCCAATATTTCTAATTTGCGTGCGGTCCAATCAGGTTTTGGCACCAATGGCATGTATGCTCCGGATACAATCTTCTGTTGCACACGCAACAGAATAGCCTCGCTCCGGATCTACTCGCAGATCTTTTCTTGGTCAAATTCACCCGATCCATCACTCTCCAATTCCCGCCCTTCTCGCCTGCTACGGCGCTCGTCGAAACAAGAATATCGGCATCTTCCTCGGTTCTTCCTAATTTCTACTGTTCCTCCTAATTCGTTCCCTCACGGCCTATTCGTACTGATCACAAATATTTACACTCATATTCGGCGTACTTCCCCGAATATGATCTTCTTTATTCCGAAAACAAAAAAAATAACCCTCCAACGCGCCAACCAAGGTTCTACAAAAGAGCCTGGAGTAGTTTCATGTGCGGATATCCTGGCTTTGGCAGCCCGTGATGCCGTAGTGAAGGTCCATACCTTCTGTCTCTACAATATTTTTTTTTCAAATGTTCAGTGGCATGCACATCTATAAGTACTGAATGTATACTACACATTATCTGGTCTGTCCATGACATTACATGGACGAAACAGATTCTGAACTGCTTATGAAGCTTAGATCGTCATAGGTACATGTTTATTGTTACTAGCAGGCCGAGAATTTATACTGATCCCTCAGCTTTTTCCTATCAGTTGTGATTGAACAGCATTTTTATCAAACCCCAGGCTTTAATCAGCAGTATTTTGCGCATTCCTTGGACAGGTTGGAGGCAAATACTGGTCTGTGCCTCTTGGCCGCAAGGATGGTTTCACCTCTTCTCTGGTTGAAGCCAATTCTAGCCTACCCTCTCCATTCATGACGTTTGCTCAGCTTGTAGAGAATTTCGCTGTTGTGGGACTCTGCGCGAAGGATATGGTTATTCTTTCAGGTAATTTACTCAAAGTCTATCATTCGAATAAGATGCCAGAAACGAAATTAAATGACTGGATCTTCTGACAATCTAAAAGTCAACCAATTTACCAGTTTCACCCAAAAAGTTCAGAAATCTGACGGTGACCGTCGGCCCACTCATCTATATGCATTTGTCTCGTTGCAGGCGGGCATACAATCGGTCAGGCTCATTGCGCTGTCGTGATTCCTCGCCTGTACAACTTCAGCGGTGTGCCCGGAGCCACCGATCCATCACTTGACCCCACTTTTGCCAACTTGCTCAGAACCCTGTGCCCGTCAGACGAGCCTTTGACCTTCGTTGGGCAAATGGATGCTACTAACGGCACATTTGACAACAAATACTTCACAGCCGTGAAAAGTCACAGGGGACTCTTCCCATCAGATGCTGCACTCATCACTAACCCTTTCGGTCGCAGGATTGTGAGAAAATCAGCTAAATACCCAGGCAGTTTCTTGAGAGACTTCGGAAGGTCTATGGTGAAAATGGGCAACATTGGTGTGCTGACTGGATCTGCAGGAGAGATCAGGCGAGTGTGTTCCGCTGTCAACATTGACAATTACTGATTCATCAGATGCAGAGTAGGGTTAACGAGAACTTCCGTATAGATGCAAATTCCTGAGATAGGCACATGTGGATAGCATCAACTTTCTACCATGCATCCAAACCATTTGAACTACGTGAGGTCAATAAGTGTATGAGCTACGAATGAGCTTACACCTGAGAACTACTTAGGAAGTACGAATACGAAACCTGTACGTTTAATCTGATTTGTCTACATTCTTTATTTCATATCATTAAACTCCAACTGAGGATATCCAAATAAAACTCTTTGCAGTGCTTGTAACATCTACAGCTCATAGTGGTTACAAAAGAAAACTCTTACAACATTCAACAGTCATGCTTCGGACAACTGATGAGGATTATGCTGCTGGCAATGGCAATCAGATGAATAATATATCATCAAATCACGTATCGTGGTGTATGATCATCAATGGTTTGATGTGGTATCTAAGTGGCAGTCTTCCTCGAACCGTTTCTGAGACGCGTAATCTGATTTCAGAGGTACCTAGCCTCGCTGAATCACATGACTACTAATACGCATTGTGTACAATATTCACTATGGGCACTACACATGAGTACCAACACGCGAATCAACAAAACACCAACACTTGTGAAAAAACAAGAAGCAAAAATGGAGTTATATACGTCCCATGAAACAATCGTACACTTCAAAAACATGCATCAAATGGTGAAAACAACCCAATTGAGATTGAAATTGACTCATGAGGGAAAAAAAATCACAAAAACTCAGTTTTGAAGACTTATACTTCCCATAGTCATATTTCACCAAGCTAATTAATTTACATCTTTTATGCTCTCACTAAATTTTAGATCAAGCAAACACTATATGATAATCTTATGGTCTATAGCTATTATTTTTTATTCCAAAATTTTGAAACAAAAAATCTTAGACTTCGATGAATTATGTTCTAAATCTGTTTTGACCAATATATATTTTAAGCTCCAATGTCACTATAAGCATTGAACCACTTGGTCAATTTTCCAGAGGCTTACACCCTCCAAAGTCTCACTTTGGAAATCAAGCACTCAATTCGAAAAAATAGAAACTTGAAATCAATCACCCAACTTTGAATCCACTTACTTTTGGATTGCCACCATGGTCTTCACTCCATAATCACCCTACATACTCAACATCAAAAATATAGAAAATATCATTTATCAAAACTTGTTAAAACAAATTCAAAACTTCAAGAACTCAAAATTATCACGAGATAATCCAATTTCAGTTTTCTAAATAATATTTTATACTGTCCATGAGTACACAAGAACATGTCGCTCATAATATACAAGATAAATTACAATCTACCCAAACTCAAATTTAACTTCAAAGAATAGAGTTTTATGCACTAGCTAATGTACCATAGTCACAATCTCTCATTTTCAACTTTGGAAACTGCATTCCAAAGAACCCAATAACAGCTCTAATTATCTCAAGGGAACTATAAACCCTAACATTACACCTAGGGGCACGAAATGCACTCCCGGCTGTAACTGCCGCTATATTATTCATGACATATAACATCTAGAGCAAAGATGTATGAAGATGTACTCCTCTAGAAACCAACCGCAATCATTTATCATGATTCACGTTGCCAGGAAACCGAGCGTGTGGCCAACATTCCACCCGATGCTAATATTGATCTAAGTAGGTACCGACTCACTTCAAACTAAGTCCATTGGATGACAAAGGGCAGAAATACAGGCTTCTTTTGCGCGGATCCAACAGAGTTCTTGACAAAGATGCATCCACGTTCACATGTAAGTACATCAGTCCAATCCGACTGTCAAGATTGCTGTCTCCAGTTTCTTGTAGGGAGTCCAGATCGCAATTTCTTCCAAGTGATAGCGATTTAAGCCATCATGGTTCTGATCTTCCAACTGCATCGATATTGTCCACATAATTTCAGACAGCTCTTTCCAAGAGAAATCTGGATACCTACCATAATCTCTGGAAGAAGCTAATTTTTTCCCGAAATTGAACGATATCGGCTGCAGCTGGAACGATTAACCTGTTCCGACAGCACGGTCAAGGTGCAGATAATCCACATGCCCGATCGAACAAGGGTCTTCCTCATTTCTTTCAAGCTTTCCCATAGACCAATTAAGATGGCCTGGGAGTAAAAGACATGGAGAACAAGCGAAGTGTTTGGCAAAGCTCATCGCAAATTATCATGCAACTTGGCTTTTCAGCAATCAAGACTTCTGAATTCCTGCAACAATTATTTGAATGTCATTGACTTCTTAATAAGATGTGAACATTTACAGTGACTACTGTTAGCAAGCAATCATTTCAGACTTGGTATAATTGCATCCTGGTCAGGCTTAAAGTCAACATGGTCTCTCTTGTCAGAAACTGCGTCTGAAATCATGGTTCAGGCGCAGTTTCAGAACATACTGAGTGGAGTTAAGCCTTGGAAGGTACCTTGTGCTCATTATATTATGTCAGGTCGAAAGTCTATGAGCTACCAAGACCATGCTCTCTTTAACTGAATATACTGTTGAAACTCGGTATGTGGACAGGAATAAATATACAAGAATAAAGCGGAATTTACTACCAGCGTATGTGACTCACACAAGGTTGGTCTTTAGCTGAAGATGAATACAACTGGAGCTTTTAGTGGAGCTCATACTAGCAGATGTGCAGTGATTGTGAATTTATTCAGCATTCTATGAGGACTTCTGGTATCTACACCCAAGACTTATCTCCGCGTGTTGCTCAAATTTAATGGTTGGTGATGGATCAGTGCTCCTTGATTCATCCTCCAACTCGGCGGACAAACTTTCACTAGTTCTATAAGATGCTACATTCAAGAGTACTAAAAGACGTCTTTTGGTCAAGTGTAATGGAAATCATATCTGAACTAGGAAAAAGTAGGCGGTGGAGAAAATGCCACAGACTAACAAATTCCAGCACATTTCTATCAGATAAAAATCAGATTATCAATATCTTACTCCCAACGGATCCATATAAGACGTAAAGCTCCAGAGCATGCCTACTGATTCGCATCTTGAGCAAGAGCAGCTACCTCTGTAAATCTGTTCGTGGTCCTGTACATCCACGATGCGCCCATTTGCGGGGCCTCATGATCAAAGTTTTTGCGTTTGCCGGTTATATCATCTTGTTTATGTAATTTTGTCAACTTATCTTGCAAAGACTTCAGAGAATTTACAAACACAGGCAACTGCAACCAGTTCCCGATATCATGTGTCAAGCAGTAAAAATTGCACCGGAATAATGCTAATATTGCACGAACAAGATCGAGCTCAAACTGATTTCATTCGCTACCAAAGTTCATATATACAGGCTTTGGTAACCGGATCCAATGCTTGAAAATGAACGATTCCACGCTGAACTGTATGTCAACTGTAACCATTATGTCTGAACAGCTAGCAGATCGACTTGCGTTGCATCATTGGATTATCTTCTGTTTACAGAACCTACCCATTGGAGCCATATTTATCCAGGTCCTCTAACTATCATGACCACTTGGATCTTGTATAATGCTTCACACTTGCGACTTATAGAGACTTTATCTAGCTCATATCAACTCTAGATGAATTCTTTTCCGATGGTAAACAGTCTGAATTGCAGCTATAACCATCAAGCTGTTAAGACAGCAAGACCGGCGTGCAGACGACCTGAACATCTGCATGAACAGGCTTCTTACACTCTTCTTTCAAGCTTCCCAAAAGGCAGAGTGGGAATGGCCTGGGAGTATAAGAAGCCGCTCGTGGAAGACGAACAGCACAAGCGAAGTATTTGGCAAAGTTCGCTGGGTCGAATTCCCCAGGTCAGAAACTTCTCAGCAGTCAACCATTGTGAATGCTTGGAACTCTTTTGAAAGGTTGCATTTCGCGCAATTCTGAGGGAGAGATACATACTGACCTCTGATCGTGGTTGTAAATAGAAATCACTCATTGCACTCAGAGTGAAAAGGAAAAACTATTTCAGTTTCATGTGGCTCCTTGGTCAAGCCTAGCATTCTCTCTGCCTTTGTCGATACCGTTTTTTGTATCAACCTTCAAAACGAAATGCGGCACAAACTACCCGAGTTGAGCATACGATGTTTCCATCGGATCATATATATATGTGTGCACGATATTTCCTGAACCAGTATACACTACCGTATCACCGTAGTCGATTTACTTGTAAATCTTGTTCCAATGCTTCCATGCTGAGCTTTACCCTGTTTTTGGGAAGGAATTGAGCTTTCTTGTAAAGCTGGCCAGGTAAGGTTTGCACAATTGTGCAAGAAGTTAGCCTCATAATCCACTCCTTGCAGTATTATCAAATCTGTAGACCGTTAAGACTGTCAGTGAAAAGCGTCAAAAGATGTTTGTACTGTTGAGAGTGGAAAGGTGAGAATAACAATAGAATCTGACAATTATGAATGCAATATCGTCTGCAGAAGGGTGAAATCTGAGAAGCATTCTATCCAGCGTTATACTATTGCGAAAGGATTCAAGAGCAAATCAGCAATTGAGTCCAAATTCAAAGCTTACACTGTTCAAACATGGCTTTAGCTGCAGCTGGTTCAAGATGTTCACTTATCTTCTCTACAATTCATTTGATGGCGGCTGTCGCCTCTGGGGCTAAGCTGGAAAATATCATTACTATAAGACTTGCCCCAAACTGGAAACGGTAGTCCGTAACAAGGTTAACGAGATAGTCCATGCGGATCTAGGAATGGCTCCAGGCTTACTTCGACTGCACTTTCATGACTGCTCGTCAGGGTAAGCTCTATCCATTTTTGTTATAAGCCCACTTGTAGTTGACAATCTGTATAGGTGCATTTTAGAATCTTCTAGTCTCATATTGTAGCTGTATGTGGATTAAGTTTAGGGTTAGAGACACCTATAGAGTTGATGTATATATGAGATATCTTTCGTGTGAAAAGCAAATCTTCCAGATGCAACGTGAACACTTGATTGATTAGAAGTGAAAAGCAGAACTTCCATTTGCACGTTGAACACTTAATTGATCATGCATGTGTTGAAACTCCAATATATAATGAACAACTTCTTGTCTCATGTCAAGCTACTTACATAGCTATTTTGTTCAAATTATGAGTCAGCTGCTTCCAAGGAACTTGACGAATGCATGTTTACGAATTAAATATACGTAAATATATCGTTGTATTAGGTGGCAGTATGCATGTTTACGGAGACTTAATTGTTCATTGTATTAGGTGGCAATATCGATTGTCGTCTAGATTCAGGGCATCGATATAATGTCCACCGGTGCAACACCTCTTATGTAGACACATAACAAAATCAACTCAACTGTTAGATGCTATGTTTCATGCGCTATTTTGTGAGCTCTTTCCACACTTATGACTTCAATTTAAGTCCGTGTCTATCAAGTTGAATCGAATTTCTCTGCAATTGTTTATCTCTACATTATCTAAACAGATTGGAATTTTATCTTATCTGCACACTTTAAATATTCTATGTCCATCTTCAAATAGAATCTACCATGCTTTAATCATGAGTGTTTGGACTTAGGATTGAATCTTCAAGCGGGTATTCGAGATGATATTCAGGACTTTCTCTTGGAATTGGAGTTTACAATTGTAAAAGATCACAAGGCTTTGAATTACATTTTCAATAAGCTTAATGTTAAGGGTTGAATAACAAGATGGAAGTTATTACTAACAGAGTTTGATAATATCTCAAGGTCAATCCATAATTTAAAGTTGCAATCTACACCTTACTGACTTGTAAACTTGAAACACTAAACCATAAACTAAACTAAACTAAACCATAAACTAAACTAAATTAAACTAAACTCAATCATAAACTAAACTAAAACTCATGATGCTATAAACTCATAACATAACAACTCATGAAAGTTTCTCCACCTCAAAGATTTCATATTGAATTCACCATTTATGTGCATGGAACTTGCTTTGCTCTGAGAACACCTAAGCATCTAGCTATACAAGATTCTTTTTGATCCTCGGTTGAGTTGATACTTTTTCTTTCTCCTCCTCACCATTCCAGATTCGAGATCATTGAAATCAGTACAACTCCAGCGGAAGAAGATTATGGTATTCAACAATTGAACCAATAACTCTTGCCCAAACCTCACAGATAATTTTTCTATAACATTCTTGTCCTCTTCAACAAATTTTTTATGTTTTTCCCCTCCAGATCTCTTAGAACAATTGTCAAGTTGTACACCATAGCACAAGGTGATTTTCAGACCCATGTGTACTAAAACCATCACACCTCCCAATCCTTGACTTCAATCGCTCTCAAATTTCATGAAAAATTGACTTATCATCAAAGCTTCAACTCTAAAAAGTTAATTAATGAAACTTTCTAATAGCAAAAATTATGATTGATGTACTAACTTCGTGATGTTCAATTTAATCCTACAATTTCAAACTATCACTATATACTCAAAACTCATCCAATAGAGCTGAAATTTCAATTCAAACATAAGATTGAGTTGTAAACTATATTTTCATTATGTCAGATTTGTCAAAATTCTCAAAAAATTCTTAGAATTAAGCCAAACACTCTCAATGATTAGAATTTTACTCTTCAATTTGAAATCATCACAATAGAGTGAGAACCCACTCAATTTCATCCATTCTTGAGCCCACCTTGTAGATCTTGTTATAAGCTCTCCAAAACTATCCCTAAATTTTCAAATGTCCCCGTGAAATACTTTCAAAACTTCTCAAAACCTCAAAGAACTTGATCAAGTGCTCTCGTTGAACCAAACTCCAAGACCAAAGAGAATGAACATTGTGATTTTGACCTCTAGTGTAGCCAAATTAGCTCCATATTTACTGAGAGCTTTACAACTATCCTAAACATACTTCTTAGCCATCATACAAATAATATGAGCCATCATGAATAAAAAATCAAAATAATAACTCGAGATTGATTAAGTATGAACGAAACTACAATAGGATGCGGGGAGTTTATAACTTGAGAATAAAAGTCCTCACCAAAATTCCTAACAATCAACTCCATATGGCTTGCTTTTGGTAAAAAATAATAATGGATTGAAACCCATGTGTTGAAAGTCACCACTATTGACAAGTTCAGATCCATAATGCTTAGCTAAATCAAAATATATACTATTAGATCTCAAATTGCACTGTAGGAAACAACGGGAAGAATGATCGGGTTGGAGAGTTTATCACTTGTTGCATAAAGTTATCTTTAAAATAAATTTCAACGATGAGATGAATATCCACGTTGATAAAGTGATTTAAGAAATTATGTGTTTGTTTTACTTTATATTAAAATGTTTATAAAGAAAAGCTAGACATCTATTTTTGTGCATTTATACCTCTAGAGTTTTCACTATAGTACAAATTCACCCTAGTGTAGATAATTAAGCAATGCCAACCTGCAAGAACATCCACTTGAAGTTTAGTGGGGTCCTGATCTCATTCCGTTACAATGAGCACCACTTAGATCTAGTTCAAAGTCTAGACTGAAAGTGATTCTCTCATAAACCCAACATGAGCAAGTTACTTGGGGCAGATTTTGCCTGCGTTCCAGAGTCCTTGATCGGGATTTACTTCTTAATGGCCTAATCCTATGGTGTCGTGTTGTGACACGGCTACTATGAAAAGATGATGACATATGTCATCTTCAGAATTGTTGTCATGATGATGATACTTTAGGTCAAGATGATTCGCATCTCATTGTAAGGCTGGTAAGAGCCCACGGTTGGATCAACTTTGTAGGGTAAGGATATTGATAAGGTTCCAAAAGATATTATCTGCGATCTTATCAAATATAAAGCATGTTTAGGATGGAAAGAGGAAGGGAGAGATCTAGAACATTGTTTTGTTAACTAAGTAGCTTCTTTGATCGAAGTGAGGCCGATGTGAGACATGGATAGAGGACAACATGATACTCCACATGTACCGATGTAACTTTAACTACATCATAATTAAACATCGTTTAACATTTTAATTTAATTTTTTTACCATTATAAATCTAAGATTAAACATCAAAAGTAGATTTGAATAATATTATTATAACCAATTTTTTATTTCTCATGTTTTTTGTGTGTCTTATATTATCAATTCATTCATGATCATTATGCTAACTTTATATAAAATTTAATTTCTTTTGTGAATCATTTTAAATTATCCCACTCATATGAGAAGATTAGAATTAGACAATGGTTTTTATAATCTATCTTTTGAACCATGATTTCGCACTAATTATATAGTTTTGTGTGTACAATATAAATATATCATTAATTTAAATCTTTTATTAAAAAAATGGGCATCAACGAATGAGAACACAAATTGTCTTGACAATTTACAAAAACTGGCTCACTTAAAGAGTGTATCATGAAAAAAAATAGCATGATCAAAAGATTAAAAAGAGGAATTATAATTTATCAAAATAGGTGGATCAAAATTGCAACTAGTTTGTGATAATGTTAATGTTAATTTCAAGCGGAAGAAAGATTATATGTGCATTGCCAAACTGAATTCTGAGTTAGAAAGTACTTTATATGGTTATAATAAATATCTCAAATCTTGATTCTATTTGATTCTTTTAGGATATGGGGAGTTCATTTATTTCAGATTATCTAATTGGTACACCGGACTGAAACTTTACTTGTTAAATTTATGCATGAAGTAAATATATCTAGAGTGGATTTAATTTGATTTTTAGAATGAAGTGAATGAATTATGTGTGCTGAATTCTAAGATGGAGATTTTAAAATAAAAGGTGAAAAAATGAAAAAAATTATGGAATATGACTTTGATGTTGAAAACAAATGAAAATATTAATTTTTTTATGAATAAGAGTATTTTGAAAATTCTATAAAGAAGATGGTATTTTTGGATGCTGAAAAATCTGAAGGGAATACCTCACTAGCCGCACCATAAGGAAAATTTAAAAACTTTCTATTTAAATGAACCTAAGTGTAACGTTCACACATCACACAACACAACTTGGGATAAAATATGCATCAAGTATAGGAAGTATTCAACAAAGAAAAATGAATAAAAACTCTCAGATTTTCAAAAACTATCAAAATTTAACCAGGAAAACTATGCAATTGAATAATTTCAAACGCTTCTGCAATATATTCATAAAATCTCTATTCACTCATGCTGAAATTTCACATAGTCTAGCATCATAGTATTTTCATCATAGCTAGATCTTTTCAATAATATTTTCAACGTATAACGCTAGCAAATCCAACACCAAACTAATGTTTGGATGGCAAAGACACGAAAGGGATTTTGGCCAAAGATGTTTGACGTATAGTCTCTAAGGGGGAACCATCACGGTTCGTTCCTTGCTGATTGTTCTTGCAGAGTTTCCATCATTAAGTCCAATTTGACCAAGGCATCGCTACCTCATCAGGCGCAAATACACCTGCAAGTACTTAAAGGGATAATAAAACTAGGAAAGCTATTACTAAAACAGATCACACAAATAGAGGTAATCTAGATCTCTGCCATGTAATGAAAAGTATGGTGATAATGACGCTAGAGATGTTTGCCACCATGATCAACCATGATAGCTGTTTGTCCCAGTCTACCGGATGATCTTTCTCCAAGTCAAACTTTCTTAGTCATCTCTTCACCGTGTGAACAACTCTCTTTGCTAGACCATCAGCCTCGGGATGATATATTCACATGATATAATGATCAATCAATACTTGATCACACAAAGTCTGAAACTCCCCAAAAAATATAGTATCTTGATCAGTCAACACTTCCATTAGGGCATCAAATTGGCTAAGCATCGAAGTTAAGAACACATAAGTTGTTTTTTTACTTGACTTGTGAGGTAATCCACCAGTTCAATCCACTTGGAGAAATGCTCCACCATGACCAACACATATAGATGATGTTGTATAGTCAATGGTAGAGGTTTTGCAAAATCCAAGCTCCAAAGATAACCAAGTCCCATAAGGCATTGAATGATGCTCAAACACAATCACATACCATACATCTGGCCACAAACTGTTGCATCTCAATTTGCATACTTTTCCATCAATAATGATTTTGAAGTAAGTTATATGTCCACTTTATTCCAAAATGATTGAACTCCTCAAGAGCATATCTGACCAATTGTGCCCTCTAAGATGGAATGGTACAACACGAATTCTGCCATCTTCCTATACATAAAGAAGTTGTCTATCTTCGCATCTAAACCGTTGAGCTCTATGTAACACTAGATCCCACTCCTTGGAACTCAAAATGCCCACCGAAGCACATGTACGAAGATACCACCATGTTGTCATGGATGTCTATGCTTACCACCAAATCGTCTCGAGTCTCAGCGTCCAAGGATAATATATCCCGCTCTTTGATCCAAGAGAGTTATCACATAGCTGTGAAAAAGGTGTATGCATGCCAACCTTGCAGGATCTCCTCATTAATATCACCGTGTCATAGAGCTCTGGTTTCATCAACTTGACTTTGACATGAGTTTTGACTTAACCCATCTGCATCACAGTTCACCTTTCCACGTATGTGTATAGTCATTAAACCATACTCTTATAGGATAAGAGCCCATCATGCAAGCTTTCTTGTAAGCTTGTCTGATTCCATCAACCATTTCAATGGTTGATGATCAGTGGAGAGTGAAGGACTTTCTAAACAAATAACATCTGAAATGTGCCACCGCCCAAACAGCTTCAAAAACATTCTACTTCATAAGAACTATACTTTAACTCTGCTGCATTGTTGGAACGACTTTCATGAGATACTACAAACTCCTTCCCCTCATTATCATGTTGGGAAAGTATTGCTCCCAAACCCAACATACTCCAATGAGTATGTATTTGAAATGGACGACCTCTCAATGGTCTACTCAAAATACGAATAGATGTCAACCTTTTCTTCAGCTCAACAAAAGCTCTCTCTTGTTCATCTCCCCAATGCTAATCTTGATCTAGCTTTGTCAACTTTTTCAAGGCTTTGGCAATAGTATTAAATCCTGTAGGAGCGTAGTTCTTAGGATAAGTAGGATTTTTTTGCTTTTTGTGAATAAAGAGTTATATTCAAGTTCTCTTGAAGATATTTGTCCGAATATATGTTTGTTAGCTAGGAATACCAATTAGGAGTTCACACGAGTGAATTGCTAGAGAATTTAAGCACACGTTTGGGTGGCGTATTGAGGAATTGTTGAGAGAAAGTCAATGCCAAGAACTTGCCGAGCGGCCGGAGCAAGGGAAGCTAGTTGCAATGTCGAAACATCGAACCGGAGGAGTTCCAGCAGGAAGAAGTGCGACGATGGGGAGAATTCGACCGCTTATTCTGATGGCGGATTGGACTCTCGCCGAGTTGTTGAGGTTGAAGAACCTCGGTGGTCGGTGAAGGAATTGAGTTTGAATCGATTACCTTCTTTGTGAATGCTCTTCGGACTTTGCAGTCCAGAGTTAGAAAGATGTCTAAATGCTTATTTCCCTTCTTCGCTAGTGTGGTTTGATCCCTCATTCCCTTGGGAATGAATCAATCTATACGAATTCGGACTGGATAGTACCTACCGTGCTATTACATAACAGTCTAATTTTTTCTTGGCGCCGCTGCTGGGGAATGAATTGATCCGACAGCTAGCCAGGAAGGGAAACTCTTGGGTCGCAATTGGGAGCACAATTTTGCTTTTCTATAGCCCACCTTTCCATTGCCCTTGAAAGAACTCAACCCCTCTTGAAGAGAAAGGGCGGGGTGAGAGATTGTTGGGTATGTCCAGCGCCTTCTAGCAGATCTTCAATCGTGCATGATGGAGAAACGGCCTAACACTAATCGGTTCGAGAAGGAGCCAACGGTGCATGTCCTATCGACGGACCAAGACGAGAATGACCCCGAACTCACTGCCAGAGGACGCCGTGCTGCTGCACGTCAAGAACTATGAACTTCAAGGAACGTGAACTTTCAACTCAAGGAACGTGAGCAAGGGTGGATCCGACCCTTGGGTCGCCGAAGAAAGAAGACTTCCACAGACCCTGACGAGGTAACAAACGTGGTGGGTCACATTCTTTCGTCATCCACGAAGAGCAAAGGGGATTTTGCGGGGAGTGCTAACCCGAGTAGGAGGGGCATCATTCCTCCTCACGTACATAGTACTCAAGCCGTAGGAAGAAAGCGGATACAAGGTCCTGTTGGGGAGGCCCTGGCTGTATGGCGCAAAGGTCACCACCAACTGGCAAAAGCGGAACCTCATCTTCTTCGATCCCAATGATACGAGTGATCAGAGGGTCACAATTTCATGGGATAACCCGAAGTATCAAGGTGAGACGTCCTCAGACTCGGGAGTCACTTGTTAATATCCCAAGCTCATCGAGTTGATCTAGGGTTGTTACGTACTTATGGTACAGATCTGTTTAGGGCTAACCTGAAATTAGGGTTTCCTTGTACTTACCCTATATATATACAAGGGAAGGCAAAGCCTTTCCCATCTCATTCCTGTACACTCTCTCTTGTCTGTTTGGTGTGCTCTCCTCTTCTTGGAGTGATTCTCAACATGCTATCAGAGCTTGGTGGGAGCATTAGTTTTGTAGATTAGACATAGAGGAGTGCTGGAGATCAGTGAGGAGTGTGCCTCAGAATTGGAGGCTGTCCCGCCGAAGCGAGTAGATTGATGGGGAACTGTCTCGTGTTTTCTCAGAATCTTCAATCGCATTTTCGGAGGTCAAGATGATCATTTTTGACCTATTTCTGAGCAGAATGGTCGATTTTGGTAGCCATGAAGTTTTTGTGCGATTTGGAGTTGTTGGTGGTAGTTATCGCCTTTTCCAAAATCTTTGAGGAGCTGTTTGGAGGCCTAAACGAGGTTTTTTAGAGGTTTGAGGGTTTCTACTAGAGCAAAGGCAAAGCCTTTGCTCCAGTAGAAACCAGAGCGATACTTTGCCAAAGAAATTGAACAACGCTCGCCTCTGTCAAAGCTCCTACCATGAAAAATTTCAGCTCAATCCGAGCTTTCTTCGTCATTTTCGCTTAAGTACTGCGCAGGCGCATAATCGCAAACATATTTCATTCTTTGTCTGCAGGTCAAGACAGGCACATTTCGCCAATTTCTGGAGTTTTACATGTTTCTTGATCGAGGTGCAGAGGAGCTGTTTTTCCGCCGTAGTCGCGGAGGTGTTCTTTCTGTTCGTTTTGTGGCTGTGCAGGTACTTGCCGTGTTGGAGTCCTGATTTCCGCTCGTAACCACAACCATGGCAGAATCAGTGAGCATGATCACTGGAGAGAAACTCGACAAGAAGAATTTACAAACGTGGAAATTTCGAATGAAGACCTTCCTTCAAGGCCAGGGGCTATGGGAGCTTGTGACCGGGGAGGAGAAAGCATCAATCGTGGTTGCTGGTGATCTTCGCAATGAGCAGACATTGCGTGAGTGGAGAAAGCGGTCGTATCAAGCCATCCACTACATTGCGCTCACGATCTCAGGCTCGATGATCGGTCACATTCAAAGATCGTGACACACCCAAGGAAGCTTGGGACGCATTGTCCGAATCTTCCATTCGGGAACAAGCTCGGAAGTCGCAGATTCTTTGTAGCAATTCAATACGGTCAAGAAAGGCTCAATGTGTGCTAGTGACTATGTCAATCATATCAAGCAACTGGCAGATCAGTTAGCATCTGTCAATGTTCAACTTGATCCGACTATGATTATTGGTGCGACATTGCAAGGACTGCCTGCCGAGTACAAGCAGTTCATTACGTCAATTTCGACCAGAGAACCTCTGCCCAAGTTCGACGAATTGGTTCCAATGATGCTGGGAGAGGAGGTGCGAATTCTTGGAAGTACTAGTGCTTCGGTCCAACCCGCAAGAATGTGTGTTTTTTTTTTGGGTTCCGGAGGTCGAGGTAGAGGTCGTGGCGGAGGAGCCGGATATGGTGGTGGTAGAGGTGGGTTAATGAGAACAAGGCACCCAACCGGCCAGTGCGCCACCGGTTGCCGTAAGCGAGGTTAACACCGCAACTACTTGTCACAAGAATGGCCACTATGCCAAAAATTGTTACAAGCGTCGAGTGATCTGCGGCTCGGGCCAACAGGCCATGTAGTTCTTGAAGAAACGACTACTCATTGTGACACACACGTAGTTATCTTTGCCGCACTTTGTCTGATTGGGTGATCGATTCGAGCTACCGACCACATGACGCCGCATCAAGAATGGTTCGCGTCGCGCCGACATCATGGAGACTCCTCAGTTCATGGTGACTGGAGATGATACAAAGCACGAGATCAAGCATAAGGGTAAAATTCCGCTTGACATTTGTAGGAGCATAGTTCTTAGGATAAGTAGGATTTTTTTTGGTTTTTGTGAATAAAGCGTTATATTTGGGTTCTCTTGAAGGTATTCGTCCGAATATATGTTTGTTAGCTAGGAATACCATTAGGGAGTTCACACGAGTGAATTGCGAGGGAATTTAAGCACGCGTTTGGGCGGCGGATTGAGGAATTGTCGAGAGAAAGTCGATGCCAAGAACTTGCCGAGTGGCCGGAGAGAAGGTGTTTCGCCGAGACGCAAACTTGTAATGAGAGAGATCCCCATCCCGAAGTAAAGCAAATTGCTGGACTGTATTTGCTGTGTCTGTGGAATTGGTGATGTAATGGGTTTTGTGAAGGAATTGAGTTTGTACCGATTACCTTCTCTGTGAATGCTCTTCGGACTCTGCAGTCCAGAGTCAGAAATAAGTCTAAACGCTTATTTCCCTTCTTCGCTAGTGTGGTTTGATCCCTCATTTCCTTGGGAACAAATCAATCTATACGAATTCGGACTGAATAGTGCTTACCGTGCTATTACATAAAGGTCTAACTTTTTCTTGGCGCCGCTGCCGGGGAATGAATTGATCCGACAGCTAGCCGGGAAGTGAAGTTTCCAGGTCGCAATTGTGACTGCAATTTTGTTTCTATAGCCCACCTTTCCATTGCTTGTGAAAGAGCTCAACCCCTCTGGGAGAGAAGGGAGGGGTGAGAGATTGTTGGGTATGTCCAGCGCCTTCTATTAGATCTTCAATCGTGCATGACGGACAAACGGCCTCACACTAATCGGTCCGAGAAGGAGCCAACGGTGTATGTCCTATCGACAGATCAAGAAGAGACCACCCCCGAACTCACTGCCAGAGGACGGCGTGCCGCTGCACGTCAAGAACTAAGACAGAAGGAGCGTGAGCAAGGGTGGATCCGACCCTTGGGGTGCCGAAGGAAGAAGACTCCCACTGACCCCGGCAAGATAACCAACGTGGTGGGTCATATTCTTCCGGCACCCACGAAGAGCAAAGCATCGACGTCGAGAGGAAGAAGTCAAACGAGTAGTCCGGGATGTTTGGAGACTAGATCGGACGGCAGTAGCTCTGATTCTTCGGAGGAACTCGTGAGCGCCAGTACCGATATCTCCACCCGAGCAATAACGTCTTCGGGAGACGAAGCATCCGACGAAGGGGAACGGTGGTCGGCCTTTCAAGAAGGGCCCACAACCGTTGTTGCTACCAGCAAGGGCGAGTTGAACGAACTCAAGGTGAACCTTGAGCCGCAGTTCACGGATCTTCACGTCAAGGATCAAGCTCGAAGATCACCAAAAATGGCGGGGCCAATTACCAAGCAGTAGTACCCCAAGTTCAAGGGTACTACCGATGATAATGATGCCGACTCATACATTCGGACTTTCGAGGCCATCTCCACGGCCAACAAGGAACAAGACCCCATGGACCAGAGACGAATCTTCCCTGGACTCCTTCGAAAAGGGGCCCGGGTATGGATGAACAATCAGGAGGAGAACCATGTGGCCGAAATAGCCACATGGGAGGGGCTCAAAAGCCGATTCTTGGCCCGATTCAGGGAGATGGGGTACGACAAGGTACTCCTGCGAAGACTGGGTGCTATCCGAAGGGGGAAGCATCAGAAGCTCAGGGAGTATACCGAGCAGTTCCTGAGCCTGCTAGACCGGATGCCAGCGACCATTGCCAACACCAAGCCATATTCGGCGGCAATGGCAATCGAGTGGTATGTGTCTGGTTTGGGGAAGCATGACCTTGATCTGTAAGACCCAGGGTTGTACATATAGGATAAAATGAAAGTATATCTAAATTGTGCCTAAGTTTATCTTAGTCATGACTATGTTTAGCTAGTTATGGTTAAGTTGGAGGAAAATATAGAGTAACTTTTGGTGTGGTAGATGAGAACTACTATTTTGTTGTTTAGTATGAGTCAAGGAATAGATTCCATCACATGGGTATCTTGACTTCCCTTGACTTGGACTAGTTTTCATTGGTTGGACTTGGTGAAGACCCTTAAATCTAGGGGGTTAGATTGACTTGGTACACTAGAAGTCAATTAGGGAGTAGTTGGGCTTCTAGAAGATCCAAGTGGACCAATTGCATGTTGCCATGTACCCTTTTCATTGGGGTTTGTGATCTCTACCTCGTTTAAACTTGGTAAGAGGAAGTTACATGGTGATTACTTGTAGTTACTAGGGTAAGATTCTAAGTAGTATAAATAGAGAGGTTGAGAAGCACCTCTCAAGTAGTTTTTCAATGGAAGTTAGTTTTGGGAGGAGATAGTGTGGTGATCTTAGTTTTGGGGAGCTTGGTTCTTGGAGATGTCATGTTGGAGTGGAACCTTGATTCAATGAAGACTTTGATTACCAAAGTATCCCTTTCCTTTTGAGTGATATCTTACTCTTGGTGATAATGTGCATAATAGAGCTTGGACTTTGAGAGTTTGTGTAAGAGTGAGCAATAGGGTCATGGGCAAAGGGTGGGACTAAGTCCTTCTAGATTCATGATGAGCTTCCAAAAAGCCATCGGAGGTAAACCTGAGTGAGAGTCAGCCCGGAGGTCACATTTTTGGTTCCGTTGCCGGGACCTCGGTCTAGAAGGAGAAGAGATGTTTCGAATCCAGTTTATTGCCCGTGAGAGCGCAACGATGAGAACTCATATGGAGAGGACTAGGGGGGAAGAGCGAACCAAGATCATGATGCATAGTAATGTACCATTTGTGTATCCGGTAGTGTTATATGATAGCCTGGAAGTTATTTTGTACATTTTGTTTACTTAAGTGTTGTTTGGGATGAGGCGATAGTGCTATAGTACGTATTTGGGAGGAAAACTTTATTTTCCAAAGTTTTTCCGATAATTTTATTGATTTTAGATTAGTAGATGGGATACGTTTTGCACTTGAAATAACAGTCATATCATGTTTAGATCAAAAGTTATGATGTTTAGAATTTGCTAGGATCTTGACGGGTTTTGAAAGATAGCTCTCGGGAAAAAGTGTACAGAGCTCATCAATTCGTGCAAGAATTAAATCAGGATTTTAAACTTTGCACGATTGTTTATCAGGAGCTAAGTTACATGTGGGTTCAAATTTCGTTGAGAGATCATTTTGATAGAGAAAGTTATGATACCTAAAGTATAGGGGGGTATAAAAGTGAGCAAAACCGCTTTACTTTTTAGATTTGCTTTTTCCTTGTTTATGGTCATTCCGAGAGAGTGAGTGCATGAGTGTTTTGCATAGTGAGGATGACTTTACACTCATTGGAAAATGGGAGATCAACCTCTTTGGAAGATCCGGTTATCTAAGATACCTCAAGGGCTGGACGTGATTGTTTCAGCGGATTCGAACACGAGGGAGTTCAGAGTGGAGTTTGAAGAGAGGACACTAAAAAGTTCCCCAAGAGCGAAACGTGAGAGTTGCTTCTATTGTGGAGAGGAGGGACATAAGCTTGTAAGTTGTCCTTTGAGGACCAAAGATCGGAGGTTGAGAGAGAGACGAAACGTAGGATAGCTAAACCTTCATCTGGGACCATCATCTCCCCATGAATCCAAGAGTGGAACCTATTGTGAAAATTGTGGAGTGACCGGACTTCCCTTAGGACACGAGTGTAGTGGCGTGAAAGCTCTGTTGGAGTCACTAGTGGAGGGCTTTGAAGATAAATTGAGTGCAGATACCGAAAAGTTGAAATCTCCAAGTGGCTCAAGTTCTAACTGAAGATGGAGATCATTTTCAGAATGATCGAGAAGATGTCGATGAGGGTAAGGCTCATAGTGTGTTTAGGAGAAGAGAGAGCCATGGCAATCTTGGACCAACCAATTCCGTTCATTTTGCCATTGATGAATTACTCTAGAATGGAGCTAGTTTTGTTTGTGTTGTATTAGGGAGTCCGTATAAATTTCCAACAACAACGACAAAAGGAGTTGGAAATGGGGAAGCTTCCGGTGTTCTATGGGAGAGAGAAAGAAGATGTAGAATCTTTTGTGAGAGACTTCAAGAGGGCATGTATAGGAAACAATGAGAGAAGGAAACCCGAATGGGCTATCCTTTTGCCCGACTTCTTGGAGGATTCTGCATTGAAGTGGTACAATGAGTACAAGAAGGAGCATGTGGAGGAAGATACTTGGGAGAGTTTGACGGAGAATCTTGTTGAAAACTTTCTTCCGGATGAAAGTTACGAGAAGCTGATGTGTGAAGTCACCTTTTTGAAGCAAGGAGAGAGTGAGAAGGTGAGATCATACGTAGAGAGAACGGAGAAGCCGGAGTCACGCTTTTCGTGTGGTGTTGAGAAAGAGTGGAGACGAGGTCGAGCCAACCATGGTGGGGATTGTGGCGATGTTGACAAAGAACTTCATTGGAGGTTTGAAGCCTCAGATTCAAGCAAGGTGAGATATGAAAAGCCCTCTTCTAAGGTTGAGGTTATTCGCATTGCTATTCGAATGGAGGAGAGCCTAGAAGACGATGATTCTAGCTTGGTGGCTAGAGAAGCATCACCTTTGTTGTGGTTAGAATGGCAACTCCTACTTGTTGTTGATGCGCCCAAGAGTAAATTCTCCAAAGGGTAGACTTGCACCATGAGTTGAAATCTATCACGTAAACACTCGCTGATCTCAAGATTAACGAGTACAACTATGGGAGAGGAGGAATCAGAATGTAGGGGGAGGATCTAGAGGGTATGGGAATTATCCTCCAAAAGGAAATCCACCACAAGGGAACTTCACAGTTTCATGCTTTAGTTGTGGAGGCCCTCATTTCCAACGAAATTGTCCTAATCCTTGACAACATGATGGAGTTAGACACAACAATTCTACTCCTGCTCCAAGTCAATCGAAGGATAAGGGAGTAGCGTCTATTGATGTGTTTCCTCATCAGTGCACGTTTGAGAAGGGAGAGAGCTCTATAAGTTCCAGAGTTGATATTCTTGCACACGAGAAGAAGAGAGCAAGATTTGCAGAGGAGTCCATCTCAATGGAAGATCAACCAAGCCGGAGCACTCGATCCAGTGGTGTGAGTCAACCGAGAGCACCGAGGAAGAAGTTGGGAATGGATGATTTCTCCATTTCATCTACCCAGCTCAAAAACGACGTGGTGGAGGATGTGGGGAATCAAAAGCCAATATAGCGTTGGCCAATTGATTGCTCTAAATCCTACGATAAGAAAGGAGTTGAGGGGAGGCCTAAGCTCCAAAAGGACCAAGAAGCGACGATCCAAGGGGAAAGCTTCCATGGCGAATGTTGGAGTAGGAGTGGTGGATGCCGCTGCCTCGGAGGTATGCACTCAGGATTCAAAGATTGAAGTACGCATTAATGGACGTGATGTTTCGGATGTACTAGTGGATGGTGGATCTGCGGTGAATGCCATGTCAGAACGTTTGTTGAAGAAGTTGGGGATGAAGCTTTCAAGACCTTCCAACATCATTGTTGGGATGGCCAACAAGCAAAAGGTGCGACCCATTGGAGTGGTGGACAAGGTGGTGGTAAGTGTGATGGGAGTTCAAACCTTGTTGTCCTTTCAAGTGCTTGAGGAGGCTAGCTACGACTTGTTGTTAGGAAGACCTTGGTTGAGAGCGTGGAGGACAAGTGATCGGTGGCATAAGGGTTACCTTCAGATAGGGCCGAAAAACCATCGAAAGTGAAGGTCCCCTCTCACAAGTGGTGGAGGAGCAGTCTCAGACTCGGATAGACCTACGAGTGATTACTCAGAGTCTGAGAGTGAAGAAAGTGGCAGTTTTTTCAGAGGTTGACACCAACATGTCGACCGATGAGGAGACATCATCTGAAGATACCTCGGACGATGATGTTCAAGTTCAAGTTCTTGCTGCAATGGATTTACTTCCTAGGCCGGGGGGTGGTGAAAGATCCCGACAAGATGAAGATGAGTGAAGATGAGATAACTCGACGGCTCTCCACTCTCAAGTTTGGTCCCAAGGTTACTATGGAGGAGAAGTCAAGGTTCTTGGATATATTTCGAAAATATATCCATGTCTTTGCCTTTAGCTACAAGGATTTGAAGGAAGTAACCTTAGAAACTCATCGCATTGAGTTAGAGGAGAAGGCTCGCCCAAAGACGTCGGAAGCAACGTCGGATAAATCCACCAACGGCCGTGGTGGTCAAGGAGGAGATCGACAAGCTAAAGGATGCGGGTTTCATCTATGAGGTAGAGAATTTGAATGGGTTTCTCCTATTGTGATAGTCAAGGAGAAGAATGGTAAGCTACGTGTATGCGTAGATTACAAGAAGTTGAATGTTTGTCACAAAGAAGGATTACTATCCTTTACCTTTCATAGATGAGATTCTAGAGGAGGTGTGGGGGCATGAATGGTATAGTTTTGGAGATGGTTATAGTGGTTATAACCAAATTCAAATTGCTCCTGAAGATCATCTCAAAACCACTTTTACCATGCCATGGGGAACTTTTGCCTTTAGGTAATGCCCTTTGGTCTATGTAATGCTCCAAAGAACTTTTCAGAGGTTCATGAACAAGGTGTTTGAACCTTTTATTGGGAAATTTGTGCGAGATTTCATAGATGATTTTTGTGTTTACGGGAAGAAGGAGGATCATTTTGATCATTTGATCAAAATTCTACAACGGTTGGAGAAAGCCAAGGCCTCGCTCAATCCAGAAAAATGCATTTTTGGATGTGAGGAAGGTTTGTTGTTAGGGCACATCATCTTCAAGGATGGGATAGCGGTGGATCCAGAAAAGGTGAAACGCATCCTTGACTTACCTTTTCCGGTGACGTTGACCAAGTTGAGGCAGTTCCTTGGAATGGTGGGATACTATCGACGGTTCATCTTTTCCTTCTTCACTAAAGCTTATGCCTTGACGGTTTACATGAAGAAGGGGACGGATTATGATTTAATCCTCAAGGATGGAGAGGCAGCTGTGGCGTTCGAAGTTCTTAAGAAGGCATTGGTAACGGCTCCTATTTTAGCCAAACCAAATTGGGGTAAACCTTTCATTCTCTACACGGATGCATCAAACATTGCTATAGGATGCACTCTAAGCCAGTTATATGAAGATAGCCATGATCATCCAATTGCTTATGCTAGTAGACGATGGTGGGCCGAGAGAAACTATTCAAAGGATCGAAAGGGAGGCTTTAGTTGTGATCTTCTCACTCAAGAAGTTTCGACACTATCTTTTGGGAGGGAAGTTTACTATCGTTACCGACCACAAGGCTTTGAAGTACATTTTCAACAAGCCTAATCTTCGAGGGTAGGATAGCCAGGATGGAAGTTGTTCTTGGCGGAGTTTGATTACATCATTGAGGATCGACCCGGTAAGAAATATGCCAATGCCGATTTGATGTCTCGAGCATACGATGAGGAAGGAGATCAACCAGGTGGATGATACATTTCGGATGAGGATTTGCCGATGATGGACACCATAACAAAGGTAAAATTTGAATACAAGGGGATATGGAATTTCATCTCGGAGGGAGAGTTTCCCAAGGCATGCATTCACGGGAGAGGAATGCATTGGTGAAGCGATGTGAACCTTATACCATCATAGAGGACGTGTTGTTTCCTCAAGGAGCAGATGGACTACTCAGAAGGGTTGTTGGAAGGGAGGAGTCAATTCAACTTATGAAGGAGTTTCATGAAGGCTCGGTATGTGGAGGACACTTTGCAGGAAAGGTAACTACATTTAAGATCCTAGATGCAGGCTATCATTGGAAGGGCATTTTCAAAGATTGTGTGGAATTTTGCAAGAGTTGTGATGTGTGTCAAGCTTTTGCTAAAAAGTCCATGAAAACCCCTCCTTTGACGTCGGGGTTCCTATTTTAGGTCCTTTTGAGAAATGGGGAATAGATTTTGTAGGACCCTTGAATCTTACTCCTCGGGGTAACAAGTTCATTGTGGTAGCTACAGATTATCTAACCAAGTGGGTAGAAGCTAGACCTCTAAAATCTACTAGTGAGGAAGAAGTGGGTAGATTTACGTATGAGAGGATAATAACTAGATTCGGATGCCCTCTAGAAATTGTATCTGATAGAGGTGGTGAGTTTGTTGGAAGCATTATACAAGCCATGCTAGGTCATTTCTCCATCAAGGCACGGGTGACTACTTCCTACAAACCAAATGCTAATGGGTCGGCAGAAGCGAACCAACTATACGCTTTGCATGATGTTGGCCAAGGATGCACATGGACGGGAGCAAGCAAAATTGGGACAAGAGGCTGCATGCTATCTTGTGGGAGTATCGACGACTTGGAAGACATCAACAGTGGTACTCACCTTTCCGTATGGTATATGGTGTCGAGTCAAAGCTTCCAATTCAATTTGATTTGACGACCTTCTTAACTATCCAACGGAAGTTAAAGAGGAAGAATGAAGTAGAAGCTATCAAATCAAGACGTCAACAACCTGTTGGAGCCGGAGGAGGCTCGAAGCCGTGGGGCCATGGTACATGTGGAGCGGGCTCAACAATTGCAGAAGAAGTATCATGATAATCGATTTGGGACGAAGAAGATGAAGATTTTCAAAGAAGGTGATTGGGTAATGCTTTACGACTCCATTAGATATAAAAGAGCAAGAAAGAAATTTCTTCCAAAGTACTTTGGTCCTTTCATAGTTCACAAGGTGTGGGGAAACTTTACTTATGATTTGAAGGAGTTGGGAGGACGACATTTTGACCGGGTGAATCACGATAAGTTGAAGCCGTTTCATCGACGATCAGATTCTTTCACTCCGAGGACGGAGGAAATCTTTGGTCCGGGGTAAATGTAAGACCTGTGGTTGTACATATAGGATAAAATGAAAGTATATCTAAATTGTGCCTAAGTTTATCTTAGTCATGACTATGTTTAGCTAGTTATGGTTAAGTTGGAGGAAAATATAGAGTAACTTTTGGTGTGGTAGATGAGAACTACTATTTTGTTGTTTAGTATGAGTCAAGGAATAGATTCCATCACATGGGTATCTTGACTTCCCTTGACTTGGACTAGTTTTCATTGGTTGGACTTGGTGAAGACCCTTAAATCTAGGGGCGAGATTGACTTGGTACACTAGAAGTCAATTAGGGAGTAGTTGGGCTTCTAGAAGATCCAAGTGGACCAATTGCATGTTGCCATGTACCCTTTTCATTGGGGTTTGTGATCTCTACCTCGTTTAAACTTGGTAAGAGGAAGTTACATGGTGATTACTTGTAGTTACTAGGGTAAGATTCTAAGTAGTATAAATAGAGAGGTTGAGAAGCACCTCTCAAGTAGTTTTTCAATGGAAGTTAGTTTTGGGAGGAGATAGTGTGGTGATCTTAGTTTTAGGGAGCTTGGTTCTTGGAGATGTCATGTTCGGAGTGGAACCTTGATTCAATGAAGACTTTGATTACCAAAGTATCCCTTTCCTTTTGAGTGATATCTTACTCTTGGTGATAATGTGCATAATAGAGCTTGGACTTTGAGAGTTTGTGTAAGAGTGAGCAATAGGGTCATGGGCAAAGGGTGGGACTAAGTCCTTCTAGATTCATGATGAGCTTCCAAAAAGCCATCGGAGGTAAACCTGAGTGAGAGTCAGCCTGGAGGTCACAGATCAGGAGACCTTTTGTCGAAGGTCGGACCCAAATACGGTGGAGGCAGTCATCCAGGCCGCAGAGGCGTACGAATTGTCGAATATTCATCGACATTTGGGGCAGTCCTCCGAAGGTAAGGGCAGGACAAAGACCCGAGGTAAGGGGAGGAAGAGACGAAGTCCATCCACAACTAGCTCCTCTTCGTCCGAAGAGGCTACGAGCTCTTCGGATGAGGAGTGGAGATACACCCCTAAGAAGAAGGAGCATCATCGCATGAAGGGAGGCGATGAGGGAAGGAAGGGGATCTCCTCCAAGGTGGAAGAACTGACCAAGTCTTTGGAGGAGTTGAAGGTGTACTTGGTCAACAATAAGGACAGACGGAAATCGCCAATGCAAAGTAGGGCGAATTTCTGGTGTACTATATGTAGGAAGCCGGGGCACACCAACTCGGAGCACCAGCCGAGGGAGAGCTATCCGGCACATCAAGTAAACTGGGGGAGCTCGAGTGAGGCCCCACCATATGAACCAACCCAGGAGGACTACTCCTATGGAGTGGAGGAGGGCACTCCCATTCCACCTGTGCATATCCCCAGATATGCACCTGCGGACATGGCGACAACCATTCCACAAAGGAGGATGGGAGGTGGAACTCCGACACCCGCAAAGCCGAATGCCTGCTACAACTGCGGGGCGATGGGGCATTGGTCCCCCCAATGTCCTCAGCCTAGGAGGAGAATACCCTACCAGCCCATGTGCAGTAACTGCAGGCGGCCGGGCCATACGAATATGGAGTGCAATCAGCCCCCACAGGCCCGAGGGGAATCAGAGCGGTACCCAGCCCAAGGGGTTCGCTTTGTGACCCCACCCAAGCGTGATGTGGGGGTGAACCAGGTGAGCCTGGAAGATCGACCCCTACCCATGGGACCAGCATGGCCGGAAGAGGTGGTCGAGGTGTTGAAAGTGTCTACCCGGCCGGGCGCCGCTCCTCCTCTCGGCTGAAAAGTCAAGAAGGGAAAGAAGGGAGCCGCACGGGAGGCTCTTTGGGCGAATGCGCTAGTCCCTGTCCCGAAGGAAACCGCTCCCCAAGCCAGTTCCTCTCCTTTCCCCGCTGATATTCGGAAGGAGGTAGAGGGTTACCTGAAGGAGTTGGCCCCACTAGAGACAAGGGCAGATACGCCTCGACGACAGGGCCCAACAGCGATACTCGCTAGACCCCAAGCACGGAATTCGGGATACTACGACCCTGTGGCAGACTTGGAAGGGGTGAAAGCGAATATCACCATGAAGCAACTGCTGGACGATAATAAGGCGTACAAGCGGATGCTCATCAAAGCCTTGAAGACTAGCAGCGGACGCGCGGGACGGAAGGAGAAGCTCCCTGAAGTGTATTCGGTGGAGCAGGAAGACCTGGGAGCCCCGGAGATCGAGATAGAGATCGCCGGGTGTATACTAAGGAAAGTGCCGATAGATTCCGGCTCTTGTGTGAATATAATGACGGAGGATACCGCGCATGGCCTGGGGTACACTAAGTACGAGGCCACCCCCCAAATACTCCGACTGGATGACCAGTCGAGAACAAGGCCGGTGGGGATTTTGCGTGGAGTGCTGACCCGAGTAGGAGGGGCATCATTCCTCCTCACATACATAGTACTTAAGCCGCAGGAAGAAAGCGGATACAAGGCCTTGTTGGGGCGGCCATGGTTGTACGGCGCAAAGGTCACTACCAACTTGTAGAAGCGGAACCTCACCTTCTTGGACCCCAGTGACACAAGTGATCGGAGGGTCACAATTTCATGGGATAACCCGAAGTACCAAGGTGAGACATCCTCAGACTCGGGAGTCACTGACCACAGTGGGTCGGACTCCGGGAGCGAATCCGAATCCACTGCCCTAGTGGATGTCCGATACTTGGAGTGCTACGAAGTGGAGGAGGATATGTCCGAGGAGGATCAATAGCAATTACAGATTAGTGTGGGTCGGAGCGAAACCAGCCACACTGACGGAGTGGTGGAACCCAGCGCATACAGGGCGATTAGCGTTAGACCCGATTTGTATCCTGAGTAGGCAAGGCAAATCCTCGGGCTGAGTCCACCTTGACTCAATTGATTCAGGTCCTCACGACCTATGAAGATGTCTTCGCTTGGAGGATTGCGGACATGAAAGGCATACCCCGACAGTGGGGAGAGCACCGAATAGACCTCATAGAGGGGGCAGTCCCATTAAGGCAGAGAGAATACCGGTTAAATCCGAAATACTCCTTGTTGGTAAAAGAGGAAATTGATAAATACTTGCAAGCAGGCATTATTTACCCCGTGTTGAGCAGTGAATGGGTTGCCCCAATTGTCATTGTACCTAAAAAGAATTCCGGAAAGATAAGAGTCTGTCAAGACTTTAGGAAGCTGAATGCGGCTACCAAGAAAGATCACCACCCTTTGCCATTTACCGATGCAATCTTGGATCATGTAGCCGGTCATGAATGTTAAAGCTTCTTAGACGGGTTTTTCAGGCATAACCAGGTATCAATACGTGAAGAAGATAAAGACAAGACCACTTTCACCACGGACTGGGGCACCTATGCTTACCACAAAATGCCATTTGGATTGTGCAATGCACCGGCTACCTTTCAGAGGATGATGACGCATATCTTCCAGGACTACTTAAGGAAGTTCTTGGAGATCTTCATAGATGACTTTTGTGTATTCGGATCTCGAGCAGAGCACTTACAGCACTTGGAGCAAACTTTCCAGAAGTGTAGGGAAAGCCAATTGGCTTTGCATCCGGAGAAGTGTTACTTCATGATGCCGAGGGTATTCTGTTAGGACACCGAGTTTTGGCGCGGGGTATTGAGGTAGACATAGACAAGGTCCGCGTTATTGCAGCACTAGAACCACCGCGCAACATACGGGAACTTCGGGCTTTCTTAGGGCACACAGGATACTATCGGCGGTATGTCAAGGCTTATGCGACTATCGCAGCACCGTTGACGGCTTTGCTGAAGAAGGAGACAGAGTACGAGGGGGCGACCGTGCACCAGAAAACCTTTGAATGTATGAACAAGATCTGGTGCAGGCTCCAACATTAGTTCCACCGGATTGGGAGAAGCCTTTCCATGTAGATGTAGATACGTCCTCTATAGCCATAGGAGTAGTCTTAGGACAACGTGATGCGCATGGGAAAGATCACCCCATTTACTTTGCAAGCCGCATGCTCATAGCAGCTGAGCGCAATTACTCTACCACGGAGAGGGAAGCTCTGGGGATGGTGTATGCTGTTAGGAAGTTTAGACACTACCTGCTGGGATACGAATTCGTATTCCATGTGGATTATTATCATCTTAAGTATTTGGTTCAAAAGGCGGATTTGTCAAGACGAATTGCACGATGGATGTTGTTATTGCAGGAATTTGTATTCACAGTACAGACAAAAAAAGGTATTCATCATACGAATGCGGATTTCTTGTCAAGACTGGAGACTCATGTTCCAAGCAGCACCGTAGCTGATGACTTTCTGGATGAACAACTGTTTCAACTCGCCGAGTACGTAGAGACGTTAGTAGATACGATTTGTATCATTACTTGCGGACCTTAGAAATGCCAGAGGGCCTGACACCTGAACAGAGGACAGTATTCGTCCATAAGATGGCTTCGTATCAACTTGAGAAGGGGATACTGTTCAGAATGGGGGCGGACGAGGTACTGCGGAGATGTTTGGAGTTGTATGAAGTACGAAGAGTAATTCGAGCCATGCACGAAGAAGCGGCTGGAGGTCACTACGCTCTACGCAATACGGTGAAGAAGATTCTTGCATCACGTTACAGGTGGCCAACAATGTACAAGGATGTGCACCAGTTCATCAAGAAGTGCGATCGAGCGGCTTAGATCAGAGTAGAAGACTTATGAGAGAGCGATCCGTGTAGGAGACGGTTAGCTTGGCAATTAGGAGTAGCAGTTAGAACATTCATTATAAATAGTCGTAGGAAATAAAGTGATGGATCTTTTTCTTTGCAAGTGTCCAAACTGTTGGATTGCAAATTGTAGTCAAGGTAGAACGAACACTCGAGGAGCTGGTGTCTGCAGGCTGACATTGTGACGACTGAAGCGTGTATTCCATGAAGTTACCCGGATATTCGTCCACGAGCTGAGCCTGTATGTAGCAGCAGAAGTACTCTAGAAGGTGTTTTCGCCGAGATGCAAACTTGTAATGAGAGAGATCCCCATCCCGAAGTAAAGCAAATTGCTGCACTGTATTTGTTGTGTCTGTGGAACTGGTGATGTGGAATTGGTGACTCGAAATCTGTTATCAGTAGGACAGATGGTAGAGCAAGGCTTGCAAGTACGCTTCAACAAAGATGGATGTTTTGTTGAAGATTCCATAGGTACTGTTGTAGCTCGAGGTAGCAGAAGTGGTAGGCTGTTCAAGCTAGATGTTACAGTTAATGTCAGTAAATAGCCAACTCCTGTCATTACAGAAAGTGGCTTTGTAGTATCTGACATAGATATTTGGCACAAGCGAATTGGGCACATGAACTTTCAGAAACTAAAGACTCTTCTGAGTTCAGATATAGTCACAGGTTTGCCCAACTTCACTTGTGCTCAGCCCACTGCAGTGTGTCCCGCTTGTCAGTTCGGCAAGCAAGCTAGACAACCCTTTAAGGGATCAGGTAGGAGAGCGACCAAGCTTCTAGAGTTGGTGCACACAGATGTATGGACTTCTTCTCAACCAAGTTTATCTGGTTTTGAGTACTTCGTGTCCTTCATTGATGATTTCTCTCGCTACACCTGGGTTTACTTTCTTAAGAGCAAGAGCTCTTCAGATGTGTTGTCAGCTTTCTAGACTTTCCACACCTTGGTGGAGAAATAGTCTGGACAATCTATCCTTTGTCTACGTTCGGATGGAGGAGGCGAGTTTCTATCTGGAGAATTCACTGCTTACCTACATAAGTATGGCATATAGCGCCAGAAGACTTGCAGTTATACTCCACAATAGAATGGTGTTGCGGAGAGGAAGAATCGTCACATAGCAGAAGCTGCTCGCGCTATGTTGAACGAGAAGAACATGCCTAGACCGTTCTGGACAGAAGTTGTTTCCGTTGCTGTGTACTTGATGAATCGAACTCCGACTACAGCAGTTCACAACAAGACCCCAATGGAGGTATTCACAGGCCACAAGCCTGACTACTCCTTTTTGAAAGTTTTTGGATGTATCTGCTATGTACACATTCCTGATGAAAAGCGGAAGAAACTAGATCCAAAAGTCGAGAAGTGTATTTTCCTTGGATATGCCTTAGATACGAAAGGATATAGATGCTATAATCCTTCCTCTAGGCAATTCTATATCAGTAGAGATGTTGTATTTGAAGAGTTACAATCTTGGTATGCACCTGCGATTGTTCCGGTCATACCCACTCTTCCTGCTGAATCTGCACCAAGGAATCCATCCATTGTATCTTTATAGAGTGGAGTTTCTGGAGTCACACGCCTAGAGTCGAAGTCTCATCAGACGTGGAGTCGCTATGGATGAAGTTCACCGAGCACCATCCAGACCGACTCCTAGACTTGAGGATCATCTTATTTTGCAACATATGATGTCCTCACCACGGATTACATGTATTCATCCGTTGGATGAAGCATCCCGTAATCCACGCATTTCTTGGTACCTCAGATCCAAAGCAAGGGGCGACAAACAGTACATCTGATACTACCCTACGAAAATCTGAAAGAGTTCGGCATCCTGTTCAGCGATTTATGCATGAAAGTTTCCTTGCTGATCATCATGCATACATGACTCACGTTCTTCCGAGCCGTAACCGAGTACGCTTGAGGAGGCGATGCAGAAAAATGAGTGGATTGAAGCCATGGAGACAGAACTTGATGCACTTCGTCACCAACAAACATGGGAATTTGTGGACTTACCTCAAGGTAAGAAAGCGATTGATTGCATATGGGTCTTCAAGGTCAAGCGCAACTCGGATGGCACTGTATCTCGATACAAGGCCAGATTGGTAGCCAAGGGCTACGCACCACAGCATGGAGTGGACTACGAAGAGACGTTTAGTCCAATTGCCAAGATGGTAACCATTCGTACGGTGGTTGCTATTGTTGTCAACAAGGGATGGCGACTGCATCAAATGGACTTCAAGAACGCCTCTCTCAATGGAGATCTCGACGAGGAAGTCTTCATGCAACAACCACCTGGTTACGAAGATCCGAAGTTTCTTTCCCGCGTTTGTAAGTTAAGGAAATCCCTCTATGGTTTGAAACAGGCTCCGAGAGCATGATATGAGAAGATCAATTCTTTTCTCATGTCTCTTGGATTTGTAGTCTGTCATTCCGACTCATCCCTATACTGCATGAGATCAGGAGTTCATGTAGTGATGATTTCCATCTATGTAGATGATCTTATTATCATTGGGAACCATGAGGAGATGATTTCCCGCATCAAGAGTATCTTATGTTCCGAATTTGTGATACAAGACTTAGGATATCTTAAGTTCTTTCTTGGTGTGGAGTATATTACAGAGGGAAAGGATATGTGGCTAGTACAAAGCCAATATGCTTTAGATAAGCTTAAGGAATTCAGGATGTCTGACTGTAAACCAGTTGATACTCCTCTCCAACAAGGTCTGAAGCTAGAGTTGGAGGATGGAGAGTTACTTTGCATCCCCGCCTGCATGCATGGATGGTTGGGAGTTTGATTTATCTGACTATCACTAGACCGGATTTGAGCTATGCTGTTGGTCTAGTCACCGGCCTCTGATGCTCCACGGGTACCGCATATGATGGCGGTCAAGCGGATTCTCCGCTATGTGAAGTCCACACTTCATTTTGGACTTCGATACAGATTTGGAGGTGAGCTGAACCTGCATGGCTACACCGATGCTGATTGGGCAGAGACATTTCGGCAAATGCATCCACGCCCTGGATATGCGTTTGGACTTGGGAGTACGGCTGTGAGCTGGGCTTCTAAGAAGCAACCGACTGTGGCACTGTCTTCCACAGAGGTAGAGTATCGTGGTGCTATGAATGCCACTTGTGAAGCAGTTTGGCTTCGTTCCTTGCTTTCTGATATTGGAGTAGATTATCCTAGTCCTACAGTTATCCTAGCTGATAACATTAGCAGCATGATGTTAGCTAACAATCCTGTTTTTCATGCTAGGACAAAGCACATTGAGGTGCACTATCACTTTGTTAGGGAGAAGGTCCTTTCAGGTGTAGTAGATCTTAAATATATACATACAGGAGATCGGGTTGCAGATATCTTCACCAAAGCTTTGCCTAGAGAGTCGTTTGCTACATTTCGACATTGTCTAGGAGTTCGGGATGCGCTTGAGCTTGAAGGGGAGTGTTAATATCCCAAGCTCATCGAGTTGATCTAGGGTTGTTACGTACCTATGGTACAGATCTGTTTAGGGCTAACCCGAAATTAGGGTTTCCTTGTACTCACCCTTTATATATACAAGGGAAGGCAAAGCCTTCCCTTGTATATATATAGGGTGATTCCACCTTGATTCCAGATTGGGAGAAGCCTTTCCATGTAGATGTAGATACATCCTCTATAGCTATAGGAGTAGTCTTATGACAATGTGACGCGCAAGGGAAAGATCACCCCATTTACTTTGCAAGCCGCATGCTCATAGCCGCTGAGCGCAATTACTCCACCACGGAGAGGGAAGCTCTAGGGATGGTGTATGCTGTTAGGAAGTTCAGGCACTACCTTATGGGATACGAATTCGTATTCCATATGGACCATTATCCTCTTAAGTATTTGGTTCAGAAGGCAGATTTGTCAGGACTGTAAGACCCAGGGTTGTACATATAGGATAAAATGAAAGAATATCTAAATTGTGCCTAAGTTTATCTTAGTCATGACTATGTTTAGCTAGTTATGGTTAAGTTGGAGGAAAATATAGAGTAACTTTTGGTGTGGTAGATGAGAACTACTATTTTGTTGTTTAGTATGAGTCAAGGAATAGATTCCATCACATGGGTATCTTGACTTCCCTTGACTTGGACTAGTTTTCATTGGTTGGACTTGGTGAAGACCCTTAAATCTAGGGTAATTTAGATTGACTTGGTACACTAGAAGTCAATTAGGGAGTAGTTGGGCTTCTAGAAGATCCAAGTGGACCAATTGCATGTTGCCATGTACCCTTTTCATTGGGGTTTGTGATCTCTACCTCGTTTAAACTTGGTAAGAGGAAGTTACATGGTGATTACTTGTAGTTACTAGGGTAAGATTCTAAGTAGTATAAATAGAGAGGTTGAGAAGCACCTCTCAAGTAGTTTTTCAATGGAAGTTAGTTTTGGGAGGAGATAGTGTGGTGATCTTAGTTTTAGGGAGCTTGGTTCTTGGAGATGTCATGTTCGGAGTGGAACCTTGATTCAATGAAGACTTTGATTACCAAAGTATCCCTTTCCTTTTGAGTGATATCTTACTCTTGGTGATAATGTGCATAATAGAGCTTGGACTTTGAGAGTTTGTGTAAGAGTGAGCAATAGGATCATGGGCAAGGGTGGGACTAAGTCCTTCTAGATTCATGATGAGCTTCCAAAAAGCCATCGGAGGTAAACCTGAGTGAGAGTCAGCCCGGAGGTCACATTTTTGGTTCCGGGGTTGCCGGGACCTCGCCTAGAAGGAGAAGAGATGTTCGAATCCAGTTTATTGCCCGTGAGAGCGCAACGATGAGAACTCATATGGAGAGGACTGTGGGGGAAGAGCGAACCGAGATCATGATGCATAGTAATGTACCATTTGTGTATCCGTAGTGTTATATGATAGCCTGGAAGTTATTTTGTACATTTTGTTTACTTAAGTGTTGTTTGGGATGAGGCGAGAGTGCTATAGTATGTATTTGGGAGGAAAACTTTATTTTCCAAAGTTTTTCCGATAATTTTATTGATTTTAGATTAGTAGATGGGATACGTTTTGCACTTGAAATAACAGTCATATCATGTCTAGATCAAAAGTTATGATGTTTAGAATTTGCTAGGGTCTTGACGGGTTTTGAAAGATAGCTCTCGGGAAAAAAAGTGTACAGAGCTTATCAATTCGTGCAAGAATTGAATCAGGATTTGAAACTTTGCACGATTGTATATCAAGAGCTAAGCTACATGTGGGTTTAAATTTCGTTGAGAGATCATTTTATAGAGAAAGTTATGATACCTGAAGTATAGGGGGTATAAAAGTGAGCAAAACTGCTTTACTTTTCAGATTTACTTTTTCCTTGTTTATGGTCATTCCGAGAGTGAGTGCATGAGTGTTTTGCATAGTGAGGATGACTTGACACTCATTGGAAAATGGGAGATCAACCTCTTTGGAAGATCCGGTTATCTAAGATACCTCAAGGGCTGGACGTGATTGTTTCAGCGGATTCGAACACGAGGGAGTTCAGAGTGGAGTTTGAAGAGAGGACACTAAAAAGTTCCCGAGAGCGAAACGTGAGAGTTGCTTCTATTGGAGAGGAGGGACATAAGCTTGTGAGTTGTCCTTTGAGGACCAAAGATCGGAGGTTGAGAGAGAGACGAAACGTGGGAGAGCTAAACCTTCATCCGGGACCATCATCTCCCCATGAATCCAAGAGTGGAAACTATTGTGAAAATTGTGGAGTGACCGGACTTCCCTTAGGACACGAGTGTAGTGGCGTGAAAGCTCTGTTGGAGTCACTAGTGGAGGGCTTTGAAGATAAATTGAGTGCAGATACCGAAAAGTTGAAATCTCCATGTGGCTCAAGTTCTAACTGAAGATGGAGATCATTTTCAGAATGATCGAGAAGATGTCGATGAGGGTAAGGCTCATAGTGTGTTTAGGAGAGGAGAGAGCCATGGCAATCTTGGACCAACCAATTCCGTTCATTTTGCCATTGATGAATTACTCTAGAATGGAGCTAGTTTTGTTTGTGTTGTATTAGGGAGTCCCGTATAAATTTCCAACAACAACACAAAAGGAGTTGGAAATGGGGAAGCTTCCGTGTTCTATGGGAGAGAGAAAGAAGATGTAGAATCTTTTGTGAGAGACTTCAAGAGGGCATGTATAGGAAACAATGAGAGAAGGAAACCCGAATGGGCTATCCTTTTACCCGACTTCTTGGAGGATTCTGCATTGAAGTGGTACAATGAGTACTAGAAGGAGCATGTGGAGGAAGATACTTGGGAGAGTTTGACGGAGAATCTTGATGAAAACTTTCTTCCGGATGAAAGTTACGAGAAGCTGATGTGTGAAGTCACCTTTTTGAAGCAAGGAGAGAGTGAGAAGGTGAGATCATACGTAGAGAGAACGGAGAAGCTGGAGTCACGCTTTCGTGTGGTGTTGAGAAAGAGTGGAGACGAGGTCGAGCCAACCATGGTGGGGATTGTGGCGATGTTGACAAAGAACTTCATTGGAGGTTTGAAGCCTCATATTCGAAGCAAGGTGAGATATGAAAAGCCCTCTTCTAAGGTTGAGGCTATTCGCATTGCTATTCGAATGGAGGAGAGCCTAGAAGACGATGATTCTAGCTTGGTGGCTAGAGAAGCATCACCACCGTTGTGGTTAGAATGGCAACTCCTACTTTTGTTGTCGCGCCAAGAGTAAATTCTCCGGTGGTAGACTTGCACCATGAGTTGAAATCTATCACAGAAACACTCGCTGATCTCAAGATTAACGTAGTACAACTATGGGAGAGGAGGAATCAGAATGTAGGGGGAGGATCTAGAGGGTATGGGAATTATCCTCCAAAAAGGAAATCCACCACAAGGGAACTTCACAGTTTCATGCTTTAGTTGTGGAGGCCCTCATTTCCAATCTAAATTGTCCTAATCCTCGACAACATGATGGAGTTAGACACAACAATTCTACTCCCGCCCAAGTCAATCGAAGGATAAGGGAGTAGCGTCTATTGATGTGTTTCCTCATCAGTGCACGTTTGAGAAGGGAGAGAGCTCTATAAGTTCCAGAGTTGATATTCTTGCACACGAGAAGAAGAGAGCAAGATTTGCAAGAGGAGTCCATCTCAATGGAAGATCAACCAAGCCGAGCACTCGATCCGATGGTGTGAGTCAACCGAGAGCACCGAGAAAGAAATTGGGAATGGATGATTTCTCCATTTCATCTACCCAACTCAAATACGACGTGGTGGAGGATGTGGGGAATCAAAAAGCCAATATAACTGTTGGCCAATTGATTGCTCTAAATCCTACGATAAGAAAGGAGTTGAGGGGAGGCCTAAGCTCCAAAAGGACCAAGAAGCGACGATCCAAGGGGAAAGCTTCCATGGCGAATGTTGGAGTAGGAGTGGTGGATGCCGCTGCCTCGGAGGTATGCACTCAGGCTTCGAAGATTGAAGTACGCATTAATGGACGTGATGTTTCGGATGTACTAGTGGGTGGATCTGCGGTGAATGCCATGTCAGAACGTTTGTTGAAGAAGTTGGGGATGAAGCTTTCAAGACCTTCCAACATCATTGTTGGGATGGCCAACAAGCAAAAGGTGCGACCCATTGGAGTGGTGGACAAGGTGGTGGTAAGTGTGATGGGAGTTCAAACCTTGTTGTCCTTTCAAGTGCTTGAGGAGGCTAGCTACGACTTGTTGTTAGGAAGACCTTGGTTGAGGGCTGTGAGGACAACTGATCGGTGGCATAAGGGTTACCTTCATATAGGGCCGAAAAACCATCGAGTGAAGGTCCCTCTCACAAGTGACGGAGGAGCGGTCTCAGACTCGGATAGACCTACGAGTGATTACTCAGAGTCTGAGAGTGAAGAAAGTGGTAGTTTTTTGAGGTTGACACCAACATGTCGCCGATGAGGAGACATCATCTGAAGATACCTCGGACGATGATGTTCAAGTTCAAGTTCTTGCTGCAATGGATTTACTTCCTAGGCCGGGGTGGTGAAAGATCCCGACAAGATGAAGATGAGTAAAGATGAGATAACTCGACGGCTCTCCACTCTCAAGTTTGGTCCCAAGGTTACTATGGAGGAGAAGTCAAGGTTCTTGGATATATTTCGAAAATATATCCATGTCTTTGCCTTTAGCTACAAGGATTTGAAGGAAGTAACCTTAGAAACTCATCGCATTGAGTTAGAGGAGAAGGCTCGCCCAAAGACGTCGAAGCAACGTCGGATAAATCCACCAACGGCTGTGGTGGTCAAGGAGGAGATCGACAAGCTAAAGCATGCGGGTTTCATCTATGAGGTAGAGAATTCTGAATGGGTTTCTCCTATTGTGATAGTCAAGGAGAAGAATGGTAAGCTACGTGTATGCGTAGATTACAAGAAGTTGAATGCTGTCACAAAGAAGGATTACTATCCTTTACCTTTCATAGATGAGATTCTATAGGAGGTGGCAGGTCATGAGTGGTATAGTTTTGGAGATGGTTATAGTGGTTATAACCAAATTCAAATTGCTCCTGAAGATCAGCTCAAAACCACTTTTACCACGCCATGGGGAACTTTTGCCTTTAGGGTAATGCCCTTTGGTCTATGTTATGCTCAAAGAACTTTTTCAGAGGTTCATGAACAAGGTGTTTGAACCTTTTATTGGGAAATTTGTAATGCGAGATTTCATAGATGATTTTTGTGTATACGGAAGAAGGAGGATCATTTTGATCATTTGATCAAAATTCTACAACGGTTGGAGAAAGCCAAGGCCTCGCTCAATCCAGAAAAATGCATTTTTGGATGTGAGGAAGGTTTGTTGTTAGGGCACATCATCTCCAAAGATGGTATAGCGGTGGATCCGAAAAGGTGAAACACATCCTCGACTTACCTTTTCGGTGACGTTGACCAAGTTGAGGCGGTTCCTTGGAATGGTGGGATACTATCGACGGTTCATCTTTTCCTTCTCCAACAAAGCTTATGCCTTGACGGTTTACATGAAGAAGGGGACGGATTAAGATTTAATCCTCAAGGATGGAGAGGCAAATTGGCATGTTCGAACTTCTTAAGAAGGCGTTGGTAACGGCTCCTATTTTAGCCAAACCAAATTGGGGTAAACCTTTCATTCTCTACACGGATGCATCAAACATTGCTATAGGATGCACTCTAAGCCGCTTAGATGAAGATAGCCATGATCATCCAATTGCTTATGCTAGTAGACGGATGGTGCGGTCGAGAGAAATTATTCAAGTGGACTGAAAGGGAGGCTTTAGGCGTGATCTTCTCACTCAAGAAGTTTCGACACTATCTATTGGGAGGGAAGTTTACTATCGTTATCGACCACAAGGCTTTGAAGTACATTTTCAACAAGCCTAATGCCGAGGGTAGGATAGCCGGATGGAAGTTGTTCTTGGCGGAGTTTGATTACATCATTGAGGATCGACCCGTAAGAAACATGCCAATGCCGATTTGATGTCTCGAGCATACGATGAGGAAGGAGATCAACCAGGTGGATGATACATTTCCAGATGAGGATTTGCTGATGATGGACACCATAACAAAGGTACCGGTGAATACAAGGGGATATGGGATTTCATCTCGGAGGAGAGTTTCCCCAAGGCATGCATTCACGGGAGAGGAATGCATTGGTGAAGCGATGTGAACCTTATACCATCATAGAGGGCGTGTTGTTTCATCAAGGGAGCAGATGGACTACTCGGAAGGGTTGTTGGAAGGAGGAGTCAATTCAACTTATGAAGGAGTTTCATGAAGGCTCGGTATGTGGAGGACACTTTGCGGGGAAAGGTAATCGCATTTAAGATCCTAGATGCAAAGCTATCATTGGAAGGGCATTTTCAAAGATTGTGTGGAATTTTGCAAGAGTTGTGATGTGTGTCAAGCTTTTGCTAAAAAGTCCATGAAAACCCCTCCTTTGACATCGGTTCCTATTTTAGGTCCTTTTTGAAAAGTGGGGAATAGATTTTGTAGGACCCTTGAATCTTACTCCTCGGGGTAACAAGTTCATTGTGGTAGCTACAGATTATCTAACCAAGTGGGTAGAAGCTAGACCTCTAAAATCTACTAGTGAGGAAGAAGTGGGTAGATTTCTATATGAGAGGATAATAACTAGATTCGGATGCCCTCTAGAAATTGTATCGATAGAGGTGGTGAGTTTGTTGGAAGCATTATACAAGCCATGCTAGGTCATTTCTCCATCAAGGCACGGTGACTACTTCCTACAAACCAAATGCTAATGGGTTGGCGTGAGCGAACCAACTATACGCTTTGCATGATGTTGGCCAAGGATGCACGACATGGACGGGAGCAAGCAAAATTGGGACAAAAGGCTGCATGCTATCTTGTGGGAGTATCGGACAACTTGGAAGACATCAACAGGGTACTCACCTTTCCGTATGGTATATGGTGTCGAGTCAAAGCTTCCAATTCAATTTGATTTGACGACCTTCTTAACTATCCAACGGAAGTTAAAGAGGAAGAATGGAGTAGAAGCTATCAAATCAAGATGTCAACAACTGTTGGAGCCGGAGGAGGCTCGATTTGTGGCCATGGACGTGTGGAGCGGGCTCAACAATTGCAGAAGAAGTATCATGATAATCGATTTGGGACGAAGAAGATGAAGATTTTCAAAGAAGGTGATTGGGTAATGCTTTACGATTCCATTAGATATAAGAGAGCAAGAAAGAAATTTTTTCCAAAGTACTTTTTGGTCCTTTCATAGTTCACAAGGTGTGGGGAAACTTTACTTACGATTTGAAGGAGTTGGGAGGACGACATTTTGACCGGGTGAATCACGACAAGTTGAAGCCGTTTCATCGACGATCAGATTCTTTCACTCCGGGGACGGAGTGAAATCTTGGTCCGGGGTAAATGTAAGACCCGGGGTTGTACATATAGGATAAAATGAAAGTATATCTAAATTGTGCCTAAGTTTATCTTAGTCATGACTATGTTTAGCTAGTTATGGTTAAGTTGGAGGAAAATATAGAGTAACTTTTGGTGTGGTAGATGAGAACTACTATTTTGTTGTTTAGTATGAGTCAAGGAATAGATTCCATCACATGGGTATCTTGACTTCCCTTGACTTGGACTAGTTTTCATTGGTTGGACTTGGTGAAGACCCTTAAATCTAGGGGCGAGATTGACTTGGTACACTAGAAGTCAATTAGGGAGTAGTTGGGCTTCTAGAAGATCCAAGTGGACCAATTGCATGTTGCCATGTACCCTTTTCATTGGGGTTTGTGATCTCTACCTCGTTTAAACTTGGTAAGAGGAAGTTTACATGGTGATTACTTGTAGTTACTAGGGTAAGATTCTAAGTAGTATAAATAGAGAGGTTGAGAAGCACCTCTCAAGTAGTTTTTCAATGGAAGTTAGTTTTGGGAGGAGATAGTGTGGTGATCTTAGTTTTAGGAGCTTGGTTCTTGGAGATGTCATGTTCGGAGGGAACCTTGATTCAATGAAGACTTTGATTACCAAAGTATCCCTTTCCTTTTGAGTGATATCTTACTCTTGGTGATAATGTGCATAATAGAGCTTGGACTTTGAGAGTTTGTGTAAGAGTGAGCAATAGGATCATGGGCAAAGGGTGGGACTAAGTCCTTCTAGATTCATGATGAGCTTCCAAAAAGCCATCGGAGGTAAACCTGAGTGAGAGTCAGCCCGGAGGTCACAGGACGAATTGCACGATGGATGTTGTTATTGCAGGAATTCGTATTCATAGTACAGACGAAGAAGGGTATTCACCACACGAATGCGGACTTCTTGTCAAGATTGGAGACTCATATCCCAAGCAGCACCGTAGCTGATGACTTCCCGGATGAACAACTGTTCCAACTCGCCGAGTATAGGGAGACGCAATACTACAACTTGTATCATTACTTGCGGTCCTTAGAAATGCCGGAAGGCCTGACACCTAAGCAGAGGACTGTATTCGTCCATAAGGCTGCTTCGTATCAACTTGAGAAGGGGATGTTGTTCAGAATGGGGGCGGACGAGGTACTACGGAGATGTTTGGAGCCGTATGAAGTACGAAGAGTGATTAGAGCCATGCACGAGGAAGCGCCTGGAGGTCACTATGCTCTACGAAATACGGTAAAGAAGATTCTTGCAGCAGGGTACTGGTGGCCAACCATGTACAAGGACATGCATCAGTTCATTTAGAAGTGCGATGTGTGCCAAAGGACGGGGAGACCGACACCAACCACTCGATGGCCGTTGAAACCTATTCTGCCACTAGCACCTTTTGAGAAGTGGGGAATAGACTTTGTAGGTCCAATTTTGCCAGCCAGTTGAGCGGTATATTCTGGTGGCGACGGATTATGCGACGAAAATGGTTGAAGCGGTGGCGACCAGAAGGGATGACGCGAAGACATTGGTAGGTGCGATGAAGTCCGGAGAGGGAAGCCGTTGACAGCAATTGGAAGCAGAGCGCAGCGGAGAAGTGGGATGCGAAGTTGTGGGCGAAGGCTTTAGGACGCAACCATGAAGAGGAGCTGGTGTCTGCAGGCTGACATTGTGACGACTGAAACGTGTATCCGTGAAGTTACCCGGGTATTCGTCCACGAGCTAAGCCTGTCTGTAGCATCAGAAGTACTCTAGAGGGTGTTTCGCTGAGACGCAAACTTGTAATGAGAGAGATCCCCATCCCGAAGTAAAGCAAATTGCTGAACTCTATTTGCTGTGTATGTGGAAATGGTGATGTGGGTACAAAGGTAACAAGGGATGAAGAAGATGCGCTGGTAGAGTGTTGTGGATTGAAATCTCAGAAGGTTCGCTTTGAGGATGAGGCAAAAGAAGAAGGTGTGAAGGTGTCTAGCCACTACACCCGATCGCATTGGGCAGGAGCAACTACTGAAATCCTTGTGAAGCTAGGGGATCTTAGTGAACCGGTGTAAGCACTAATTGATCATGGATCGGAGATCAATATAATGTCGAGAGAGCTCTACATGAAGGGGAAGTGGATTTGAGTGTATTTGGAGTGTTTGTGAGAATCTGACGAGGGTTTTGGGAGATTTGAGTCAACTGAGATATAGTTCACGACTCGGGCTTGTGTTTTGATCAAAGTTTTGACTCGATTGGACGAGTTTTGAGTATGGAATGATAGGTTGAAGTTTGTATAAGCAGTCAGAGTTGCATGATTGCACTGACTATCACAAACTTAGTACATCGATCATATCTTTTGATATCAGAAAGTTCTGTCAATAAAACTATTCAAAGTTGAAGTTCGGATGATAACTGATCTTCTCACGAAATTTGAAAGCAATTAAAGTTAAGGATTGGTATGTGTGATGGGTTTTGTACACAGGGGTCTGCATATCGCCTTGTGATACAGTGGGTAAATCACCAATTGTTTTGAGAGATCTAGAGGAGAAAAACATCTGAAACTTTTCTGAGTGATAGCAAGGGTCGTAGAGCAATTTTCTGTAAAGTGTGAGAGAAAGTTATTCGTCGAATCATTGGATATCATAATCTTCTTCCGCTGAAGTTTTACCGATTGGAATGTGGAATGCTAAGGAGAGGAAGAAGAGATTGTCAACTCACACAAGTATCTAGAGGGTTCTTCTACAGCCAGGCGCTCGGGCGTTCTCAGAGCAAAGAATTGTCCTCTCCGACATAAAGGTGGTGAACTCGACGTGAAACCTCTGAGGTGGAGGAACTTTCATGAGTTCTCTTGGTGTGAGTTTACAGATTCATGGGTTTCGGTTTATAGTTTAGTGTTTGAAGTTTAGAGCAAGGGTTGGTTGCAAGCTCGGAACGTGGATTAGCCTTGAGATATTAGGGTGCAAGTTCAAGTTTTGTTTGGACTTGAGATAAAAAACAGGTCAGAAATCAGGTTGTAAGAACTTTATAGTGATATCTTAACACATAACGTTGAGCTTTATGATATGTCAAATGCCAGGTGATGGCAAGAGTCAGTCGTGGGTGGGTTGGAACAATTTGAGTGTGGATGGTCACTGTTTGCTTCTTGTGTATGGATCCTCTCCATACTAGCTTCTTGTGTGTGCGCTATGCTAGCTTTGTGTGGGCGCCTGATTCAATAGGAGTGCTCCGGACTTGATCACAGGTTACCACTCTAGAGCGTGCTACGTATTTCTCTTGTGAGAAGTTGGAAGTGATGACGAACTCTCCGAAGAGTGCTTGAGGTGATGGCAGGTTAGGTTGCCCAATACATTAGACACAAACTACGGGGATCTAGATTTAGATCAGAGCAGATAGACGCAGAAGGTTGGATACTTGGGAGATTGGAGGGGTTAGCGATCAAGGCAACTTTTCATCGACAACGAGCTAAGTGGATGTTCGGGATCACAAGGACGGTTACAATGAGTGGAGAGGGGTCGAGCAGAGCAAGCGAGGTACCTAAGATGCAGCTCGATCCGGCAACATCGGAGATGTTTCAAGCAATCACACTCTTCCTTCAACAGCAACGATTGCAGGATCGAAGGGAGGATTCAGCCACAAAGCCGCTGCAAGCTGTGGTGGGGAAGATGGATCAGTTTGATGGGAGGGATGTCTCAAAATACTTGAGATATTACGTCAGGGAAATGGAGGTGAACCGTGTTCCAGAGAAGGAGATGATTGAGATATTTCGTCTTGCTGCGGTGCTAGAGATTAGAGACCATGTGAGGTCTCTATAGGAGCAATTTGGTGAGGATTGGGAGACATATTCTCGTGCTTTGAGGGATGAGTACTTCTTAGAAGATCCTGATAGAGTCACTAAGAAGTCTTTCATGGAGTGTGTCGAAAGGCCCAATAAGAAGTCTTATGCAAGTGAGCTTCTTAGGGAGTTTGAGAGACAATTCTCACAATTGTCTCGATTGGAGAAGATAAGCTTGGAGTCACATAAAATAGAGTTGTTTCTCCGAGCTGCTGATGTTGAGTTGCAAGAGACGCTAGAGTCGCTTCTCGAAGACAAAAATGAGCAAGAAGGGCTAACAGGTAGTTGGAAGGATGTTGAAGAGGCAGTTGGACTCTTGGCGAAGAGAGAAAGAAGGAGAGAGAAGATTGTGATGAGAAGACCCCTTCAAACGGATGCTTCTATTGCTCCAGCAGCTGTTACTAGGCAAGTGGTTCCAACCTCCAACGTTCAAGCTCCGACTGTGAATTACATAAAGGAAAAATCATCCATCGATGAGATCATGCGAGGGATGAAGGAGCTTAAGATCAAATTTGCGATGTTGGAAGAGAAAGACATGGGAGGGGAGAAGAAGACTTCCACCAAGCAAGCATATGTGCAACGGTGCATATGGTGTGACAGCACTAATCATGCATGAAGGGATTGTGGAGATATTGCACGCATGCTGCAGAGTGGAGACATTTTCTGGAAAGAAGGGAAGGTGGCCCTCAAGGACACTGGAGTAACCATTCAAACCAATTTTGGTAAGGGAGGGATGAGAAAATTGGTGGATGATTATCATAGTGCACATGTAGTGGCATCTGTTGAAGCTTTTAGCTATGGTGCTAAGGTTAGAGGAGCAGGAGAGGAGTTTGAAGGCCACGTACCGCTTAATGGCCTATGGTCAAGTACTCTCGCTACGATGAAGAAAGGGAAGGTAGCTAGAGAGACTCTTCTAAGAAAAACGGCGGAAATTCGTGGTACTACTGGATGGGAAGATCCAATAGAAACCATGTCGATTCATGCTTATATTGCTAGGACTCAATATGAAGCATCGGTGGAAGAGAAGAGACGAAGGGAAGAGGAGGGTTCTGACGAAGGAATCTCATTGAAGAGGGTGGCTAGAGAACGTATCAGACCTGATACACCTCTCCCACCTAATCACACTATGGAGGAAGCAGGTCCTTTGAGGTCGAAGGAAAGAACCAAAGGGGGTGAGAAGGACAAGGGGAAGGTACTAGCTTACAAACAACAATATGATATTGAGGCGGCAACAGATTTGAAGGGAGTATTGGAGGAGAGGATTTTGAATGCCAAGGTAGAGTTTACCTTGAGGGAGATACTTGGAATAGCAAAGAGGGAGTTTCATGATGTTATCATTGATATCATCAAGAGGAAACGACAGATTTCCAATGAGACTGCTCTACTTCATGCTATGGGTACAAAGGTAGGGTACTCTATTCGCTGTGTCTGTAGAAATGGTGATGTGGGTACAAAGGTAACAAGGGATGAAGAAGATGCGCTGGTAGAGTGTTGTGGATTGAAATCTCAAAAGGTTTGCTTTGAGGATGAGGCAAAAGAAGAAGGTGTGAAGGTGTCTAGCCACAACATCCGATCTCATTGGGCAGGAGCGACTACTGAAACCCTTGTGAAGCTAGGGGATCTCAGTGAACCGGTGTAAGCACTAATTGACCATGGATCGGAGATCAATATAATGTTGAGAGAGCTCTACATGAAGGGAAAGTGTATTTGAGTGTATTTGGAGTGTTTGTGAGAATCTGACGAGGGTTTTGGGAGATTTGAGTCGGCTAAGATACAGTTCACGACTTGGGCTTGTGTTTTGATCAAAGTTTTGACTCGATTGGACGTGTTTTGAGTATGGAATGATAGGTTGAAGTTTGTGTAAGCATTCAAAGTTGCATGATTGCACTGACTATCACAAACTTAGTACATCGATCATATCTTTTGATATCAGAAAGTTCTGTCAATAAAACTATTCAAAGTTGAAGTCGGATGATAAGTGACCTTCTCACGAAATTTGAAAGCAATTAAAGTTAAGGATTGGTATGTGTGATGGGTTTTGTACACAAGGGTCTGCATATCGCCTTGTGATATAGTGGGTAAATCACCAATTGTTTTGAGAGATCTAGAGGAGAAAAACATCTGAAACTTTTCTGAGTGATAGCAAGGGTCGTAGAGCAATTTTTTGCAAAGTGTGAGAGAAAGTTATTGGTCGAATCATTGGATATCATAATCTTCTTCCGCTGAAGTTTTACCGATTGGAATGTGGAGTGATGAGGAGAGGAAGAAGAGATTGTCAACTCACACAATTATCTAGAGGATTCTTCTACAGCCAGGCGCTCGGGCGTTCTCAGAGCAAAGAATTGTCCTTTGCGACACCGTATGGCTTCGACTACAGCCATTACAAAAGCATATTCGGCACCGATGGCGGTCGAGTGGTATGTGTCAGGATTGGATGAGTACGGCCCCGACCAGGAGATCTTCTGCAGACGGTCTGATCTGTGACCTCTGGGCTGACTCTCACTCAGGTTTACCTCCGATGGCTTTTTAGAAGCTCATCATGAATCTAGAAGAACTTAGTCCCACCCTATGACCATGACCCTATTGCTCACTCTTACACAAACTCTCAATGTCCAAGCTCCATTATGTAGATTATCACCATGAGTAAGATATCACTCAAAAGGAAAGGGATACTTTGGTAATCAAAGTCTTCATTGAATCAAGGCTCCACTCCGAACATGACGTCTCCAAGAATCAAGCTCCCTAAAACTAAGATCACCACACTATCTTCTCCCAAAACTAACTTCCATTGAAAAACTACTTGAGAGAAGCTTCTCAACCTCTCTATTTATACTACTTAGAATCTTACCCTAGTAACTACAAGTAATCACCATGTAACTTCCTCTTACCAAGTTTAAACGAGGTAGAGATCACAAACCCCATTGAAAAGGGTACATGGCAACATGCAATTGGTCCACTTGGATCTTCTAGAAGCCCAACTACTCACTAATTGACTTCTAGTGTACCAAGTCAATCTCGCCCCTAGATTTAAGGATCTTCACCAAGTCCAACCAATGAAAACTAGTCCAAGTCAAGGGAAGTCAAGATACCCATGTGATGGAATCTATTTCTTGATTCCTACTGAATAACAAAATAGTAGTTCTCATCTACCATACCAAAAGTTACTCTATATTTTCCTCCAACTTAACCATAACTAGCTAAATATAGTCATGACTAAGATAAACTTAGGCACAATTTAGATATACTTGCATTTTATCCTATATGTACAACCCTGGGTCTTACATTTACCCCCGGACCAAGATTTCACTCCGTCCTCGGAGTGAAAGAATCTGATCGTCGATGAAACGGCTTCAACTTGTCGTGATTCACCCGGTCAAAATGTCGTCCTCCCAACTCCTTCAAATCATAAGTAAAGTTTCCCCACACCTTGTGAACTATGAAAGGACCAAAGTACTTTGGAAGAAATTTCTTTCTTGCTCTCTTATATCTAATGGAGTCGTAAAGCATTACCCAATCACCTTCTTTGAAAATCTTCATCTTCTTCGTCCCAAGTCGATTATCATGATACTTCTTCTGCAATTGTTGAGCCCGTTCCACACGTACCATGGCCACAGCTCAAGCCTCCTCCAACTCCAACAGTTGTTGACGTCTTCACTTTGTTATAACTTCCATCATCCTTTGTGCAACCTTGTCGTTACATAAAGAAGAAGTTGGAAGCAACTTATTTTTGGCGCCACTGCCGGGGATCGAATAGGGTGAAATTGCAAGCGAAAGGTATATCATAAGTAGCAAGTAGTATCGGCGGAAGCGGACGCCAGAATTGGTAAGCTAATATTGAAAATAGTGTAGCGAAGGGGTGATAAAGTGACCCCGTGTGAGAACCAGGTGTGAATGTCAGGCAGGAAAGCAGAGCGGGAGGAAGGTTCATTTGCCTCACTACTTGAACCCACAGCTCGTTAAAGGCGCGCTCGGGCTAGTGAAGATCTCGGATTGAATCGGCGGTTTGCGGGGATGTCCGAGAAGAGAGGAGCCGGAGCTCGGTGTAAGTCAATTAATCTTAGTAGTTAGACATTCTTTTGTATAAATAGGAGTATCGCTAGTAAGAAGGATCATCTTTTTCTGTTGCAAGAGTTCGTTGTAGAACTGCAAATGTAGAACTTGTGAAGCTGAGTTCTGTCGATTGGAAATTGCACATACTTGTAAAATTCCTCGAGAAGTTAACCGAGTATTTTCCCACAAGCTATTGACCTTAGATGGGCTCAGTAGAACTTCATTGAGTTCAATGCCTTGATTCCATCTTGTAATAGAGTAGATCGAACTCTCCATCAGTAAATACAGCAGTTCCTCAATCTTAAGTATAATTGGACTGTGGTGTATGCTTTGTTGATGTATGTGTGTGTTTCATCGGGGTGTGCGCACGAGGAAGTGGCATATTCGGTGACCCTCTTCCACCTGAACTATCGAGAGTGGTGATAGACATGTAAACTCTAAATATTTTCTTCTACAAGCAAATTACCCTTGGATCTCATGGGACGAACTTCACTTTGTTATAACTTCCATCATCCTTTGTGCAACCTTGTCGTTACATGTTTCAACTATGGCCTTGATTGAGTCAACTTCGGCGAACCTTCCGAAGGATCCAGCGTTTGGTGGTGCATCCTTCTCTGCCGAGTTGGAGGAGGAATCCAGAAGCACTGATCCATCGCAGCCCTGATCATTGTTGCAATATTTTGAGGTTAGTGTTAAATAGCAGAAGTCCAGTAGCTGATGGATACATTCACAATCGGTGAATCTAAAGAACACCTCCCATCCGTACCTGCACTTGAAACTTGTAACTACCTCCACATTCAGCAGAATACCAATATTCTGTCATCCAGAAACTTTCTACTGAATAATGAGTGAGACTTGTAAACACGAAGAGCTTACCCTGACGAAGCAGTCGTGGAAATGCAGGCGAAGTAAGCCTGGAGCCATACCCAAATCGGCATTGACTATCTCGTTTACCTTGTTACGTACGACGGTTTCCAGTTTTGGGCAAGTTCTATAGTAGTGCGATTTCGAGAGCTTAGCCCCGTAGGCGACAGACGCCATGAAAAGAAGTGTAAAGAGGATAACCTGGCATCTCAAACCCACTACCGCCATGTTTGAACAACGTTAGCTTCGGTTTACGAATTAATGTGTCCTTCGTCCTTGCTCTTGAATCCTCTTGCAATACAGTGAAGTATTCACTTGAAAAAAGCTGGATCGGATGCTTCTCAGACTTCACCTTCTGCAAACAATTTCACATGCAGTAACTTTTAGCTCTCATCATATTATTCACCGTTCTAGTCTGTAATAGTTTTATTTTCATGTAAGTTCCAATCTGAATATTTTACTAATCTATTTGAAGTGCGGTCTGAAATTGATCATGGGACTATGATATTCCGAACTTGTTTAAGCGCAGATATTTTCCAAGACAGAAGCTCCGTATCTACTCGTTCCAACAAGGTACAGATGGATGGTTTACTACTTCAACAAATTTCGAGCACGCATGTATGAACGGATAGGACCATCACACCGTCAGAGATAGTTCCAGTGAATTTCAGAAATATGCGCATGAAGCTTGATTCGAGAAATAGTTTCTGACACAAGAGAGAGAAAGAGAGAGCGAGAGCTTGCGCTTAGCTTAGCTTAGCTTGGCTAAGTAACAAAAAGCAGGAAGCATTGACATGAAACTGTAACAGATTTTCTTTGCTCATTCTGAAGTCATGATTGCTTTCTAATTACAGTCTCTATGAAGAGATAGACGTTAATATCTGCCTGAGCTATAACTGACATACATTGTAAAGACAGTTGCAAGTATCGAGAAACTTTGATCACTGAAATATACTGACCTGATGAAGTCCACCCGACCACCTTTATCAGATACTTCGCTTGTGCTTTGTCTCTTCAAACAGCCACATCTTATACTCCCAGGGCCTTCCTACGTTGTCTCTTGGGAAGTTTGAAAGTAGTGTGGACGAAGGTTGTTTGATCAGATGTTTGGATTATCTGCACTCTACCTTGCTGTCTGAACAGCAGGGTACCAGCTGCAGCCGATACTGTATAATTGTGGGACATAATGAGCTAGATCTAGAACATATACTACATACCCAGATCTCTGCCTAACTGAACTGTCCGAAAAAAATTGCACGATGCACACGTTCAAAATAGTTGGAAGATCTGAAACAAGATGACTGAAATCGTCCTCGACAACAAAGTCTACTCTCGATTCTTACCAGAAAGTTGATATAGCAATCCTCACAACTGGACGGATCTGATGTCCCAGCGTTGGCCATGATAGTTACAGTTGCGAACACAGTTAAACGTGGGTGCATTCGTTGTCAAGTAGCATTGGAACGGGTCAAGAAAGCCTGTATGTATGTACTTTGTGATCCAATGAAGTTCGTTTGAGCTGAATCGGTATCTTCTTGGTCCAATATTAGCATTATTCCACCGGGAGGCTTACTGCTTAGTGCTTGCCACATGCTCCGTGTTCAGGGAAGGTGAATCATGACAAGGGGTCGCTGCTGCGGGGAGTTTAACATCTTCAGAAGGCTCTGCAAGGTAACAGGAGGGTGTAACTACCGATCGAGGCCCTGAAATGGGCTTGTCCTGCATGTACAGGACCACGAGCAGACCAACAGGTGTTTCTCTGGAAATGTGCTAGACTTTGCTACCAGTAGACTTCTCTCCATCCCCACTCGTCATTCGTTCTTCAGCAATCAGGATAGGTCTGTGAAGAATACTATTGTTTCTAACATGTCCTGGCCGTGGCTGGGGTGAGACTTTTCTCGTACGTTATTTACATTCACTCATTCTATCAAAGATAGATGGAATGCTGATTATATACCACAAAATTAGAGAAAGTCTGGTTACAGACCCTCGGCCATCTGCTAAAACAGGAAGATAACTTTGAATGTGATATATGGCTAATCGTGGTGGTCACTGCGGCCGCAAACTGCGGTGTATTGCGGTTCCAGCGGTGTATTGCAAACCTTGGATAGCATGTTGAAAATGATAAACCTCAAAAGGATCAAATAACCAAAAGTAGTGTAAACAAATCTAGAATCTGGATACTAGGTTATGTAAGTTATACTGTAGTATCTGAAATCTTCATGAAAATGAATCTTTTGGATTTTAATATTCCCTAACAAGAATTCTACAATATATAAGTGTAAAGTACTGATTTTCATGTCAATAGCCTCAAAAAAGAGTGCTAAAACTTTAAAAAAAATTCTGTGAATAGTTTATTATTGCTTATTACCCAGGTATCAAGCTTCAGAATTAGTTATTCGAATTTTGAAAGCAGGTTTGTGTGAGAGTGAGAGGAAGACATATTCAATGTCAACTTAGCCGGATAACTTTTGGCTAAATATAGAAATGACGGGGAACTGATAGCAGTCGACGAATTGTGGCATTCCACCCGCCGTTATTCTTATGAGGACATCTTTTAGATTGTAGGTTGTAGTAATCTCACAGGCCCGTTTGTCAAGTCGGCTTCTGTCTGTATTTGCTAACAACATACATTGGTTTGATGTTCATTCTAGTGCTAGTGGTTGGTTCTGGAATGATTTCAGAGTGGTATAGTTATAAGCACATACAACTCGGAAGGAACTGTGAGTTTGATGCTCCTAAAAAACTTCTAAAGGTTTTATTTTCGATATCGTCCATTAAAATCCAGTGAGATGATATCAAGAATGTAGAACATTCACTTTCTAGATACAATTTTCGTAAACCTAGTTCTAAGTTTTCCTCAGCTGCTCTTATTGACCCATCCTAGTTCGCATGGTTTGGATACATCGTAGAATTACATACAAATGTACTATATATACAAACCTCTCTCTCGCAAGTACCCTGCATCTGCTGAATCGGTAATTGTTACTGTTGAAAACGTAACGTACTTGCCTGATCTCTCTTACAGATCCAGTCAGCATACCAATCTTGCCCATTCTCACCATCGACTTTCCGAAGTCCTTCAAACAACTGCCGGGGTACTTGGCTGCAAAGTTCACAACCCTGCGACCGAAAGAGTTGGTGATGAGGACAGCATCTGATGAGCATCCCCTGCGGCTCTTCACGGCTTTGAATTAGTTGTTGTCGAATGTGCCGTTGGTGGCATCCATTTGTCCAACAAAGGTCAAAGGCTCGTCTGAAGGGCACAGCGTTCTGAGGAAGTTGGCATATTTGGGATCCAGTGATGTGATGGAACGGTGGCTCCGGGCACACGGTTGAAGTTGTGCAGACGAGGAATGACCACAGCACAGTGAGCATGGCCGATCGTGTGCCCACGTGCAATGATACCAACGGCACGTTCAGATGCATGCAATCTTCACCCAGCGTGGAAACTCCTCCAGACTTAGATACAAAGGGTGTCCCCTACCGCATTTTCTCTTCCATATAATTCAAGTGAGATATCTGAAAGGATAAACATATCCTTGGCGTTGAGTCTAACAGCAGCGAAGTTCTGTACGAGCTGAGGGTAGGTCATGAATGGAGAGGGTAGACTAGTTTTGGCTTCCACCAGAGAAGACGTGGAGCCATCCAATATCTGCCTCCAACATGTCCACGGAATGTGCAAAATATTGATTATATCTTTGGGTTTTAAAATACTGCTCATCGATCCCGAGGGATGGGAAGAGCTGACTCAGTCAACTGTGGGCAAGTTCTATAGTAGTGTCCAGAGGAGACCTCAGCCATGAAGAAAACAACAGATAGCATAAGTTGACAATTCAAACGAGCTAAAAAGGTATTTGTATCATACAAGCTTTGGCTTTCGAGGTTATGTGCTCTTGAATCCCCTTGCGATACAATCGAGTATTTACTTCTCAAAGCGTGCTTCTCAGATTTCACCTTTCTGAGGGCAATGTGGCCTACAGTACGTAACTGTTAGATTCCATCGATATATTGCCTTTCCAGTCTCATATATATAAATGCTGTGGACCGTTCATGGTGAAGAATCTCAGAATAAACTAGTAAGGGTGCTGCACGAAGTCGGATTATGACACTTCGAAACTTCTCCCAAACGCGTGCAGTTGACAAAACTTGTTTAACAGACAGAAGGCCTACATTCTTGCGTTTGTATATCTATCAGTAAATTGAACATGGTATTAGTAGTCAATAAATTTTCGTGCAGATATATAACATTGAATAGATGATACCTTTGAAGGCTTCTGGATTATTTGCTGGCTGGCCTTGCAGTCTGAACAGCTTGATGGTTTCAGCTGCAGCCGCCGAAGTTCTTTACCTGTGGGACAAATTTAGCTTGTTCTAGAGCTAATAGTAAATATACAAATTTCTTTCGAACTGAACTGTCCGAAAACATGTGCATGATGCAGATGGCCAAAACAGTTGGAAGATCTGATGAGAGGTGATGCAAATCGCTATCAGTTGTATGGAGTTTTGATCTCAATTCCTAAGAAGAAACTTGGGATAGCAAACTTCTCAACTGGATTGATCTGATGTCCTCACTTCGGTAATAGTAGTTACTGTTTCCAACACGGGTCAACGTGGATGCACCGTTGTCAAGCATCATTCGGCCCGGTCAAATGATGCCTGCATGTATGGCCTTTGTGATCCATTGAAGTCAATTTGAGCGGAATTCTGCTTCATCCAACATTAGCATTGTTCGGGTGGAAAGCATACTGTATGCATCTTGCCGCACTCGTGGTTTTCAGGCAACATGAATCACGACATGGTAACTTGGCAGCAGACCTTGAGGCCCTCAGATTGGCTTGTCGTGGACGTTCATGACCACGAGCAGACTCACAGGGGGATTGTCCTGGCACCAAAGGACAAACAAATCATCATGAATATTTGTTACCCCCACAATAGACAAGAATGTGGCGATTCAGAAGATTGATCAAAGTCAACCTCATGGCTCCCAGCATGATTTCCCGCAAGGAAATTGAGCATTTTCAGTACCAACTACTGCTTCAAAAGCGAGTTTTTATAAGAGTGAGAGAGAACTCAATTGACCCCTTAGTTGAGTAATTTCTGTTTTTACTAGACATATTTAGTTTGGAGTTTCTTCTAGAATGTACTTGAACACGTGTTTAGTTTAGAGTGATAATTGTCCGACTTTCATAAGTTTGTTCATTTACTCCACCACTTGGTGCGTACTATCTTCTTACGTCGTCAGTGTTTCTTTTTTTTCTTTTTCTTTTTTTCTTTTTCGATGTGTATACGTCCGTCTTGTTGGCCTATGTTTCGCACCAGCATGAACTCATTCATTCGTGTACACTTGTCATAGTCGCTCATTCGAGTCTTACAGAACAAAGCCACATTCTACCTCTGCTATACTGTCCACACTCATTATTTATTCATTTATGAAGCCGGAGATGAAGTCGCATCTTGTCGTCACCTTGGCCATACGGCTTGTAAACAAGAGATCCCCTCCATCGCTAAAAGGAATTGCCTTTTGTATTACAATTGATTATGTGTTCAGTCTTTGCTGAGTAACTATTAACCTCTTCTAAATAAGGGAATTCTTATTCAGTGTCTAAATTCTTATTCCGTGAATATGCAATCGAAATACCACTTACATTTTCTACATATATGACATGTAACATATGTCCATACTACTTCTTGCCCATTTGGAGGGTGAGTATACCTACCCATGATGTCATGAGGGTTATGGTGTTTGTTAAAGTAAGAGAGTGTGGATACATGGAATTACCGTTGTTATGCTTTGTAGTCTACTCACGTTAGTGCAAACCAATACTTGGTACTCCATAACAAAGTTACTCTTATGGTTTCAAATTTTACACAAGACACAATTTTGGAGGGGGTGATTACCCATACTCATAGAATAGATGAACGGAGAGTGGAGTGGCAATATAAGGATATGCAAAGAGGTTACCTTTTGATTCCTTTAGCTTTGGAATTATATGGAATTATGGATGCCGACTTTGATATGTTAGTGAGAGAGTACACGATGTCGCAGAGGACAATTCTTTGCTCTGAGAATGCCCGAGCTATAGAAGAACCCTCTAGAACCTTGTGTGAGTTGACAATCTCTTCTTCCCCTCCTCAACACTCCACATTTGAGTTCATTATAACCGGTAAAACTTAACGGGACAAAACTATAATATCCAATGATTGGACCAATCACTCTCGCTTAAACTTCATAGAAAATTACTCCACAACCCTTTCAATCACTCAAAAAAGTTTCAGATGTTTTGCTCCTCTAGATCTCTCAACACAATTGTTGATTTAACCACTGTATCACAAGGCGATATGCAGACCCCTGTGTACAAAATCCATCACACATCCCAATCCACCACTCATATTGCTCTCAAATTTCATGAGAAGTTAACTTATCATCCGAACTTAAACTCTGGAAAGTTTTATTGACATAACTTTCTGGTATCAAAAGATATGATTGATGTACTAAGTTTGTGATAGTCAATGCAATCCTGCAACTCTGACTGCTTACACAAACTTCAACCTATCACTCCATACTCAACTCTTGTCCAATCGAATCAAAACTTCAATCAAAACACAAGCGGAGGTCATAAACTGTATTTCTCTCAACTCAGATCTTCCAAAACCCTTGTCAGTTTCTCACAAACACACCAAATACACTAAAAGGTCTAATTTTCTCTTTCTAACTTTGAATCACCGTTTCAGAGTAATAAATCCTTCAAATCCATCTATTCTTGAGCCCATGTTGTAGCCTGTTCTGTCAGCTTTCTAACGCTATCCTCAGATTTCCGATTGTCAGCCTAGAAAGTTTCCAAAATCCCTAAAAACCTCGAAAAGTTTCCCTAGTGTTCTCATTGGTCAAAACTCCTAGACCAATGGGAATGGAGAATGTTCTTTTGACCTCTAGTGTGGCCAAATTAGCTCCATTGAAACTTAAAGCTTTACAACTATCCTAAACACACTACTTAGACATCCTATACACATAATGAGTTGTCACTAATAAGAGTTAAAATCACAACTTGAAATCTGCTAAATATACCCAAAAGCGATCACGATGAAGACACCGGATGTTGATCACAAATAGACTCGACAATGGTACATATGGAAGATCATGTTGTCCCCCTATCCATGTCTTACGTGGACTCCACTTCAATCAGGTAAGCTCCTTAGTCAGCAAGGTGATTTGTCTAGATCTCCCTAGCTCTTTATAGCCTTACAATGCCATCTATTACCCTAACCTAAAGTATCGCCATCATGACAATAGCTCTGAAGATGACACATGTCATCATCTTCTCATAGTAGCCGCGTCACAACACGACAGCGGTGCCGGAGATTAGAGGCCATGTGAAATCCTTACAGAAACATTTTGGTGAGGGTTGGGAAACATATTCCCGTGTCTTGAGGGATGAATACTTCTTGGAAGACTTTGATAAAGTCACCAAGAAGTCATTCATGGAGTGGGTTGAAAGGCCCAATAAGAAGTCTCATGCAACTGAGCTTCTAAGGGATTTTGAGAGACAATTCTCACAATTGTCTCTATTGGAGAAGATCACTTTAGAATCACACAAAACTGAATTGTTTCTTCGAGCTCCAAACTTTGAGTTGCAAGAAAAACTAGAGTTACTTCTCGAAGACAAGAATGAGGAAGAAGGATTAACAGGTAGTTGGAAGGATGTTGAGGAGGCAATTGGACTATTGCCGAAGAGGGGAAGAAGGAGAGATAAGATTGTAGTGAAAAGACCTCTTCAAAATACTACTCCTATTGCTCAAGCACCTGTTACTAGGCAAGTGGCTTCAACATTCAAGTTCAGACTGTGAATTACAGAAAAGAAGAATCATCCATCAATGAGATCATGCAAGGGATGAAGGAGCTTAAGATCAAATTTGTGATGTTGGGAGAGAAAGACATGGGAGGGGAGAAGAAACCTTTCGCCAAGCCATATTATATGCAACCATGCATATGGTGTGACAACACTGATCATGCACGAAGGGATTGTGGAGATTTTGCACGCACACTACAGAGTGGATACATTTTTTGGAAAGAAGGGAAGGTAGCCCTTAAGGACACTAGAGTAACCATTCAAACCAATTTTGGTAAAGGAGGCATGAGAAAATTGGTGGATGATTATCATAGTGCACATGTTGTGGCATCAGTTGAAGCTTTTAGCAATGGTGTTAAGATTAGAGGAGCAGGAGAGGAGTTTGAAGACCACATACCGCTTAATGGCCTATGGTGAAGTGCTCTCACTACGATGGAGGAAGGAAAGGTAGCTAGAGAGACTCTTCTAAGAACAGCGGCAGAAATTCGTGGTAGAACTGGATGGGAAGATCTAGTAGAAACCATGTCGATTCGTGCTTATATTGCACAGATTCAATATGAAACATCAGTGGAAGAGAAGAGACGGAGGAAAGAGGAGAGTTCTGACAAAGGACTCTCATTGAAGAGGTTGGCTACAGAACGTATCAGACTTGATACACCTCTCCCACCTGATCACACTATGGAGGAAGCTGGTCCCTCGAGGTCTAAGGAAAGAACCAAAGGGGCTGAGAAGGATAAGGGGAAGGTACCAGCTTACAAACTACAATATGATATTGAGGCTGGCATTGAGTTGTAGCTCTATGGGTACACAGATGCAGATTGGGCTGGTAGTTCGAGCGATAGGCGATCTACCAGCAGATTTATGTTCTCACTTGGGAGTGTTGCTATCACATGGAGCAGCAAGAAGCAACCCACAGTTGCTTTATCAAGTACAGAGGCTGAGTACAGGGGTGCTGCAGTGGTAGCATGTGAGGTAGCATGGTTGCAGATCCTACTAGGAGACTTGGGGATACAGTGCAGTACCGGTTGTCATTCACCGTGACAACCTTAGCAAAGATAGGGGCACAGAACCCAGTGTTCCATGCTAGGACGAAGCACATTGAGGTGAACTATCACTTCATTCGAGAGAGGGTCTTGGATGACGACATAGACCTCACATATGTGAGGACAGATGAGCAGGTTGCAGATATCTTCACGAAGGCCCTTGGAGCAGAGAAGCTGCAGAAATTTCGAGCGATGCTTGGACTACAAGAGCTGGCGTTGAGCTTGAGGGGGAGTGTTGAGATATCAAGCTCAACTCATGATCCACCTGGCTGATTCCCCACCGACATACACTACTGGCACGTGTAGCTAATACGAGGATCCTTGCCAGTAATACTACAGCTGGACTTCACCGACGGATCTACCTACCAAGAGTGATGACATACCTACCTGGCCGGTCACTCACTAGCGGTTTCACATGGACCATTGTACATACTCTAGTTATGTTTGTACTTTGCTTTTATGTTCGTAGACCTAGCTTATCAATTGTAGTGATGAAGAAGAAGAAGAAGATTTCAATCTTCTTTCTATGTGTACACTCAGATGTGTGTGTGCTCGCAAGAGCTCAAGCTCTCCTTCTCTATCTCTTTACACCTTATGGTATTCATATCTAACCAACATATATTTGGATAAATACCCTCATCAGAACCCGAATATAACTCTTTATTTACAAAAACCAAAAAAAAATCCTACTTATCCTAAGAACTATGCTCCTACAAGTTGCACTTGCACAGTCAACTCCACCCGGGTGATGTATGGTGCCGGGATCACTAGAACCTCCAAGAGATATTTGAATCTGCAATGGACATCTCTCCACATCGGTCTTTCACAAACCAAGACCAAGTAGTGCATCCTTATCCAACCTAAGGCGTTGTGGACCAGAATCCAACAACACGCGTTGAGGTCGATAAACCTTTCCTGAAGGTCCGACCAAACAAAAGACACCACTTCTGTTATCCAACATCACCGTACTTGGTGACACCCTTGTACGGTCATATGCCAGCCTCATTGATAACTCCATCATTCGAGCGGCAGCAGCTTGCCAAGTTCCACTAGTAGCTGTCATGATCCCAGGATCAACACTACTAGTGCTCACACTACTAGAAGCAACCAATATATCCTATTTGCTTTCGCAAAGTATGGATGCCAATCATAATACATGGGATGATTACATTCCCAATGCCAATAAATCCTTGGCTGAGAAAACAGAAGAATGAACAAGAGCTTTTGCCGCCCCCAACATTACGCTGGATGCTACCTCAGATGATGTTGATGGCTGGTCCCTACTTGCTCCATCTCCAAGAACATCCACATTGGCTTGCACCCTCATCTCTCCAATAGATTGTCTAGGAGCCATGGATGAGGTGTTCAATGCCTCAGACAATGTGAAAGACTGAGGAAGTCTAACCTGTCAGCTAGCCTCCCCTCTTTGTGGATCCAACTCCACTGACACTCCTCTAGACTCAGTAGTATGTGTTGTACTTCGAGTCACAGCAACTGCATATGGTTGTGCCGCTGCGCACATGTACTCCACAATATCTCCATCATATGATGTAGAGGCACCAGCTCCATAATCTGATCTTTGTTGGTCTATAGCCATACTTGCTATGTTTTGCTCCAATTGCTCCAGTCAAGATGCCATGTTCACATCATGACTAGCCTCATGGGCTAACACTTGAGTAGGGGTTGATCCTCTACCACCACCCCTACCAGCATCCTTGCCAACTTAAACTCCTAGTCCTCTTCCACGGACTGTGACCTCAGGGCTGACTCTCACTCAGGTTTACCTCCGATGGCTTTTTAGAAGCTCATCATGAATCTAGAAGAACTTAGTCCCACCCTCTGACCATGACCCTATTGCTCACTCTTACACAAACTCTCAATGTCCAAGGTCCATTATGCACATTATCACCATGAGTAAGATATCACTCAAAAAGAAAGGGATACTTTGGTAATCAAAGTCTTCATTGAATCAAGGCTCCACTCCGAACATGACGTCTCCAAGAACCAAGCTCCCCAAAACTAAGATCACCACACTATCTTCTCCCAAAACTAACTTCCATTGAAAAACTACTTGAGAGGTGCTTCTCAACCTCTCTATTTATACTACTTAGAATCTTACCCTAGTAACTACAAGTAATCACCATGTAACTTCCTCTTACCAAGTTTAAACGAGGTAGAGATCACAAACCCCAATGAAAAGGGTACATGGCAACATGCAATTGGTCCATTTGGATCTTCTAGAAGCCCAACTACTCCCTAATTGACTTCTAGTGTACCAAGTCAATCTCGCCCCTAGATTTAAGGGTCTTCACCAAGTCCAACCAATGAAAACTAGTCCAAGTCAAGGGAAGTCAAGATACCCATGTGATGGAATCTATTCCTTGATTCCTATTAAATAACAAAATAGTAGTTCTTATCTACCACACCAAAAGTTACTCTATATTTTTCTCCAACTTAACCATAACTAGCTAAATATAGTCATGACTAAGATAAACTTAGGCACAATTTAGATATACTTGCATTTTATCCTATATGTACAACCCTGGGTCTTATAGTACTACCATGGCAACTCTTGTTGATCGTAATTCTGGATGGAGATCAAAACATCGATCCATCATGTGACCCTATCTGTGACAATGCTCACATGATTTTGATCCAACAGGATCCATCCTTTGACCTTGAAGGCAATCCTTCTTGTGATGAGGTCCACCACATGTCCAACACACCATCCCAACAACTGATTGTTGACCTGAAAAGGATGGCAATGGTCTCGATGTTGCACCTTCACCCCATTGTCCAGATGGTCGAGACTGTCCCACATGTCTACCATAAGCACTCCGGTGTCGTGTTGTGACGCGGCTACTATGAGAAGATGATGACATGTGTCATCTTGAGAGTTGTTGTCATGACGGCGATACTTTAGGTTAGGGTAACAGATGGCATTGTAAGGCTGTAAAGAGCTAGGGAGATCTAGACACATCACATTGCTGACTAAGGAGCTTATCTGATTGAAGTGGAATCGACGTAGGACATGGATAGGGGACAACATGATCCTCAAGATGTACCATTGTCGAGTCCATTGGTGATCAACATCGGGTGTCTTCATCGTGATCTTTTGGGTATACTTAGCTGGTTTCAAGTTGTCATTTTAACTCTTATTAGTGGCAACTCATATTGTGTATAGGATGTCTAAGTAGAGTGTTTAGGATAGTTGTAAAGCTCTAAGTTTCAATGGAGCTAATTTGGCCACACAAGAGGTCAAAATAGCATTGTCCATTCCCATTGGTCTAGGAGTTTTGACCAATGAGGGCACTAGGGCAACTTTTCGAGGTTTTTAGGGATTTTGGAGAACTTCCAAGGGGACATTCGACAATCTGAGGATAGAGTTGGAAAGCTAACAAGACAGCCTACAACATGGGCTCAAGAATGGATGGATTTGAAGGATTTGTCACTCTCAAACGGTGATTCAAAGTTAGAGAGAGAAATTTTGACCTTTTAGTGTATTTGGAGTGTTTGTGAGAATCTTACGAGGGTTTTGGGAGATCTGAGTCATCTGAAATACATTTCACGACTTGGGCTTGTGTTTTGATTGAGGTTTTGACTCGATTGGACGAGTTTTGAGTACGGAGTGATAGGTTGAAGTTTGTGCAAGCAGTCAGAGTTGTAGGATTGCATTGTCTATCACAAACTTAGTACATCAATCATATCTTTTGATATCAAGAATTTCTGTCAATAAAACTTTCTAGAGTTGAATTTCGGATGATAAGTGATCTTCTCATGAAATTTGAAAGCAATTGGAGTTAAGGATTGGGATGTGTGATGGGTTTTGTACACATGGGTCTGCATATCACCTTGTGATACAGTGGGTAAATCAACAATTGTTTTGAGAGATCTAGATGGCAAAAACATCTGAAACTTTTCTGAGTGATAGTAAGGGTTGAGAAGCAATTGTCTGTAAAGTTTAAGTGAAAGTTATTGGTCGAATCATTGGATATCATGATCTTCTTCCGCTGAAGTTTTACCGGTTGTAATGTGGAGTGCTGAGGAGAAGAAGAAGAGATTGACAACTCACACAAGTTTCTAGAGGGTTCTTCTACAGCCAGGCGCTCAGGTGTTCTAAGAGCGAAAAATTGTCCTTTGCGACACTGGGTTTTTGTTGTAGACTGGTAACGTGAAGAAGTTGATGAAGATGGTGAATCCTTGCTAAACCCAACAGTCACTACCCTCTCTTCTTGCATGTTGAGCTCAATACGCTCAACAAGACAAAACACAATGGCCAATGTAGGTGATGTCTCTTGTAGTAAGGTAGCATCTCTCACTCTACATCTCAACTCCATATCCAATATTCCATACCAATATTGGACAGCTTGTGCCTCTGTCACCCCATGGGTAATACTGATCAACCAATGCATTCGGGTATACGTCTCTCCAAGACTCTCCCGAGTCTTATGTTGAAACTCATGCAAGCCTCGTAGCTTGTCAGTTCTCACCCCTTGGTAGTCTCTCCTCAACCGTGCGAAGAACTCCAAAATAGAGTTAAAGGTTGGGACCTCTGAACTCTTCCCAACTCTACTAGCTCCAACTGTATCATCAATGCCAAGTACAGAGTATGACCTCACACCTCCAAACACTGTACCCGAAGTAATAGAGATGTAATTTGGAGACCACTATTGTCTCTATAGGAGCGTAGTTCTTAGGATAAGTAGGATTTTTTTTTGGTTTTTGTGAATAAAGAGTTATAATCGGGTTCTGATGAAGGTATTCATCCGAATATATGTTTGTTAGACATAAATACCATTAGAGAGTTCACACAAGTGAATTGCGAGGGAATTTAATCGCCCGTTTGGGCGGCGGATTGAAGAATTATCGAGAGAAAGTCGATGCCAAAAACTTGCCGAGCGGCCGGAATAGGAGAAGCTAGCTGCAATGTCGAAGCGTCGAACCGGAGGAGTTCCAGCAGGAAGAAAGTGCGACGATGGGGAGAATTCGACAGCTTATTCTGATGGCGGATTGGACTCCAGTGGAGTTGTTGAGGTTGAAGAATCTCAGTTGAGCGTTTCTGTCATGGTGATTGGACTACGTGTGCCCGGAGATGTGCGATGAAGTTCGGAGAGTAAAAGCGCTGACAGCAATTGGAAGTAAAGTGCAGCCGGAGAAGTGGGATGCAAAGTTTTGGATGAAGGCTCTCGGACGCAACCACGAAGAGGACAAAGGCGGCATCGATTGGGAGGGATCGGCGATGCACACGACATTTACCTTCGACGAGTGGAAGTGGTTCAACCCTAGGGAGAGGAAGGGAACAAATGGCTACAAGCTCGATTTGATAAAAGGATGTATTCAGGAGGAAGGTGGCTCTCACTTTAAATTAGCTTTTCTCACCGCAGAGAACAACCTATTTGAGCATGCACAAGGTGAGGATCGTATAAGGGTTCATCGGAGGGACTATCCGGGTGAACTGGGGAGAGATCATTGCGCGGAATGTACAGGCCATGGCGACGAAGCTAAGAGAAGACGATAAGAGTGTAGTCTATCTCTCATCTTTCTTAGTACATCTGTATGCAAAGCTAGAGTGGCTAACGCCTAGGGAGAGACAGCTGTACCGGTTGGATAGTGGATTGTCGGACTTGGATGCAGACCTTGACAGTGCTAGTAGTGGGTCGACAAGGAGTCTAGGGACGAGTGCTCCTCCTGAGCCGAAGAAAACGGGAGAAGTAAGACCGGCGGTGTAGAGTGTAGGAGCGTAGTCCTTAGGATAAGTAGGATTTTTTTTGTTTTTGTGAATAAAGAGTTATATTCGGGTTCTCTTGAAGGTATTCGTCCGAATATATGTTTGTTAGCTAGGAATACCATTAGGGAGTTCACACAAGTGAATTGCGAGGGAATTTAAGCGCGCGTTTGGGCGGCGGATTGGGGAATTGTCAAGAAAAAGTGGATGCCAAGAACTTGCCGAGCGGCCGGAGCAAGGAAAGCTAGCTACAATGTCGAAGCATCGAACCGGAGGAGTTCCAGTAGGAAGAAGTGCGACAATGGGGAGAATTTGACCGCTCATTCTGATGGCGGATTGGACTCCAGCGGAGTTGCTGAGGTTGAAGAACCTTGGTGGAGCGTTTCTGTCATGGCGATGGGACTATGTGTGCCCCGAGCTATGCGATGAAGTCCAGAGAGGGAAGCCGCTGACAGCAATCGGAAGTAGAGTGCAGCCGGAGAAGTGGGATGCAAAGCTATGGGCGAAGGCTTTAGGACGCAACCACGAAGAGGATAAAGGCGGAGTGGATTGGGAGGGATCGGCAATGCATACGGCGTTCACCTTCGACGAGCGGAAGTGGTTCAACCCTAGGGAGAGGAAGGGGACGAATGGCTACAAGCTCCATTTGATCAAAGATGTCTTCAGAAGAAAGGTGGCACTCACCTTGAATCAACTTTTCTCACCGCAGCGGACAACCTACGTGAGTATGCATAAGGTGAGGATCGTGGAGGGGTTCATCGGAGGAACTATCCGAGTGAGCTGGGGAGAGATCTTTGCGAGGAATGTGCAAGCTATGGCAACGAAACGAAGGGAAGACGATAAGAGTGTAGTCTATCTTTCGTCTTTCTTGGTACACCTGTACGCAAAGTTGGAGTGGCTGACGTCTAAGGAGAGGCAGCTGTATCGGTTGGAGAGTGGGTTGTCGGACTTCGATGCGGACATCGACAGCGCTAGCAGTGGGTCGACGAGGAGTCTAGGAACGAGTGCGCCTCATGAGCCGAAGAGAAAGGGAGAAGTGAGACCGGCGGTGTTGACCAAGCCTGATTCGGACTCGGACCTTGAGGTGATCGGGACATTGAAGGAAGAGGAAGAGAGTAGTGGAAGACAGTCCACCCGCCACTCTAGCTGTTCGAAAAGATGTAGGAAAGAAGAAGATGGAAGAAGTAGGACCGGCCTAGTCCTCTCGTCCGAAGATGATGGCGGTGAAGCCAAGGCCGAAAGTCTCGAAGGAGATTGCAGAACCCATGGCCTCGGTACTACAGCTGTCGCAGAAGTTGGAAGCCGTGGTGGTCCCAGTATTGCTGGAGTTGAACGAGATGGGACCGATGTATATGCCCGGGTGGGACCCTCAAGCAGACGGGTATATGGAGTTGATTCAGATGATGAACTGTCTGGCGTTGGGGAAGGAAGATCAATCCATCACAGTGAATGAGTTGACAGAGAATGTGGACAAGCTGTCCAAAGAGGAAGCTGAGATGGAGAAGAAGGTTGAGGAGGCGAAGAAGGCCTACGAAGAGATCTGTCGTATTCGGGGTGCGGAGATCCACTTTGTGGAGAAGGAGAATGCACATCTTCGGGAGACAGTGCAAGACCTGAAGCGAAGATTGATTCAGGTGTGGAGGCACCTGCAAAGCTGGACAACCTCGCTAACATGTGCGCAACATCTGTTAACATAGTGTGATTGTGTTGAGACGCAGCGGTTAGAGCAGTTGGTGGCAACAATGGAGAATCCCGGCGACTCAAAGGATCGGAGAAAGGAGATGTACAAGGCATTGGGTCGAGATTTCCGGGAAGCCATGGCTCTTCATCGACAGGAGATTGCTGCAGATGTACAGGAGATGCAGTTAGGAATCCACGCCTTTGTTGAGAAATCGACTCTTCAGGAATCACTCCAAGAAGAGGAGAGCACACCAAAGGGACAAGAGAGAGAGTGTACAGGAATGAGATGAGGAAGGCTTTGACTTCCCTTATATATATAGGGTGAGTATAGGGAAACCCTAATTTCGGGTAAGCCCTAATCTTGGATAAACCCTAAACAGATCTGTACCATCGGTACAAAACAACCCTAGATCAACGGCTTGTAGTCATCAGACACTAATCGACCTATATCAACTAGATGAGCTTGGGATATTAACACTCCCCTTCAAGCTCAACTGTATATCCTGAACTCCTAGACAATGTCAAAATGTAGCAAACGACTCTCTAGGTAAAGCTTTGGTGAAGATATCTGCAACCTGATCTCATGTATGTATATATCTAAGATCTACTACACCTGAAAGGACCTTCTCCCTAACAAAGTGATAGTGCACCTCAATGTCCTTTGTCCTAGCATGAAAAACGGGATTGTTAGCTAACATCATGCTGCTAATGTTATCAGCTAGGATAACTGTAGGACTAGGATAATCTACTCCAATATCAGAAAGCAAGGAACGAAGCCAAACTACTTCACAAGTGGCATTCATAGCACCACGATACTTTGACTCTGTGGAAGACAGTACCACGGTCGGTTGCCTCTTAGAAGCCCAGCTCACAGCCATACTCCCAAGTCCAAACGCATATCCAGACGTGGATCTCCTGCCGGAAATGTCTCTTGCCCAATCAACATCGGTGTAGCCATGCAGGTTCAGCTCACCTCCAAATTTGTATCGAAGTCCAAAATGAAGTGTGGACTTCACATAGCGGAGAATCCGCTTAACCGCCATCATATGCGGTACTGTGGAGACATGCAGAACCGACCGACTAGACCAACAACATAGCTCAAATCCGGTCTAGTGATAGTCAGATAAATCAAACTCCCAACCATCCATGCATGCAGCGGGGATCTGTAAGCAACTCTCCATCCTCCAACTCTAGCTTCAGACCTTGTTGGAGAGGAGTATCGATTGGTTTACAGTCAGACATCTTGAATTCCTTCAGCTTATCTAAAGCATACTGGCGTTGTATTAGCCACATATCCTTTCCCTCCGTGATAAACTCCACACCAAGAAAGAACTTGAGATATCCTAAGTCCTGTATCTCAAACTTGGAACATAAGATACTCTTGATGCGGACAATCACCTCCTCATGGTTTCCAATGATAATAAGATCATCTACGTAGATGGAAATCATCACAACATGAACTCCTGATCTCATGCAGTATAATGATGAGTCGGAATGACAGACTACTAATCCAAGAGACATGACAAAGGAATTGATCTTCTCATACCATGCTCTCGGAGCCTGTTTCAAACCAAAGAGGAATTTCCTTAACTTACAAACGCGGGAAAGAAACTTCGGATCTTTGTAACCAGGTGGTTGTTGCATGTAGACTTCTTCATCGAGATCACCATTGAGAAAGGTATTCTTGAAGTCCATTTGATGCGATCGCCATCCCTTGTTGTTGAAACAATAGCAACCACCGCATCTAATTGTTGCCATCTTGGTAAGAATGGACTAAACGTCTCTTCGTAGTCCACTCCATGCTGTTGTGCGTAGCCCTTGGCTACTAATCTGGCCTTGTATTGAGATACAGTGCCATCCGAGTTGCGCTTGACCTTGAAGATCCATCTACAACCAATCGCTTTCTTACCTTAGGGTAAGTCCACCAATTCCCATGTTTGTTGATGACGTAGAGCAGCAAGTTTTGTCTCCATGGCTTCAATCCACTCACTCTTGTGCATCGCCTCCTCAAGCGTACTCGGTTCTAGCTCAAGTAGAACTTGAGTCATATATGCATGGTGATCAGCAAGGAAACTTCCATGCATAAATCTCTGAACATGATGCCGAACTCTCTCAGATTTTTGTAGGGCAAGATCGGATGTCTTGTTTGTCTCCCCTTGCTTCGGATCTGAGGTACCGGCAAAGATCGTTTCGGGACGCTTCATCCAATGGATGAAAATTGGTAATCCGTGGTGAGGACATCATATGTTGCAAAATAACGTGATCCTCAGAACTAGGAGTCGGTTTGGATTACGCTTTCGGTGAACTTCATGCGTAGCGACTCCTGTGTATAGAAGACTCGGCTCTAGACGTGTGACTCGAAACTCCACTCTGTAAAAGGCACGGTGGACGGACTCCTTGGTGTAGTTTCAGCAGGAAGAGTGGGTATGACCGAACAATCGCGAGTGCATACCAAGATTGCAACTCTTCAAATACAACATCTCTATCGATATAGAAATGCCTAGAGGAAGGATTATAGCATCTATATCCTTTCGTATCTAAGGCATATCCAAGGAAGATACACTTCTCGACTTTCGGATCCAGCTTCTTACGCTTCTCATCAGGAATGTGTACATAGTAGATACATCCGAAAACTTTCAAGAAGGAGTAGTCAGGCTTGTGGCCTGTGAATACCTCCATCGGGGTCTTGTTATGAACTGCTGCTGTAGGAGTTCGATTCATCAAGTACACCGCAACGGAAATGCGACTTACGCCCCGAGCGGTCTAGGCGGGGTTCTTGTCGTTCAACATAGCGCGGCGCTATACGCTATGTGGCGATTCTTCCTCTCCATAACGCCATTACATTTGTGGAGTATAGCGCAAGTCTTACGGTTGTATGCCATGCTTACGTAGGTAAGCAGTGAATTCTCCAGATAGAAACTCGCCTCCTCCATCCGAACGTAGACAAAGGATAGATTGTCCAAACTGTTTCTCCACCAAGGTGTGGAAAGTCTGGAAAGCTAACAACACATCTGAAGAGCTCTTGCTCTTAAGGAAGTAAACCCAGGTGTAGCGAGAGAAATCATCAATGAAGGACACGAAGTACTCAAAACCAGATAAACTTGGTTGAGAAGAAGTCCATACATCTGTGTGCACCCGGCTCTAGAAGCTTGGTCGCTCTCCTACCCGATCCCTTAAAGGGTTGTCTAGCTTGCTTGCCGAACCCGACAAGTGGGGAGAGAGGCAGTGGGGGCGGTAAAGTGAAGTTGGGCAAACCTGTGACTAGATCTGACCTCGGAAGAGTCTTCAGTTTCTGAAAGTTCATTTGCCCAATTCGCTTGTGCCAAATATCTATGTCAGATACTACAAAGCCACTTTCTGTAATGATAGGAGTTGGCTGTTTACTGACATTAACTGTAACATCTAGCTTGAACAGTCTATCTCTCTTGCTACCTCGAGCTACGACAGTACTTGTGGAGCCTTCAACAAAGCATCCATCTTTGTTGAAACGCACTTGGAAATTTTGTTCTACCATTTGTCCCTCACGATAAATGATTTCAAGTCGAGTAGGAACATGTAAAACGTTTCGATTCTAGAAAGATTAGATCCGGAATATTAAGCGTAATTTTACCCTTATGCTTGATCTCGTGCTTCGTATCATCTCTAGTCACCATGAAGTAAGGAGTCTCCACAGTGTCAAGCGAAGCAAACCATTCTTGATGCGGTGTCATGTGGCTGGTAGCTCCGGAATCGATCACCCAATCGTATCGGTGCAAAAGCAAAGATAACTACGGTGTGTCATAATGAGTAGATGTTCTCTTCGCCTACATGGCCCTGTTGGCCCAAAGCGGCAGAGATCGTTCGACGCTTGTAACAATTTTGGCATAGTGGCCATTCTTGTGAGGATAGTTGCAAGTGTTAACTGCCTTCGGCGGCCGGTGGACTTTGGGCCGGGTTGGGCGCCTTGTTCTGCACACGACCTCTACCACCACCATATATGGCTCCTCTGCCACGATCTCTACCTCGACCTCCAGAACCTGCAAAAAACACACATTCTTGCGGTGGGGGGACGAAGCACTAACTTCTTGGAAATTTGCACTTCTTCTCCCAACATCATTAGGACCAGTTCGTCGAACGAACCGGAAGAGGTTCTCTTGTCGAAATTGATGTAATGAACTGCTTGTACTCGGCGAGGCGGTCCCTTGCAATGTCGCACCAATAATCACAGTCGTATCAAGTTGAACATTGACAGATGCTAAGCGATCGCCGGTTGCTTGATGTGATTGACATAGTCATTGACACACATCGAGCCTTTTTTGATAGTATTGAACTGCTGCAAAGAATCTGCAGCTTCGAGCTCGTTCCCGAATGGAACATCTGTGACAATGCGTCCCAAGCTTCCTTGGGTGTGTCACAGTCTTGAATATGACCAATCATCGAGCCTGAAATCGTGAGCGCAATGTAGTGGATGGTTTGATACGACCGCTTTCTCCACTCACGCAATGTCTGCTCACTACGAAGATCACCAGCAACCACGATTGATGCTTTCTCCTCCCCGGTCACAAGCTCCCATAGCCCCTGGCCTTGAAGGAAGGTCTTCAATCAAAATTTCCACGTTTGGAAATTGTTCTTGTCGAGTTTCTCTCCAATGATCATGCTCACGGATTCTGCCATGGTTGTGGTCACGAGCGGAAATCAGGACTCCAACCCGGCAAGTACCTAAACACACACAAAAAAAACGCCTCCGCGACTAGGGCGGAAAAAGCAGCTCCTCTGCACCTCGATCAAGAAACATGCAAAACTCTAAAAACTGGCAAAATGCGCCTGTCTTGACCCGCAGACGAAGAAGGAAATGTGTTCGCGATTCTGCGCATGTGCAGTACTTAAGCAAAAATGACAAAGAAAGCTTGGATTGAGCTGAAATTTTTCGTGGTTGGAGCTTTGACAAAGCCGAGTAAAGTATAGTTTTACTTGCGCAAAGACAAAGCCTTTGCACTGGTAGAAACCCTCAAACCTCTAAAAAACCTTGTTTAGGCCTCCAAATAGCTCCTCAAAGATTTTGGAAAAGGCGATAACTACCACCAACAACTCCAAAACGCACGAAAATTTCATGGCTACCAAATTCAACCATTTTGCGCAAGACAACTCCCATAGGGAATTGGGCAATCAAAAATAGGTCGAAAACAATCATCTTGATCTCCGAAAACGCGATTGAAGATTCTGAGAAAACACGAAACGGTTCCCCATCAATCTACTTGCTTCAGCGGGCCACCCTCCAATTCTGAGGCACACTCCTCACTGATCTCCAGCACTCCTCTATGTCTAATCTACAAAACTAATGCTCCCACCATGCTCTGATACCATGTTGAGAAATCGACTCTTCATGAATCACTCCAAGAAGAGGAGAGCACATCAAAGGGACAAGAGAGAGAGTGTGTACAGGAATGAGATGAGGAAGGCTTTGCCTTCCCCTGTATATAAAGGGTGAGTACAGGGAAACCCTAATTTTGGGTTAGCCCTAATCTTGGATAAACCCTAAACAGATCTGTACCATCGGTACATAACAACCTTAGATCAACGGCCTATAGTCATCAAGCACTAATCGACCTATATCAACTAGATGAGCTTGGGATATTAACAGCCTTCACGCAAGCAGCGGAGGTGCGATCGAGCGGCTTAGATTAGAGTAGAAGACTTAGGAGAGAGCGATCCGTGTAGGAGACGGTTAGCTTGGCAGTTAGGAGTAGCAGTTAGAACATTCATTATAAATAGTCGTAGGAAATAAAGTGGTGGATCTTTTATATTTGCAAGTGTCCAAGCTGTTGGATTGCAAATTGTAGTCAGGGTAGAACCGACTTTTGGTGTATGCAGGCTGACATTGTGACGATTGAAGCGTGTATCCGTGAAGTTACCCGAGTATTCGTCCACGAGCTAAGCTTGTCTATAGCATCAAAAGTACTCTAGAGGGTGTTTCGCCGAGACGCAAACTTGTAATGAGAGAGATCCCCATCCCGAAGTAAAGCAAATTGCTGAACTCTATTTGCTGTGTCTATGGAATTGGTGATGTGATGGGTTTGTGAAGGAATTGATGTTGAATTGGTTACCTTCTTTGTGGATGTTCTTCAGACTTCGTAGTCCAGAGTTAGAAAGATGTCTAAATGCTTACTTCCCTTCTTCGCTAGTGTGGTTTGATCACTCATTCCCTTGGGAACGAATCAATCTATACGAATTCGGACTGAATAGTGCCTACCGTGCTATTACACAGAGCAAGCTTGATTCGGACTCAGACCTTTAAGTAATCGGGACTTCGAGGAAGAGAAAGAGAGTAGTGGAGTACAATCCACCAGCCACTCTAGCAATTCGAAGAGATGTAGGGAAGAAGAAGGACCGGCAAAGACTTCTTGTCCGAAGATGATGGCGGTGAAGCTAGGCCCAAAAGTCTCAAAGGAGATTATAGAACCCATGACATTTGTGCTGCACCTGTCGCAGAAGTTGGAAGCTGTGGTGGTCCTGGTGTTGGTGGAGTTGAACGAGATGGGACCAATGTATATGCCAGGGTGGGACCCTCAAGCAGATGGGTATATGGAATTGATTCATATGATGAACCGTCTGGCGTTGGGGAAGGAGGACCAATCCATCACAGTAAGATAACTGATGGAGAATGTGGACAAGCTGTCCAAGGAGAAGATTGAGATGGAGAAGAAGGTTCAGGAGGCGAAGAAGGCCTATGAAGAGATCTGTCGTATTCAGGGTGCGGAGATCCATTTTGTGGAGAAGGAGAATGCCCAACTTAGGGAGACGGTGCAAGACCTGAAGCGAAGGTTGATTCAGGTGGATGTGGAGGCACCTGCAAAGTTGGAGAACCTCACTAACAGATGTGCGTAACATCTGTTCACACGGTGTGATCGTGTTGAGACGCAGCGATTAGAGCAGTTGGTGGCGGCAATAGAGAATCTCGGGGACTCGAAGGATCAAAGAAAGGAGATGTACAAGGTGTTGGGTTGAGATTTCAGGGAAGTCATGACTCTTCATTGACAAGAGATCGCGGCAAATATACAGGAAATGTTGTTAGGAATCGACGCATTCATGCAAGCAGCAGAGGTGCGATCGAGCGGCTTAGATCAGAGTAGAAGACTTAGGAGAGAGCGATCCATGTAGCAGACGGTTAGCTTAGCAGTTAGGAGTAGCAGTTAGAACATTCATTATAAAAAGTCGTAGGAAATAAAGTGGTGGATCTTTTATCTTTGCAAGTGTCCAATCTGTTGGATTGCAAATTGTAGTCAGGGTAGAATGAGCACTCGAGGAGCTGGTGTCTGCAGGCTGACAATATGACGACTGAAGCGTGTATCCGTGAAGTTATCCGGATATTCGTCCACAAGCTGAGCCTGTGTGTAGCATCAGAAGAACTCTAGAGGGTGTTTTTGCCGAGACGCAAACTTGTAATGAGAGAGATCCCCATCTTGAAGTAAAGCAAACCGCTGAAATCTATTTGCTGTGTCTATTAAGTTGGTGATGAGATGGGATTGTGAAGGAATTGAGATGGAATCAGTTGCCTTCTTTGTGAATGCTCTTCGGACTTTGCAGTCTAGAGTTAGAAAGATGTCTAAATGCTTATTTCCCTTCTTCGCTAGTGTGGTTTGATCCCTCATTACCTTGGAAACGAATCAATCTATACGAATTCGGATTGAATAGTGCATACCCATGCTATTACATCAAAGTCTAACTTTTTCTTGACGCTGCTGCCGGGGAATGAATTGATCGAATGACTAGTCGGGAAGAAAACTTCAGTCGCAATTGTGACCACAATTTTGCTTTTCTATAGCCCACCTTTCCGCTGCTCATGAAAGAACTCAGTCCCTCTTAGGAAGGAAGGGAGGATTGAGATATTTTGGGATATGTCCAGCGCCTTATGATCAGATCTCCAATCATGCATGACTGAGAGCCGTACTAACGCTGATCGGTCCGAGAAGGAGTCTTCATCGGTCCATATCCTATCGACGGACCAAGAAGAGAACACCCCCGAACTCACTGCCAGAGGACAGCATGCTGCTACACGTAAAGAACTAAGACGGAAGGAACGTGAGCAAGGGTGGATCTGACCCTTGGGTCACCGAAGGAAGAAGACTCCCGCAGATCCTGACGAGGTGACAAACGTGGTGGATCACATTCCACCCTCATCCAAGAAGAGCAAAGCGTCTACGTCGAGAGGAAGAAGTCGAACTAGTAGCCCTTGGAGTTTGGAGACTCGACCAGACGGCAGTAGCTCTAATTCTTCTGAAGGACCTGTGAGCCCTAGTACCGACATCTCCACCCGAGCAGTAACGCCTTCGGGAGACGAAGCATCCGACGAGGATGAACAGTGGTCGGCATTTCAAGAAGGGCCCACAACCTTTGCTGCTGCCAGCAAGGGAGAGCTGAACAAACTCAATGTGAATCTTGAGTCGTGGTTCACAGACCTCCAAGCCAAAGATCAAGAAAGAAGATCATCAAGAATGACGGCCCCTATTACCAAACAGTAGTACCCCAAGTTTAAGGGTACTACCGACGAAGACGATGTCGACTCATACATTCAGACTTTTGAGGCCATCTCCATGGCTAATAAGGAACAAGACCCCATGGACCAAAGACGAATCTTCCCTGGGCTCCTTCAAAAGGGACCATGGTATGGATGAACAACCAAGAGAAGAACCATGTGGCAGAAATAGCCACATGGGAGGAGCTCAAAAGACAGTTTCTGGTCCGCTTCAGGGAGATGGGGTACGACAAGGTACTCATGCGAAGACTGGGTGCTATTTGGAAGGGGAAGCACGAGAAGCTCTGGGTGTATACTGAGCAATTCTTGAGCCTGCTAGACCGGATGTCATCGACCATTGCCAACACCAAGCCATATTCGGCGGCAATGGCAATAGAGTGGTATGTATTTGGCTTAGGGAAGCATGACCCTGATCAGAAGACCTTCTGTCGAAGGTCAGACCCGAAAACTGTGGAGGCAGTTATCCAGGCTGCGGAGGCGTACAAATTGTCGAATATTCATCGACATTTGGGCAGTCCTCCAAAGGTAAGGGCAGGACGAAGACCAAGGGTAAGGGAAGAAAAAGGCGAAGTCTTGCCACATCTAGCTCATCTTTGTCCGAAGCGGCTACGAGCTCTTCAGATGAGGAGTGGAGATACACCCTGAAGAAAAAGGAGGATCATCGCATGAAGGGAGTCGATGAGGGAAGGAAGGGAATCTCCTCCAAGGTGGAAGAACTGACCAAGTCCTTGGAGGAGTTGAAGCTGCACTTGGTCTACAATAAAGACAGACGTAAATCACCAATGTAGAGTAGGGTGAACGTCTGGTGTACCATATGTAGGAAGCCGGGGCACACCAACTCGGAGCACCAGCCGAGGGAGAGCTACCCGGCACATCAAGTAAGTTGGGGGAGCTCGAATGAGGCCCCACCGTATGATTCAACCCAGGAGGACTACTCCTATGGGGTGCAGGAGGGCACTCCCATCCCACCTATGCATATCCCTATATATGCTCCTGCGGACATGGCCACAACCATTCCCCAAAGGAGGATGGGAGGTGGACCTCCTCCACCCGCAAAGCCGAATGCCTGCTACAATTGCGGCGCGATGGGGCATTGGTCTCCTCAATGTCCTCAACCCAGGAGGAGAATACTCTACTAGCCCATATGCAGCAATTGTAGGAGGCCGGGCCATACGAATGTGGAGTGCGATCAGCCCCCACAGGCCTGAGGGGAGTCCAAGTGGTATCCAGTCCAAGGGGTTCGCTTCGTGCCCCACTAAAGCGCGACGTGGGGGTGAACTAGGGAGCCTGGAAGACCAACCCCTACCCATGGGACCAGCATGGCCATAAGAAGTGGTGGAGGTGTTGAAGGTGTCTACCCGAAGCCAAGGTGCGCCTTCCTCCTCTCAGCCTGAAAAGCTGAAGAAGGGAAAGAAGGGAGCCACACGGGAGGCTATTCCGGCAAATGCGTCAGTCCCTGTCCCGAACGAGGTCGCTCCCCAAGCAGTTTCCTCTACTTTCCCCACATATATTTGGAAGGAGGTAGAGGGCTACTTAAAGGAGTTGGCCCCATCAGTGACAAGGACGGACACGCCTTGACGACATGGCCCAACAGCGATACTCGATAGATCCCAACCACGCGATTCAGGGTATTACGACCCCGTAGTAGACTTGGGAGGGGTGAAAGCGAATATCACCATGAAGCTGTTGTTGGACGATAACAAGGCATACAAGCGAATGCTTATCAAGGCCTTGAAGACTAGCAGCGGACGCGCAGGCTGAAAGGAGAAGCTCCCTGAAGTGTATTCAGTGGAGCAAGAAGACCTGGGAGCACCAGAGATCGAGATAGAGATCGTCGGTTGTATACTAAGGAAAGTGCCGATAGATTCCGGCTCCGGTGTGAATATAATGGCGGAGGATACCGCCCATGGCCTAGGGTACACAAAGTACGAGGCCACTCCCCGAATACTCCGATTGGCCGACCAGTCAAGGACGAGGCCGGTGGGGATTCTGCGGGGAGTTCTAACCCGAGTAGGAGGGGCATCATTCCTCCTTACGTACATCGTACTCAAGCCGCAAGAAGAAAGCGGATACAAGGTCATGTTGCGGAGACCCTGGCTGTATGGAGCGAAGGTCACCACCAACAGGTAGAAGTGGAACCTCACGTTCTTCGACCCCAGTGACACGAGTGATCGGAAGATCACTATTTCATGGGATAACCCGAAGTATCAAGGAAAGACGTCCTCATACTCGGGAGTCACTGACCTCAGCAAATCGGACTCCAAAAGTGAATCCGAATCCACTGCCCTGGTGGACGTCCGATACTTGGAGTGCTACGAAGTGGAGGAGGATCTGTCCGAGGAGGATCAATAGCAATTACAGATCAGTGTGGGGCGGAGCGAAACTAGCCACACTGATGGAGTGGTGGAACCTAGTGCATACAAGGAGATTAGTATTAAGCCTGACTGTAATCTCAGAGTAGGCAAATCCTTGGGCGATTCCACCTTGACTCAATTGATTCAGGTCCTCACGGCCTATGAAGATGTCTTCGTTTGGAGGATTGCGGATATGAAAGGCATACCCCGACAGTGAGGAGAGCACCGAATAGACCTCATAGAGGGGGCAATATCAATAAGGCAGAGACAATACTGGTTAAATCCGAAATACTCCTTGTTGGTAAAAGAGGAAATTGATAAATACCTGCAAGCATACATTATTTATCCCGTGTTGAGCAGTGAATGGATTGCCCCAATTGTCATTGTACCTAAAAAGAACTTCGGAAAGATAAGAGTATGTCAAGACTTTAGGGAGCTCAATGTGGCTACCAAGAAATATCATCACCCTTTGCCATTTACCTATGCAATCTTGGATCATGTCGCCGGTCATGAATGTTACAGCTTCTTAGATGGGTTCTCAAGGTATAACCAGGTATCGATATGTGAAGAAGATAAAGACAAGACCACTTTTACCACGGACTGGGGCACTTATGCCTATCACAAAATGCCATTCGGATTGTGCAATGCACATGCTACCTTTCAGAGGATGATGACGAATATCTTTCAGGATTACTTGAGGAAGTTCATGGAGATCTTCATAGATGAGTTTTGTGTATTTGGATCTCGAGCAGAGCACTTACAGCACTTGGAGCAAACTTTCCAGAAGTGTAGGGAGAGTCAATTGGCTTTACATCCGGAGAAGTGCTACTTCATGATGGCGGAGGGTATTATGTTAGGACACCGAGTTTCGGCGCGTGGTATTGAAGTAGACGTAGACAAGGTCCGTGTTATCACCACACTGGAACCACCGCGCAACATATGGGAACTTCAGGCATTTTTAGGACAGACAGGATACTATCGGTGGTATGTCAAGGCTTATGCGACTATCACATCACCGCTGACGGCTTTGCTGAAGAAGGAGACAAAGTATGACTGGTCGACGCTGCACCAACAGACCTTTGAACGTATGAAGCAAGAGTTGGTGCATGCACCAACATTAGTTCCACCGGATTGGGAGAAGCCTTTCCATGTAGATGTAGATACGTCCTCTATAGCCATAGGAGTAGATTTTGGACAATGTGATGCGCATGGGAAAGATCACCCCCTTTATTTTGCAAGCTGCATGCTCATAGCAACTGAGCGTAATTATTCCACCACCGAGAGGGAAGCTCTGGGAATGGTGTATGTTGTTAGGAAGTTCACGCACTATCTTCTAGGATACGAATTCGTATTCCATGTGGACCAGTACCCCCTTAAGTATTTGGTTCAGAAGGCGGATTTGTCAGGGCGAATTGCACGATGGATGTTGTTACTGCAGGAATTTGTATTCACGGTACAGACAAAGAAGGGTATTCACCACACGAATGCGGATTTCCTGTCAAGGTTGAAGACTCATATCCCAAGCAGCACCGTAGCTGACGATCACCCTCCTGAACAATTGTTCCAACTAGCAGAGTACAAGGAGATGCAATACTATGACTTGTATCATTATTTGCGTTCCTTAGAGATTTGCGTTCCTGAGCAAAGGACAATATTCGTCCGTAAGGCTCATCGTATCAACTTTGTTAGACAGGAATACCATTAGGGAGTTCACACGAGTGAATTGCGAGGGAATTTAAGCGCGCGTTTGGGCGGAAGATTGAAGAATTATTGAGAGAAAATCGATGCCAAGAACTTGCCGAGCGGCCAGAGTAGGAGAAGCTAGCTGCAATGTCGAAGCGTCGAACCGGAGGAGTTCCAGCAGGAAGAAGTGCGATGATGGGGAGAATTCGACCATTTATTTTGATGGTGGATTGGACTCCAGCGGAATTGCTGAGGTTGAAGAACCTCGGTGGAAGCTTGTAGTGGAGTGGCTACTCTCCAAGAGGAAGGGGACGAATGGCTACAAGCTCGATTTGATTAAGGATATATTCAGGAGGAAGGTGGCTCTCACCTTAAATCAGTTTTTCTCACCGCAGAGAACAACCTATGTGAGCATGCACAAGGCAAGGATCGTAGAAGGGTTCATCGGAGGGACTATCCGGGTGAACTGGGGAGAGATCTTTGCGAGGAATATAAAGGCCATTGCGACAAAGCTAAGAGTGTATTCTCTCTCTCGTCTTTCTTAGTACATCTGTACGCAAAGCTTGAGTGGCTAACGCCTAGGGAGAGGAAGCTGTACCGGTTGGAGAGTGGATTGTCGGACTTGGATGCAGACCTCGACAGTGCTAGTAGTGGGTCGACGAGGAGTCTAGGGACGAGTGCTCCTCCTGGGCCGAAGAGAACGGGAGAAGTGAGACCGGCGAAGCAGAGCAAGCTTGATTCGGACTCATACCTTGAAGTAATCAGGACTTCGAGGAAGAGAAAGAGAGTAGTGGAGGAGAGAAGACCAGCCACTCTAGCAATTCGAAGAGATGTAGGGAAGAAGAAGGTAGAAGAAGTAGGACCGGCAAAGACTTCTCGTCCGAAGATGGTGGTGATGAAGCCAAGGCCGAAAGCCTCAAAGGAGATTACAGAACCCATGGCATCAGTGTTGCAGCTGTCGCAGAAGTTGGAAGCTGTGCTGGTCCTGGTGTTGGTGGAGTTGAACGAGATGGCACCAATGTATATGCCAGGGTGGGATCCTCAAATAGATGGGTATATGGAATTGATTCATATGATGAACCGTCTGGCGTTGGGGAAGGAGGACCAATCCATCACGATAAGAGAACTGACGGAGAATGTGGACAAGTTGTCCAAGGAGAAGACTGAGATGGAGAAGAAGGTTCAGGAGGCGAAGAAGGCCTACGAAGAGATCTGTCATATTCAGGGTGCGGAGATCCATTTTGTGGAGAAGGAAAATACCCAACTTTAGGAGACGGTGCTGTACATATAGGATAAAATGAAAGTATATCTAAATTGTGCCTAAGTTTATCTTAGTCATGACTATGTTTAGCTAGTTATGGTTAAGTTGGAGGAAAATATAGAGTAACTTTTGGTGTGGTAGATGAGAACTACTATTTTGTTGTTTAGTATGAGTCAAGGAATAGATTCCATCACATGGGTATCTTGACTTCCCTTGACTTGGACTAGTTTTCATTGGTTGGACTTGGTGAAGACCCTTAAATCTAGGGGCGAGATTGACTTGGTACACTAGAAGTCAATTAGGGAGTAGTTGGGCTTCTAGAAGATCCAAGTGGACCAATTGCATGTTGCCATGTACCCTTTTCATTGGGGTTTGTGATCTCTACCTCGTTTAAACTTGGTAAGAGGAAGTTACATGGTGATTACTTGTAGTTACTAGGGTAAGATTCTAAGTAGTATAAATAGAGAGGTTGAGAAGCACCTCTCAAGTAGTTTTCAATGGAAGTTAGTTTTGGGAGGAGATAGTGTGGTGATCTTAGTTTTAGGGAGCTTGGTTCTTGGAGATGTCATGTTCGGAGTGGAACCTTGATTCAATGAAGACTTTGATTACCAAAGTATCCCTTTCCTTTTGAGTGATATCTTACTCTTGGTGATAATGTGCATAATAGAGCTTGGACTTTGAGAGTTTGTGTAAGAGTGAGCAATAGGATCATGGGCAAAGGGTGGGACTAAGTCCTTCTAGATTCATGATGAGCTTCCAAAAAGCCATCGGAGGTAAACCTGAGTGAGAGTCATCCCGGAGGTCACATTTTTGGTTCCGTTGCGGGACCTCGGTCTAGAAGGAGAAGAGATGTTCGAATCCAGTTTATTGCCCGTGAGAGCGCAACGATGAGAACTCATATGGAGAGGACTGTGGGGGGAAGAGCGAACCGAGATCATGATGCATAGTAATGTACCATTTGTGTATCCGGTAGTGTTATATGATAGCCTGGAAGTTATTTTGTACATTTTGTTTACTTAAGTGTTGTTTGGGATGAGGCGAGAGTGCTATAGTATGTATTTGGGAGGAAAACTTTATTTTCCAAAGTTTTTCCGATAATTTTATTGATTTTAGATTAGTAGATGGGATACGTTTTGCACTTAAAATAACAGTCATATCATGTCTAGATCAAAAGTTATGATGTTTAGAATTTGCTAGGGTCTTGACGGGTTTTGAAAGATAGCTCTCGGAAAAAGTGTACAGAGCTTATCAATTCGTGCAAGAATTGAATCAGGATTTGAAACTTTGCACGATTGTATATCAAGAGCTAAGCTACATGTGGGTTTAAATTTCGTTGAGAGATCATTTTATAGAGAAAGTTATGATACCTGAAGTATAGGGGGTATAAAAGTGAGCAAAACTGCTTTACTTTTCAGATTTACTTTTTCCTTGTTTATGGTCATTCCGAGAGAGTGAGTGCATGAGTGTTTTGCATAGTGAGGATGACTTGACACTCATTGGAAAATGGGAGATCAACCTCTTTGGAAGATCCGGTTATCTAAGATACCTCAAGGGCTGGACGTGATTGTTTCAGCGGATTCGAACACGAGGGAGTTCAGAGTGGAGTTGGAAAGAGGACACTAAAAAGTTCCCGAGAGCGAAACGTGAGAGTTGCTTCTATTGTGGAGAGGAGGGACATAAGCTTGTGAGTTGTCCTTTGAGGACCAAAGATCGGAGGTTGAGAGAGAGACGAAACGTGGGAGAGCTAAACCTTCATCTGGGACCATCATCTCCCCATGAATCCAAGAGTGGAAACTATTGTGAAAATTGTGGAGTGACCGGACTTCCCTTAGGACACGAGTGTAGTGGCGTGAAAGCTCTGTTGGAGTCACTAGTGGAGGGCTTTGAAGATAAATTGAGTGCAGATACCGAAAAGTTGAAATCTCCATGTGGCTCAAGTTCTAACTGAAGATGGAGATCATTTTCAGAATGATCGAGAAGATGTCGATGAGGGTAAGGCTCATAGTGTGTTTAGGAGAGGAGAGAGCCATGGCAATCTTGGACCAACCAATTCCGTTCATTTTGCCATTGATGAATTACTCTAGAATGGAGCTAGTTTTGTTTGTGTTGTATTAGGGAGTCCGTATAAATTTCCAACAACAACGACAAAAGGAGTTGGAAATCGGGAAGCTTCCGGTGTTCTATGGGAGAGAGAAAGAAGATGTAGAATCTTTTGTGAGAGACTTCAAGAGGGCATGCATAGGAAACAATGAGAGAAGGAAACCCGAATGGGCTATCCTTTTGCCCGACTTCTTGGAGGATTCTGCATTGAAGTGGTACAATGAGTACAAGAAGGAGCATGTGGAGGAAGACACTTGGGAGAGTTTGACGGAGAATCTTGTTGAAAACTTTCTTCGGATGAAAGTTACGAGAAGCTGATGTGTGAAGTCACCTTTTTGAAGCAAGGAGAGAGTGAGAAGGTGAGATCATACGTAGAGAGAACGGGAGAAGCTGGAGTCACGCTTTAGGTGGTGGTGTTGAGAAAGAGTGGAGACGAGGCGGAGCCAACCATGGTGGGGATTGTGGCGATGTTGACAAAGAACTTCATTGGAGGTTTGAAGCCTCAGATTCAAGCAAGGTGAGATATGAAAAGCCCTCTTCTAAGGTTGAGGCTATTCGCATTGCTATTCGAATGGAGGAGAGCCTAGAAGACGATGATTCTAGCTTGGTGGCTAGAGAAGCATCACCACCTGTTGTGGTTAGAATGGCAACTCCTCTTGTTGTTCTTTGCGCCAGATAGTAAATTCTCCAAATTGGTAGACTTGCACCATGAGTTGAAATCTATCACGTAAACACTCGCCGATCTCAAGATTAACGTAGTACAACTATGGGAGAGGAGGAATCAGAATGTAGGGGAGGATCTAGAGGGTATGGGAATTATCCTCCAAAAGGAAATCCACCACAAAGGAACTTCACGGTTTCATGCTTTAGTTGTGGAGGCCCTCATTTCCAACGAAATTGTCCTAATCCTCGACAACATGATGGAGTTAGACACAACAATTCTACTCCTGCTCCAAGTCAATCGAAGGATAAGGGAGTAGCGTCTATTGATGTGTTTCCTCATCGCACGTTTGAGAAGGGAGAGAGCTCTATAAGTTCCAGAGTTGATATTCTTGCACACGAGAAGAAGAGAGCAAGATTTGCAGAGGAGTCCATCTCAATGGAAGATCAACCAAGCCGGAGCACTCGATCCAAGTGGTGTGAGTCAACCGAGAGCACCGAGAAAGAAGTTGGGAATGGATGATTTCTCCATTTCATCTACCCAGCTCAAATACGACGTGGTGGAGGATGTGGGGAATCAAAAAGCCAATATAATTGTTGGCCAATTGATTGCTCTAAATCCTACGATAAGAAAGGAGTTGAGGGAGGCCTAAGCTCCAAAAAGGACCAAGAAGGACGATCCAAGGGGAAAGCTTCCATATTTAATGTTGGAGTAGGAGTGGTGGATGCCGCTGCCTCGGAGGTATGCACTCAGGGCCAAGATTGAAGTACGCATTAATGGACGTGATGTTTCGGATGTACTAGTGGATGGTGGATCTGCGGTGAATGCCATGTCGTAACGCGTTTGTTGAAGAAGTTGGGGATGAAGCTTTCAAGACCTTCCAACATCATTGTTGGGATGGCCAACAAGCAAAAGGTGCGACCCATTGGAGTGGTGGACAAGGTGGTGGTAAGTGTGATGGGAGTTCAAACCTTGTTGTCCTTTCAAGTGCTTGAGGAGGCTAGCTACGACTTGTTGTTAGGAAGACCTTGGTTGAGGGTCGTGAGGACAACTGATCGGTGGCATAAGGGTTACCTTCGTATAGGGCGAAAAACCATCAGTGAAGGTCCCTCTCACAAGTGGCGGAGGAGCGGTCTCTCGCACTCGGATAGACCTACGAGTGATTACTCGTAGTCCGAGAGTGAAGAAAGTGGTAGTTTTTCAGAGGTTGACACCAACATGTCGGAGCCGATGAGGAGACATCATCTGAAGATACCTCGGACGATGATGTTCAAGTTCAAGTTCTTCTTTGCAATGGATTTACTTCCTAGGCCGGGGTGGTGAAAGATCCCGACAAGATGAAGATGAGTAAAGATGAGATAACTCGACGGCTCTCCACTCTCAAGTTTGGTCCCAAGGTTACTATGGAGGAGAAGTCAAGGTTCTTGGATATATTTCGAAAATATATCCATGTCTTTGCCTTTAGCTACAAGGATTTGAAGAAAGTAACCTTAGAAACTCATCGCATTGAGTTAGAGGAGAAGGCTCGCCCAAGACGTCGAATAACGTCGGATAAATCCACCAAATTTGTGGTGGTCAAGGAGGAGATCGACAAGCTAAAGGATGCGGGTTTCATCTATGAGGTAGAGAATTCTGAATGGATTTCTCCTATTGTGATAGTCAAGAAGAAGAATGGTAAGCTACGTGTATGCGTAGATTACAAGAAGTTGAATCTGTCACAAAGAAGGATTACTATCCTTTACCTTTCATAGATGAGATTCTAGAGGAGGTGGCAAGTCATGAGTGGTATAGTTTTGGAGATGGTTATAGTGGTTATAACCAAATTCAAATTGCTCATGAAGATTAGCTCAAAACCACTTTTACCACGCCACGGGGAACTTTTGACTTTAGGGTAATGCCCTTTGGTCTATGTAATGCTCCAAAGAACTTTTCAGAGGTTCATGAACAAGGTGTTTGAACCTTTTATTGGGAAATTTGTGCGAGATTTCATAGATGATTTTTGTGTATAATGGGAAGAAGGAGGATCATTTTGATCATTTGATCAAAATTCTACAACGGTTGGAGAAAGCCAAAGCCTCGCTCAATCCAGAAAAATGCATTTTTGGATGTGAGGAAGGTTTGTTGTTAGGGCACATCATCTCCAAAGATGGTATAGCGGTGGATCCAGAAAAGGTGAAACGCATCCTCGACTTACCTTTTCCGGTGACGTTGACCAAGTTGAGGCAGTTCTTTGGAATGGTGGGATACTATCGACAGTTCATCTTTTCCTTCTCCAACAAAGCTTATGCCTTGACGGTTTACATGAAGAAGGGGACGGATTACGATTTAATCCTCAAGGATGGAGAGGAAAATTGCATGTTCGAACTTCTTAAGAAGGCGTTGGTAACGGCTCCTATTTTAGCCAAACCAAATTGGGGTAAACCTTTCATTCTCTACACGGATGCATCAAACATTGCTATAGGATGCACTCTAAGCCAGTTAGATGAAGATAGCCATGATCATCCAATTGCTTATGCTAGTAGACAGATGGTGCAGGCTGAGAGAAATTATTCAGTGACTGAAAGGGAGGCTTTAGCTGTGATCTTCTCACTCAAGAAGTTTCGACACTATCTATTGGGAGGGAAGTTTACTATCGTTACTGACCACAAGGCTTTGAAGTACATTTTCAACAAGCCTAATGCTGAGGGTAGGATAGCCAGATGGAAGTTGTTACTGGCGGAGTTTGATTACATCATTGAGGATCGACCCTAAGAAGAAACATGCCAATCTTTGATTTGATGTCTCGAGCATACGATGAGGAAGGAGATCAACAGGTGGATGATACATTTCCGGATGAGGATTTGCCGATGATGGACACCATAACAAAGGTACCGGCCGAATACAAGGGGATATGGGATTTCATCTCGGAGGGAGAGTTTCCCCAAGGCATGCATTCACGGGAGAGGAATGCATTGGTGAAGCGATGTGAACCTTATACCATCATAGAGGGCGTGTTGTTTCATCAAGGAGCGAGATGGACTACTTAGAAGGGTTGTTGGAAGGGAGGAGTCAATTCAACTTATGAAGGAGTTTCATGAAGGCTCGGTATGTGGAGGACACTTTGCGGGGAAAACAGAATCGCATTTAAGATCCTAGATGCTATCATTGGAAGGGCATTTTCAAAGATTGTGTGGAATTTTGCAAGAGTTGTGATGTGTGTCAAGCTTTTGCTAAAAAGTCCATGAAAACCCCTCCTTTGACATCAGTTCCTATTTTAGGTCCTTTTGAAAAGTGGGGAATAGATTTTGTAGGACCCTTGAATCTTTACCCTCGGGGTAACAAGTTCATTGTGGTAGCTACTGATTATCTAACCAAGTGGGTAGAAGCTAGACCTCTAAAATCTACTAGTGAGGAAGAAGTGGGTAGATTTCTATATGAGAGGATAATAACTAGATTCGGATGCCCTCTAGAAATTGTATCGATAGAGGTGGTGAGTTTGTTGGAAGCATTATACAAGCCATGCTAGGTCATTTCTCCATCAAGGCACGGGTGACTACTTCCTACAAACCAAATGCTAATGGGTTGCGAAGCGAACCAACTATACGCTTTGCATGATGTTGGCCAAGGATGCAGACATGGACGGGAGCAAGCAAAATTGAGACAAAAGGCTGCATGCTATCTTGTGGGAGTATCGGACGACTTGGAAGACATCAACATGGTACTCACCTTTCCGTCCGTATGGTATATGGTGTCGAGTCAAAGCTTCCAATTCAATTTGATTTGACGACCTTCTTAACTATCCAACGGAAGTTAAAGAGGAAGAATGGAGTAGAAGCTATCAAATCAAGATGTCAACAACTGTTGGAGCTGGAGGAGGCTCAAGTGTGGCCATGGTACGTGTGGAGCGGGCTCAACAATTGCAGAAGAAGTATCATGATAATCGATTTGGGACAAAGAAGATGAAGATTTTCAAAGAAGGTGATTGGGTTATGCTTTACGATTCCATTAGATATAAGAGAGCAAGAAAGAAATTTCTTCCAAAGTACTTTGGTCCTTTCATAGTTCACAAGGTGTGGGGGGAAACTTTACTTACGATTTGAAGGAGTTGGGAGGACGACATTTTGACCGGGTGAATCACGACAAGTTGAAGCCGTTTCATCGACGATCAGATTCTTTCACTCCGAGGACGGAGTGAAATCTTGGTCCGGGGTAAATGTAAGACCCGGGGTTGTACATATAGGATAAAATGAAAGTATATCTAAATTGTGCCTAAGTTTATCTTAGTCATGACTATGTTTAGCTAGTTATGGTTAAGTTGGAGGAAAATATAGAGTAACTTTTGGTGTGGTAGATGAGAACTACTATTTTGTTGTTTAGTATGAGTCAAGGAATAGATTCCATCACATGGGTATCTTGACTTCCCTTGACTTGGACTAGTTTTCATTGGTTGGACTTGGTGAAGACCCTTAAATCTAGGGGCTTAGATTGACTTGGTACACTAGAAGTCAATTAGGGAGTAGTTGGGCTTCTAGAAGATCCAAGTGGACCAATTGCATGTTGCCATGTACCCTTTTCATTGGGGTTTGTGATCTCTACCTCGTTTAAACTTGGTAAGAGGAAGTTACATGGTGATTACTTGTAGTTACTAGGTAAGATTCTAAGTAGTATAAATAGAGAGGTTGAGAAGCACCTCTCAAGTAGTTTTTCAATGGAAGTTAGTTTTGGGAGGAGATAGTGTGGTGATCTTAGTTTTAGGGAGCTTGGTTCTTGGAGATGTCATGTTCGGAGTGGAACCTTGATTCAATGAAGACTTTGATTACCAAAGTATCCCTTTCCTTTTGAGTGATATCTTACTCTTGGTGATAATGTGCATAATAGAGCTTGGACTTTGAGAGTTTGTGTAAGAGTGAGCAATAGGATCATGGGCAAAGGGTGGGACTAAGTCCTTCTAGATTCATGATGAGCTTCCAAAAAGCCATCGGAGGTAAACCTGAGTGAGAGTCATCCCGGAGGTCACAGTGCAAGACCTGAAGCGAAGATTGATTCAGGTGGATGTGGAGTCACCTGCGAAGTTGGAGAACCTCACTAACAGATGTGCGCACCATCTGTTCACACGGTGTGATCGTGTTGAGACGCAGCGATTAGAGCAGTTGGTGGCGGCAATGGAGAATCCTGAGGACTCGAAGGATCGAAGAAAGGAGATGTACAAGGCGTTGGGTCGAGATTTCAGGGAAGCCATGGCTCTTCATCGAAAAGAGATCGCGGCAGATGTACAAGAAATGCAGTTAGGAATCGACGCATTCACACAAGCAGCAGAGGTGCGATCTAGCGGCTTAGATCAGAGTAAAAGACTTAGGAGAGAGCGATCCATGTAGGAGACGGTTAGCTTAGCAGTTAGGAGTAGCAGTTAGAACATTCATTATAAAAAGTCGTAGGAAATAAAATGGTGGATCTTTTATCTTTGCAAGTGTCCAATCTGTTGGATTGCAAATTGTAGTCAGGCTAGAACGAGCACTTGAGGAGCTGGTGTCTGCAGACTGACAATGTGACGACTGAAGCGTGTATCCGTGAAGTTATCCGGATATTCGTCCACGAGCTGAGCCTGTGTGTAGCATCAGAAGTACTCTAGAGGGTGTTTTTTCCGAGATGCAAACTTGTAATGAGAGAGATCCCCATCTTGAAGTAAAGCAAACCGCTGAAATCTATTTGATGTGTCTATCAAGTTGGTGATGAGATAGAATTGTGAAGGAATTGAGATGGAATCAGTTGCCTTCTTTGTGAATGCTCTTCGGACTTTGTAGTCCAGAGTTAGAAAGATTTCTAAATGCTTATTTCCCTTCTTCGCTAGTAAGGTTTGATCCCTCATTCCCCTGGGAACGAATCAATCTATACGAATTCGGACTGAATAGTACATACCCGTGCTATTACAGTCTCAAAACTCTATCTCCTCAAGGTGTTCACGCCGGAACTCATGATAATCATCCATCAGCGGACCCTCCAAATGCTAGAATAATCCCTTCCAAGCTATAAACGGACTGAACAACGTAGAGTTGCGCATCTGCTATAAATCACACCATGAGTCAAACTCCTGGATGAAGTCATCCAACTCAATAGTGCCAATCGCATTCGAATATCGTCTAGGACCCTTTGTGGCCCCATAGATATCGTCCATGTCCCACAACAACGGTGTGGGTACACACTCCAAGATATCACCAAGCTCAGCTGCGTCACTATTTGAAACCAAATAAGAGTCTTGTGTGAACCTCAAAGGCCAAGATTGATACCGAACTCCACTACAGGTGCACCCAATGCTAACCCGAGCAATCTCTCCTCCAGAACCTCTAGAGAACTCCACTATGACACTAGTGTATCACCTCCGCAACCGTACAAATTTAGGTCCCCAACTGGAACCGGAAACAGCAACTAGAACCAGAAACTGCAACAGAAGCTACCCGAGACACCACAAAGTGCTAACACAAGGGCAACCTGAAACTTGCCATCACCACAGACACTCACCCAGTCTACAGGTCCGTAAGTCTTGTCTCACTGGGGAGAAACATGGATAGTCTGACTGGTTTGCAAATCCGGCCTCACTATCGACAGCACAAAGGAGCTCCAACACTCCAAACAACAAAGCACAAACACAAACAAAAATGGTGCACAAACAGGAAGTAGAGATGGAGGTATATCAATCACAAGAAACATAAAGAACAATACTCCATCTCAAAAACATCCATCAAAGGGGTCAAACCAACCCAACCCGGACTGACATAGCCTCATAAGGGCATTTAAAAACACAAAAACTCAATTTTGGAGATCTTATGCTCTCTAGATCGATAAACTAACATTGGTAATCTAGCTATATAAGGCGTTGCCTTAACCTAGCCTTTTCCAATTTGCTACCTAATGCAATTTTTTTTTGCAAACAGACACCGTTTGAAACTTCTGCGGGACTATGAAAATCTTCAACTTCGATTTCAGACCCCCAAACCTCAAAATTCCATAATTTGGACACCATCAGCCTTGGGCATGACATCTCTATCCCTGCGCCACATACTTTATATTCTCTATCACCCCAATAAATTTCATATCAAACGGATACTATATGATAATCTGATAGCTTGCTGCTACTATTTTTGACCCAAAAACTTCGAAATACCAAATCTTGGACTTCTAGCACTTCTGTCCGAAATATTTTTCAGCCAATCTCAAATTAATGCTCCAAGACAATTATAAGCATCTACCCACTTTGTCAATTTCTAGCAGCGCTTCTGTCCTCAAAAATTCCTGATTTGGATTTATATTAAAATAGATAATCAAAAAATTTAAAAGCGCATCTCCTTCGAATCGACTCTACTTCTAGATCACCACCATGGGTTGCACTCCATCAACGTCCTGCACATTCATCAGCCAACAGATCGAAGCTACCATGGATCCAAACTCGCCAAAACACCTTCAGCGCTCCAAGAACTAACAGTTCTCACCACAAAATCCAATTTGAGTTTTCGAAGTAATCTTTTCTACTCTCAAAACGTCCACAAGGACACTTTGCTCATAACCATAGCATAAAAAAGAGATTAGAGTCAAGACAAACCCACTTTGTGCTTCAAAGACTCCAGGTTTCCGCACTAGCTACTATCCTCCATAGCCACACTCTCAAAGGCTCAACTTCAAAAACTGCCCTCCAAGGAGCCCTAATTCAACTCTACCCCTAGGACCCCTAACAGCGTTATTGGTCCTAACGGCAGTTCCAGTGCGAACGGTACTAAGTGCACAACCGGCTCTAATTGATGTATCTGCTCCTGCATACGCTAACTACAGATGCCACTACATAAGTCGTGACAACTTCTTCTTCACTAATAGATTTTAGACGTCTAGCTTCTACCCACTTGGTTAGATAATCTGTAGCTATCACAATGAACTTGCCCCAAGGAGTAAGATTCAAGGCTCCTAATTCAAAACACCTCTCGGAGAACCTTTATTCCCAAACCAAATGGAGATCAACGTCCCTTGGGTATACCATCTCTACGCGATAAAGTTGTACAAGAAGCTATACAGGCAGTTATCGAACCCGCTTTTGAACGAAAATTTTTGCCCTCTAGTCATGGGTTCCGTCCAAGCCGGTCTCCTCGTACTGCACTGAGAGAAATAAGAACCAATGGAAGAGTGTAAAAATCTATTCCCCATTTCTCAAAAGGACATAAAATAGGAACTTATGTCAAAGGAAGGGTTTTCATGGACTTTTTAGCAAAAGCTTGATACACATCACAACTCTTGCAAAATTCCAGACAATCTTTGAAAATGCCCTTCCAATGATAGCCTTCATCTAGGATCTTAAATGCAGTTATCTTTTCTGCAAAGTGTCCTTCACATACCGAGCCTTCGTGAAACTGCTTCATAAGTTGAACCAACTCCTCTTTTCCAATAGCCCTTCTAAGTAATCCATCTCCTCCTTGAAGAAACAACACGTCCTCTATGATGGTATAAGGTTCACATCGCTTCACCAATGCATTCCTCTCCTGTGAATGCATGCCTTGGGGAAACTCCCCTTCCGAGATGAAATCCCATATCCCCTTGTATTCTGCCCGTACCTTTGTTATGGTGTCTATCATCAGCAAATCCTCATCTGAAAATGTATACTCCACTGGTTGATCTCCTTCCTCATCAGCCAAGGTCTTCAAATATAGGGGTATACATAGAGGTCACCTCTTTGTTCCTCTAACTAGGGAGTTATATGGAGCTATGGATACCGACTTCGACATGTTTGTGAGAGAGTGCACGAGAGCTTACCTTACTAGGTGCCGGGGGTATCACTTTGTTTAGCTTATTATATAACCTTTTTTAGATAACATGTTTCCATTGCTCCATAAAAAGCACTAGCTAGTGCAATCCATACGAGAGCAATTACTAGCTAGTGCAATCTATACGAAAGCAATCATGTCACGTGATGTTTCTTCGGATGATCATGTTGTTTGTACACCACTTGACCTAGATAGCTCGGATATCTTAGCTGCAATAGTACATATTTCCCATTGCGATGTTATTGGGGCCTATCCCCTTGTTACCCTTTTGATATCATCCATGTACCACTTGATGGGATCTTCTCATCCTTTTTGTTATTTTATTTAGTCGTAATTGAAAAGTATGCCCCAAGATCATCCATAGTCACAATGGATTCAATATGGAGTATTATGTGGCTGAACTTGACTCCTAACCTGAGTGGCCCTTAATCATTACTTCTTAAATGTAACCCAATTCACTACTAAAAATATCCAAACTCCCTATGTTGAGCCATGTTAAATTGAGTTACCAATGGAACCCAAATTGTAATACTCTTGGAATTATGTCATCATTCTGAACTTTAGACCAATTATATGACTGCAAAACTATTCGCATACCCGTAACCTACTGTCCGCTCTCCCTCCTGTAACTCTGATTCGCCAATCACCAAGAGCGAGACGGATTGCAAGACATTAAGCTCCACGACAAGCACATTGAGTCCCCTCTCGTGCCAGATGAATGCCCATGTTATGTTAGTCTTTACATCCGCGACAAGACCATTTGAGGGCATGAATGTGTACGTGTCGACAAGTTACAAGTTACTCTGTCCTGTTCCGAAATCTTTCTACTTAAGTTGCAAACACTTCTGAAAATGTACAGCTCCCCCAACCTCCATCATTTATCATGATTCACGTTGCCTGATAACCAAGTATGTGCCAAGCAGCATGCATCTAGCGTTAACGCTTACAGTGGACTAACCAGATACAGATCACAGATTATCCGAATAACGCTTACAGATTCTCATCCTTTTTGTTATTTTACTTGGCCCTCTTCTTCGACTAACCAGATAACGATTCAGCTCTAACTGACTTCATTGGATTTAACAGGGCATGTATACAGGCCTTTTTTTACCGTTCCAAGCTTCTGGACAATGATGCATTGACGTTGACCTGAGTTCTCAACTGTATGACCAAAGTGCGGACATCAGAAAAATCTAACAGTGAAGAATGCTGTCTCAAGTTTCTTGTGAGAAACCAATATCGAATTTCGTTGCAATCGAGAGCGAATGGAGCCATCTCGACACAGACCTCCCAACTATTTTGGCCATGAGCATTGTGCACATGTTTTCGGACAGTTCACCTCCGTAGAGATCCGGATGTATACTATTAGCTCTAGATATACGTAAATTTGTCCAAAATACGACCAATATCGGGTGCAGCGGGGACCGCAACGCTGTTGATACTGCAAGTGTGCAGATAATCCAAGAGCTTGATTGAACATGCTTCGTGGACAATTCAATCAAGCTTCCCCTAGACCAAATAGAAAAGCCTGGGGGTATAGGACACAAAGTACAAGCGAGGCATTTGGCTTAGCTCCTCTATTGCAAATCATCAGGCCATTTACTTCTCAGCAATCAAACTTCCCGGATCCCTGTTCCTTTTCTGAAACCTATATGTCGCTGATGGCTGAAGAAGGCATGAACATTCATCTCTTCACAGTGACTGCTGTTACTAAGCAATCATGACATTCAGAATGAACAGAGATTGTTTTCTTTCATTTGTGTTGCAGAAGGATTGAACCTTCTGTTCGTGGAAAAATTATTGTTGCAGAAGTTGGAATTAACTCAGAAGTCAAATGATCCATCTCCTACTGCATCTTGACAGTGCAAACAGCGCTTCGGTATAAACATCCATATCGATAGTTTTTTATATGATCGACACTGAAAAGGAGAATATATTGATGCAATCTAACAATTTCCTACTGCATGCAATACTCTCTGTAGGAGGGGAAATCTGAGAACCATCCGAGCCATCACTTCACAGCTGAATATGACATTCTATTGCGATCTTGAATCCTCTTCCTTCAAGCGATTCAAGGGCAAAGTACAAGAAGACATATATTCCAAAATGAAAGCCAAAATCCTAGAATTATTACTTTAGCTGGTTCGAGATGTTCATTTGCGTTCTTTCTATATCTCGTCACGGCGGTTGTTCGGGGCTCACCTCTGAAAATCGTAGAACTTGACGAGTTAGTGAACGCGGAACTGGTAGTGGCTCCAGGCTCGCTTCGTCTACACTTCCATGACTGCCTGGTGAGGATAAGAGGTTTTGTTTTACAAGAAGCAATCATGAAATACACAAGGTTGGTCCTCTGCCGAAACTGAATACAAGAGGAGTTTTTAGTGCAGCTGACATATGTGCAATGATTGTGAATGTATTCAGCAGGTTAAGAGTACTTCTTGCGTTTACATTGAAGAGATATATCAGAGAGTTGTTACAATGATAGTAGTTCTGATCGATCAGTGATCGTCGATTGCGCCTCTGACTCGGCAGAGAAAGATGCACTTTGGCTATCTAAGATGATTCCCAGAAGTTAACATAATCTAGGCTGTAACAGTTGTTGAAAATCCCTGCCCTTGTGTATTTTCATGTTGATATACCCTTGCTTTGGCAGCCCGTGATGCCGTGGTGAAGGTCGATACCTTCAATCTCTCCATTCTTTAATTCAAAAGGTCAATGGCGTGCGCAATTATTGTTGCTTTAGTGCACATCATCTGGTGTCTATGACACATGAGGAAACATATTCACATTATCTGATTTCATGGTTGGATTAATCACATCAATGTACACTATTATTTTATGTGTGAAATTTACATGGAGGATTAATTTAAAATAGGTGAGTATGGAAGATCAGATTGATGATTTTTTACATGTCTAAAGATATTTAAGTATATTAGATTTCAGTTAGGTGTACATGATTTACAAAATTTCATTAAAGATATGTATATATCAAATTACAGACAGGTCAACCTTGAGGAGGTATCTTGATATATTCCATGTACGTACTTATTGTTCGATAGTGCATATATGGCAATGTGCCACATGGACAATTTAAGACCTTCAACATCTTTAGATTTGCTTTATTCTTTGTAAGTTTGATATGTTTAGAGGTAGGGTCATCCTCCCTTCAAATTTTGAATTTTGCCTCAAAGTGCTCCAATCTGTGCTTGCATGTATATCTTAAATTAAACTGCGAAGCTCGATATCAGCCAAAGCCATGCTGAAGAAATGTAAGAATCAAGCTACTCACAGACATCTCTTGGTCATGATCAACTGGAAGTGGAACCATGTCCGAGCTCCAAATGAGAAGTGGTTGATGGAGAAGAATCCACTGACCAGCAAAGCCTGACAGATTTCTATCAGGCCCAAAATGAACAGCATCACGGTCTTACTCACAGCGGATCCATGTAAAACGTAAACCTCCACAACATGCATACTAAATCACCTCTGGTGCCAGAGATTCTGCCCCTGTTTAATGTGTTCGTGATCCTGTACATCCACGACGAGCCCACTTAATGTTCGCCAGTTACTTCGTCCTGTCGACGTAATTTTTCAGCTTACCATGCGAAGACTTCTGATAACTTCCACTCACAGGCAACAACAACCTGATCCCGAAATCACGAGGCAACAGTAAGCAGTATACATTGCATTCGAATAATACTAATATTGGACGAACACGATTCAGCTGCCAAGGTTCATATATACAAAGCACTGGACCCGGAGTTCGTTACCGGGTCCAGTGCTTGACAATGAACGCTTCCTTTTTACTTCCTGGAGAGGAATTTAGAGCCATTGGAGCTACCTTGATTCAGACCTTCTAGCTACTTTGACTTGGACAGAGATTTCAATATCGACTATTAGCTCTAGCTGGTTCGTCCCAAATTTAAACAGAATGAGCTGTAACTGGAACCATCAAGCTATTCAGACATCAAGGATAGCACGCAGACAATCCGAACAGCTGACTGAACAGACTTCCTGCACACTTCTTTCAAGCTTCCCAAGAGGAAGAGAGCGAAGGGCCTGGAAGTATAAGATGCCGCTCGTGGAAGATACAAAACACAAGTATTTCGCAACGTTCGCTGGATCGAATTCGTCAGGTCAGAACTTTCTCAGTAGTCAAGTTTCTGGATGATAGAGCTTTATTTGAAAAGTTGCATGTTCATGCATTTCTGAGGGAAGAAATTCATAATGATCTCTCACAGTGATTGTGAGTAAAAAGCACTCGTCGCATTCAGATGAGCAGGTAGGGAATAAATTTTTGAAGTTTAATTTGGCTCGCTAGTCAAGCCAAGCGTTCTCTCTGTCTGTCTCTCTTTCTTGATACTGTTTTCTGGTTTCAAACTTTTACGAGTTTCGGCACAGATTATCGGAGTTAAGCCTAAGTTAAGTTCTTATGTAGTCTGAACAGTTTGGTACCATATTAGACTAACATGCAAATCTTGTTCCAACGCTTAGATTTTGAGACTTTGCCTGATTTTGAGAAGGAACTGAGTTTTCTTCTAGATCTGTCCAGGATATGTTTTGCACAATGTTGGAAGGAATTAGTCTCATAATCCATTCCATGCTGCATTATGTATGAACAGACTATAAGTTTGTGATTATTATAGTTGATATTAGAAACGTGAAAGTCGCAACCAAATTTAACATTTCTTACGCAATACCGTCTGCAGAAAGGTTCAATCTGAGAAGCTTTCGATCCAGCTTTTGAGAAGTGAAAACGTGACTGTATTCCAAGAAGATTCACTGTTAAGAGCAAAGCAGTCGAAGTCATCGAGTCCAAACTCAAACCTTACATCGTTCAAGCATGGCTTTAGCCGGTTCGAGATGTGCCCTTATATTTTCTACAATTCTTTTTATGGCAGCTGTCGCCTCTGGGGCTAAGCTGTCAAAATACCATTACTATAAGACGTGCCCCAAACTGGAAACGGTCGTCCGGAACAAAGTTGACGAGATAGTCAATGCGGATCTAGGAATGGCCCCAGGCTTACTTCGACTGCATTTTCATGACTGCTTCGTGAGGGTAAGCAAATTCCTATTTCTCTAACATGTCTCCTTGTAATGGACGATCAATGTACATAGATTATAGAATCTTCTCCAGCCCCCTGCTTGAACTGTATGTAGGTGAAGTTTTTTTTGATTGCAAATGTATTCGCAGGCTAGTAGAACTTCTGGTATAGAAACTTTACTCTAATGTCAGAGTGCTGTTCAAATGCTCAGGGTTGTGATGGATCCGTACTCCTCGATTCAGCCTCCAACTCGGCAGAGAAAGATGCACCACCAAACTTTGGCTCGCTCAGAGGATTCGCCGAAGTTGACGCAATCAAGGCCACAGTTGAAAGCGCCTGCCCTGGTGTGGTTTCATGTGCAGATATCCTGGCTTTGGCAGCCCGGGATGCTGTAGTGAAGGTCGATATCTTCCTTTATCTCTCTCTCACCCTTCTTTTGCATTATCAAATGCATTGGTATGAGACCTCATGAATCTGTTATAATTGTGATGTATCATCATTTCCGTCTAGCCGAAATGATGTTAATCATCCCCACTTTGCACATTTCTTGGGCAGGTTGGAGGCAAGTATTGGTCCGTGCCTCTTGGACGCAAGGATGGCTTCACGTCTTCTCTGGTCGAAGCCAACACTAGTCTGCCCTCTCCATTCATGACCTTCCCTCAGCTTGTGCAAAACTTCGCTGCTGTGGGACTCAACGCCAAGGATATGGTCATTCTTTCAGGTACCTTAGTTGAATTGCATGGCCGAGGAAGTGTAGGAGTGTACACCTTTTTTGTTTTTAAGTCTGTTTTTAAGTGTAGGAATTTCCACGCTCGGTGAAGATTGCATGAGTCTGAACGTCTCCTTAAGAGCTGAGCTCATACATATACATTTGTATCGTTGCAGGTGGGCACACGATTGGCCAGGCTCACTGTGCTGTGGTTATTCCTCGTCTGTACAACTTCAACGGTGTGGCCGGAGCCACCGATCCATCGCTGGATCCCAAATTTGCCAACTTCCTCAGAACCCTGTGCCCTTCAGACGAGCCTTTGACCTTTGTTGGACAAATGGATGCCACCAACGGCACATTCGACAACAAGTACTTCAAAGCGGTGAAGAGCCGCAGGGGACTGTTCTCATCAGATGCTGCCCTCATCACCAACTCTTTCGGTCGCAGGGTTGTGAACATTGCAGCCAAGTACCCCGGCAGTTTCATGAAGGACTTCGGAAAGTCGATGGTGAAAATGGGCAAGATTGGTGTGCTGACTGGATCTGCAGGAGAGATCAGGCAAGTGTGCTCTGCTGTCAACAGCAGTTAAACATACTTATTTCTCAGTAGACAAGTAGACAACTCCTTGGCACTGATTGCGACCGCTTTATTTCATGAATTGTCTACTATTCATTAACAGGATTCCATATAGGAATGATTAAATTAAATGAGCCTTAAGCATGAGCTTAGACATTATCTTACTTAGCACTTAGATCACAATTGTATCTACAAAGTGCTTAGATCACAATTGTATCTTCAAAGTGATTAGTCCACATTCTTTATACCATGCGATTCAATTGCAAGCGGCGAGATCGAAATAAACCTCTGTGAAGACCTTCTTTAACATCATCAGTGTCACAGTAGCACAGTAGCTTAAGTGATGTATGTCTGTACAAGAGCACACCGTCACAATCCGTACACTCCACGCATGATTGCACAAAATGTGCTCTATTATCAAAGTCAAGGAATGAATATAGTGGAAAATGCCTTGTCAAGATATGATTTCAGCCTGGGAACACCTTACTTTTACAAATGACCGAGTAGAAACCCCAAAACGCGAGAAACCTCATTGTGTCCCATTACTGTGTTTTTTTAGATAGTACTCAACTGAGTGGTGGTTTAGGTTGTTTCTCTCTCTTTGACAACATGGCTTTTGAAGCAATGTTGGCGACCTTGATACTGAAAATGCGCAACCTGCTTGTAGAATATCACGCTCTAATGTTATCTCAAGCGTAGCAGTGAAGTTGACTTCGATCAGCCTGATGTAGCGCTACACCGGAAGTTATCTATGGCGGAGCATTATTCATGAATATTTGTTTATCTACAGAAGTTTTTTGACATTGTTTGGGTGGATTGGTGTACCCTACATCAAGTTAGATGTCAAAAGTCAACTCGAATGTTCAAACATTAAATTGTACTCCTGAAATTTTACATCTCTGAGCATCATGCTGTTGATATTACCACCATACATCGACAGTGTAACCATTTACTATCCTCATGCTCTATAATAATGATGTCTTGATTTCATGAATGAGTCATGATTGTAAAGGCTAAATAGAGTTGATTACTTATACGCAAGGGTATTTGGAGATTCTTGACATGAACTTATGTTAAGATAAACAAAGTTCAAACTTGAGTTTTAAATAAAGTTTCGAATGTTATGGTTTTTTTAAACTTCGCTCGCTTTTTATTTATCTCACCATTTTGAGAAAAGAAAATTTTCTAACACTACTTTCTAAGCAAGGATACTAAAAAGCATTCATCAAAGGTTTTGTGTTTTGTAAGAAAAGATAGTTCAACTTAACAAACATATTCGCAAACTATATATAATACAATAATCATTTAACTTTTATTAAGGAACAAAAGATTTTAAATTCCAAATTTTTTTTTGTGATGAGCGAATTTCAAATCCTTGTTGTGGGTTTAATATTAAACCATATATGGATTAACACATATAAACTATCACAAAAATAATAAGATCACGCTAGAAGGAGTTGACACCATCCTGCCAAGGGTTGGAATAGCATGATGAAGCATCGTAAGAAATCTTCATCAAATAAAACCTGTAACTATTAAAAAAAAATTTGAAGATACTCACATTTTGGATGTGATATAAAGTATGTCAAGTTCAAATGAAATATGACATCTTTTGGGGTCAGTGTCCACACTTCGAAGCTTGAGATGAAATAAGTATATGCCGACCAAGGGGTAAAGATCCACTATGATGGGGTTTCACTATGATAGTAATAAGATAACATGTTAAAAAATTCCTTGTAAATGAGTGCCCTAGACTATGTGATTTGCAATCATGAGCAACAGTCTAGACTCTAGCGTATCATCTGAATGGTGCCCAAGATCAATATAAAGTGGAACTAAATATTCTAACGAGACTAATACAAAAACAAGTAGACCATAATTTGTCATACAGCAACAAAAAAAAACCTGAATGTCTGAACTAGCAACATCATAGGAAGTAATCCTAAGAATAAGAATTTAACCTAACCATGAATAATTTACACACATCTAAAGATCCTCAACTTGATGAGTGGGTCTTAGCAGTTTATAACCAGCATGCAAGTCAACGGAAGCCGATGTTAGTCACCATCAACCACATTGCTCCCGACTCCTCTATATCTCCACATATGATGTTTGTTTCTGACCCATCAAAAGTTCATGTTTTTTAGAACTAGGTTCAGGATAATAAATTATGTCAATGTAAAACCTTCTAGATATCTATAATTTGAAATGTATGCCAATGACACAATAGCTCTTATAGATAAAAACTTCAACTTTTCCAAAAAATGGTTATCTTGACTTTCCTTATTTTTTACTAGTATTTTATTGATTTCACTTTATGAGTATCCTGAAATCTAGGGGCAAGATTGACTTGATACACCAAAGTCATAAGAAAGATAATTGGATTCTAGAAGATCCAAGTGAACTAATTGCATGTTGTCATGTAACCATTTCCATTGAGAATTATGATATGTACCTTAATTAAACTTGGTAAGAAAGAGTTGTATGTTAATTACTTTCCGATAATAGAGTAAAATTCTAAGTAGTATAAATAGAAAAGTAGAGAATCAACTCTCAAATTATGTTGAAAAAATACTTTGAATATCAATGAAGGATGCTTACCTGTTTGACTTATATGAGAGTCTTTGTGAGATTATTTAGTTAAGAGAATTGTCACAAGAGTATGAAGTTTGAAATTTGAGAGTTGTTTGATAGTGCAGCATGGCTATAGTCACATGGTTATAGTCATAAGGATGAAAAATGTCCTTCAAGATTCATGATGAGCTCCAAAGAAGTCATCGAAGGTTAATCTCAATGAGACTTAGTCCGAAGATCATAGAACCCTCCGTACAACATAATGATATGGACATCATTATTGCTGCACAATAATACATGCATTCTAGAAGTTGAAAATCATAGTTGAAAAAGTAGGATTAACAATTTTTTGTTGTTTTGTGACAAAAAAAGTATAAAAAGAGTATCGAGAAAATTCATGTGGTCATTTTGATGAAAGGTTGAGGAGCTAAAGAGTGTGAATAGTGTGATTGAGCTTGCATGAGATTTGGATGAGAAGTTATCCAAGAGCTTTTATATTTTTTTTCAAGATGTCTCACAAGGACTCATAGTCATCTTTGGCTCCTAGCGTTGTCTACTTAACTTTTTCTCCTTAACCATTTTGAAGTCATAGATTCACTGTGCCAGTAGAAACGTTGAACATTTTACATGAACTTTGGTGCAAAATAAACTTTGGCGATCATTGAAGCTTTCTCCAAATTTTGAATGAGCTTCTGATGTTTCTCCTTCTAAACCATCTGGCTAAGTCTAACTCTATTTTTGAGAATGTTGCCTACACTTCGAAGGAGAGTGTTGAAATTGAGCCAAGGCAGTTCATATGATTTATTTCTTGAAGTAATAGTGATACACATATCACTTCTCCAACCTTTTCATGTGATGAGCCACTTGCAGCATCCTCTGCTTCTTAGGGTCATTGTATCCGCTATCAAATGAAGAGGGTGGTCATGATTAAAAAAACATGTACTTTGTGCAATAAACAAGAAGGGTTTGAACTTACAACATCAAAGGAGGAGTCCAACATAGACATGGAATTCGTAGAAATTCAATCCACATACATATTTCAAATGACGTAGCAAGGAGATTATTTTGTGATAAAAGGAGCATGACAAATTGAAAGAGGAGATAGAATCATGTCTCAGCTCATCAATTGAGAATTGCATGGAATTCTCATATAGTTTTATGAATGAAGAGTATTGTGACAACTAAGAGACGAGTGGGGATGTTTTTCATTCCACAAAAATTAGAAGGTTGTAACAACAAGGTTGCACAAAGGATGGTGAAGCGTGATGAGATTCTTAGTTCATTGGCTCAAGTGCTAGGTGCTAGTAGGTTGTTGGCGATCACCAAGGACACTAGAGGATTTTAACTTATTGCTATTAGAGAGAATTTTCAGTATTTGGATAGTCGTAGCAACGTTATTCAACTTCGTATACCTTTCCAAAAGCATCTTTCTCTTCAACAGTTTGGAGTTTTGACGTGGAGAGGTTGATAGTTTGTCACTTTTGGGGTTATAGCCCTTCTTGATTTGCATCTTGATTGGATAGTGATGTGTTAAATAGCAGTGCATATTTAGTCATCTTTAGGAAGTTACAAGACATAGGAGGGACACTTGCGAGTTTCGTTCCGTATACTAGACTATACTATGGAGCCTACACTTCATTTGTGATCAGCACAACAGACAATAGGAGGAGTCACTATTCAAGAGTCATTGATATGTACACGTCAAAGATATCTTTTAGGAGGACCGTTATTTGCTATAGTACACTATCATGCTTTTTTAGAGATCATCACGTGAGCACCCGGTTGTGTTTTTTCATCTTTGGCAGATGACAAAGATATTATCGGACCTTCAAGTCACATTGTGACTACCTTTGATCATCTTGTGATCCAACTCATTCTCATCAAACTTAGGCTCAAGGTATCAAAGTGCAAGATTTGGTTTCCATTGCAACTTTCTCCTCATTTTCAGGTTCATGAGGATTGTTATCTTACTATAGATGGATTTAGGATTTTGAAAGTGCCATTGGCTACTCATGATTTTGTGACACACTATCTTGATGAGGCTTTATCATAAGATCTTTTGCGCACGGATGACCTACCATACTTGGGAGACAGTCAAGAGGCACATGACATTTTTTCTTTGTGTATTTTATGACACCCATCATATCTCATCTAGACAGTACAACCTTGTTCTTCTTTCATGACTCAGCTTGTTGATTTAGATAAAATTAAATTCTTCACATTATCCCATGGATAATGTGAAGAAAAATGCTTGAGCCCTTGGATAAAGAAGAACTCTCCTAGCCCTCATATGAGTTGATAGTATCTCTTTCTCCTCCTCACCACTACACATTTGAAATCATTACAATCAGTAAACTCCACCAGAAGAAGATTACGGTATTTAACAATTGGACTGTTAACTCTTTCCAAAGCTTTACAGATAATTGCTCTACAATGTTTTTGTACTCTCTAATAAATTTCGTATGTTTTTCTACTCCAGATCTCTCAGCATAACTATCGGATTATACATTGTATCACAAGAAACCTGTGTACTAAAACCATCATAAATCTCAATCCTTCATTCCAATTGCTCTCAAATTTCATATGCTCATTCAGAGTTTTTGCATGACTATTTTGCATAGTGAGTATGACTTGAAACTCATTGGAAAATGGGAGATTAAGCTCTTTGGAGGATCTGAATGTCTAACATACCTCAAGGATTGGACTATTCTTCCATGTATCCCTCTGTCATAATATTTATGTTCATTGCAAAGATTTTACTCTCGTTCATTCTAATGGAGTCTCTTACGAAGTCCTCCACTATTTGGCCCTTGTGCATATTCATACAAGTCGTCCTTGAGGATTTAATGTGAAGATAAACTTTCTCATGAATTCATCCTTAATCAAATCTATCTTGAATCCATTTGTAACCTTCCGCTCTCAAGGTTTGAACCACTTCTCTTCATCAAAGTTTTAATCTAGTATGAAACGTATATTGAATCTAGTCCAATGCATCCTTCTCAGTCTTGTTATTACAAACAATCACCTTTATCTATGTTATCGAACCCTTGTACTAACTTGTTAATTCCATCTTCCTTATGGCAGCTTTTTGGTATGCAACTTGATTATCTACTTCATTGCCTACTCTGTTTGAACCTTCTTCTGCATGATTGCTTGTTGATAATTCTCTCAATAGTCTCATGTTAGCAATGCCCATCTTCGACTTTGATGCCAATCAAAACTAAATGCGGCACAAAATATCCGAGTTGAATATAAGATGTTTTCATTGATCATATATATGTATGCACGATATTTCCTTAACCAGCATATACTACCATATATACTAATTTAGGAAAATTTCATCACGTAGTACATGATGAAATTTGTCAAGTACTAAATATATAGCAGAAAATATAGTAAGACCCCATCAAGCCTCACATGGATGAAACCAAAGAAGTAAAAATACTATACAATAACCTTAAGAAATTGATACTTGTTGACACCTAGATTTTCCTACAATCTCACGTATATGTTGAAGTCGGTGTCCATAGTTCTACATAACTCCAAAGCTAGAGGAACAAAAAGGTGACATCTCTCCATACCAAATGGTTAGGATGGGACAAAGCCCAATATGATCACAATGAGAAATATATCCTATTGCTCCTAAGATATCCAAATTTCTAGCTCAAATGGGCTACATATTACAATTGCCACCAGAACATATGTCTCAAGATTTGGGAGAGGTTTTGCTCCCGAGAAGACAGAAAAGTAGGCGAATCTCGAAATACAGGCACATGAACTATGCGGGTAAATAGATGTTTAGTTTGTAAACAAACTAGACATACTGGAAAAAAATGCATACAAGAGTTGAACCTAGATAGTTAGACCAAGCCTGATGTAGTACAAGCCACAACACAAGTGGTGGAAGGATTACCTGTAACTTAACTGAAAAATACTTTTGTCTATGATACACTTGGTTTGGGATCGAGAGTACCAACTTCTTCTTCTCCATCCTTAGGAATTTTAGACATAGGCTATGTGTTTGAAGATGATAAAGGGGCATAATTAGACTCTAAAGACTCTGTATTCTCCGACTTTGAAGAATTTGATTACATGAGATAATTCGGCCATCAACCCATGTTATGTTGCCATCAGTATAAATAAGTCATTTTGTTATGTATAAAAAATTCCTTCTATGTATATAAGCATCCATCATTTTTAGTTGAAATGATATTCCATCATGAAATACCTCTCATGGATGATTGAACTTGCACATTCCCTCCCTCCTCCTTTTTTAGGCCTTCAATAGGTGATTGAGCTTTCTAATTCCCTCTTTTCTCTCTCCATAGGATTTCAATGGATGATTGAGCTCGTGAATTCTCTCCTTCCTCTTTCCATAGGCCTTCAATGGGTAATTTAGCTCGTGAATTTCCTCCTCCTTCCCTTCCTAGGCTTTCAATGGGTGATTGAGCTCGTGAATTTCCTCCTTCCTCCCTCCGTACGTCTTCAATGGGTGACTAACTCACACATTTGGCTGTCTTCTGTCTGATCTATTACTTCTTGGATGATTGAACTTGCACTTTCCTTCCTAACTCCCTCCCCAAGTCTTCAATGAGAGACTGACCTCATGATTTTCCTCAATCCTTCCTCCCTAGGCATTCAATTTATGACTAAACTCACACATTCTCTCTTTACGCCATCCCTAGGCCTTCTTCGATGACATAACTTGCAAAATTCATCCCTTGTTCCCTCCTTTGGCCTTGTATAGGTGACAAATTTCATGACTTATCTAAACCCTCCCTCTGACTATTTATATTGAACTAAAATGTCAATTCTTCAAGGACTCTCGGATGGTGAAACATTATTTTTGTTCATTGTTTGTCATAATGTTCATCATGTCGTGATCTAGCATTACATGTTACGGAGCCCTTTGTGAAGTAAAAAAAGTAGGAATTTCTAGGATTACTTGATTGCTACCGTCTATTTTAACAATAAATTGTCAAGAGACCAAAAATATATTTTTTGTTATAGTTTCTAGCTACTTTTTTACTGAGGCTATTAGGTATTTTCAGCGCTTCCGGAATGCAAAGGGCTGAAAGTAGCTAATCTGTTGTGAGGGTGGAGTCTGATAAGGTTGACTTAAAATTATTAAGATTGGTTGCAATCTATCTATATTGTAGATCGTCTAACACCACTCTAAAAAGATTCAAGTATTAAATTTTTAAGTCCTCTTGAGCCTCTATTGACTTTTTCAGTTGCTGACCTCTTGTTGCTTTCTCTATTGCATCTACATTCATAGTAGACCACATCTGTATTTTGAAAGACTTTGAATTCAGATACATGAGAGCATCTTACCTCTATATATTGCGTTTCAAGAGTGTTGAGCACATATATTGTCTATAATGCATGCCAATATGCAACCATTTGCATCCCTCATAGATGAGCATGAGCCTAATGCTCAAATGCTTATAGCGGAATATTACTACCGTCATGTTTCAATGACATTTTGGGCTAGTAATTTTCTTTCATGATTGGATTCTAGAGTTTGATTGTAACCCTATTCCATAAGCTTGGTTCACATCTAGGATGTTGTGGTGCATGAACTTGATTCTAAGCTAGGATCAAGTTCACTTCTTTTGTCTATTGCCATACCTTACACATTCCTTCCATAAGATGAATTTTAATTCAATAAGTAGTTATCTATATAGATGCACCAAGAGCTGAGAGCCTACAACAACACATGATATTTTCAAGGTTATACATTGCTTCTATAAAGCGTAACTGAATGCTATATGTGATCATCTATGTAAATGCATCAAGACAGCAAAGCCTAAATATGCAAATGATCTTATTAACGATATAATTTTTACAACTTTATATTCCTTTGGTTTTCACATCGAAAAGAAGGAGAATGATTTTATGTTGAAAACATTATCAAGAGTTTTTTCACATAGTAGATGCAACATATACTTCAGCAACAAGGGGATGGCTTACATTGTGGATGTCATAATTAGTGATCTTGTTGTGAGACATATGTCATACCGGCATTGGTCTGACAAGTTTACAAATTTCAGTATGAATCTTAGTGTGGCCATGGAACAGGTTAACGGCTTGGAGCATCTTTTATACAATCCAATTTGGGATATTGAGATTGGTACCAAACTGACACAAGAAGAAAGACATAGAGTGTGGAAGTTTCTAAGAAGTTTTAGAACTATTTTTCCTTCAATATGAAGGATTTAGGCTACTTAAAGGTACTTGGTATGCTGATTGACTTGAAAATTATTGCAATAGTCTTCTGTCGTCGTTATTAATACAATCATATTGAGAGAGATTTGATCCAAAGTAGGTATCAAGATCTTCTTCAAGCTGGATTAGTGAAGATATCATATGGAGTACATGTCTCTATTGTGATGATGCTAGTCAAGAAGTAAATACATGATAATTATATAAATAGATGCAAGTATGATGACTACTGATCTATCAATTGACAAACAAAATCTGATCAATATGCTATGCCTAAATCTAAGGAGATGTTTGATGTGATTCAACATGCAAAGGTTTTGAGTAATTTTGATTTACAAGTATGATATCATCATTTGCAAATTTAAGATGAATATAACACCAAAACTATCTTTTGGATAATTGATTCTTATGGCAAGGATGTGTTGTATCTATGAAGGTTCTTATCATTTGGGTTGAAGAATTCACTTACTAAGTTACCGACAATGATGGATAAGATTCTAGCTAAACTTAATTATGTTTGAGGCTACATTTATGATATCTAGTACATAGTATTACAATGGGCATGAAAAACAACTACAAGAAATATTTGAGAGATTGATAAGTCATGGGCTTCAAGTTACATTTCAGAATGTGGGAGTTCTTTCATGAGCAAGTGGATTACTTGGATCATATCATATACCTACGACGATGGGAGTTTAGTAACCAAGGTAAAGTCATGGAGAGAGTGTTGGTATGTCTTGCAGTTGACTCGGATCAAGGTAAAGCTATATTTGGTTAGGGATGATCAAACTACTGTTCTTGATGTTGTGATTATATTCCTACACATGACACAGTTTTGGAGGGGTGATTACACATACTTTATATGGACAACTAGCAGAGTAATAGAAGCCAAGGTCTGCAAGTATAGAAGTATGCAAAGAATTCACCTCTTGGTTCCTCTGGCCTTGGATTTATATGGAGCTATGGACGTCAACTTTGACATGTTCGTGAGAGAATGCACTATCACTTTCTTTATGATATTGTGTAACATATTTTAGGCACAGTATATCCATTGATTTACAGAAATCACTTGCTGGTGCAATCTATAAGAAAACAATCATGCAAATTGATGCTTCTTGGGATGCTGTAGTAGTATATGGCCCGGTGTCGTGTTGTGACGCGGCTACTATGAGAAGATGATGACATGTGTCATCTTCAGAGCTGTTGTCATGACGGCGATACTTTAGTTTAGGGTAAGAGATGGCATTGTAAGGCTATAAAGAGCTAGGGAGATCTAGACACATCACCTTGCTGACTAAGGAGCTTATCTGATTGAAGTGGAGTCGACGTAGGACATGGATAGGGGACAATATGAACCTCCAGATGTACCATTGTCGAGTCTATTTGTGACCAACATCCGGTGTCTTCATCGTGATCGCTTTTGGGTATACTTAGCCGGTTTCAAGTTGTCATTTTAACTCTTATTAGTGACAACTCATAATGTGTATAGGATGTCTAAGTAATGTGTTTAGAATAGTTGTAAAACTCTAAGTAAAAATGGAGCTAATTTGGCCACCCTAGAGGTCAAAGTAGTATTCTCCATTCCCATTGGTCTAGGAGTTTTGGCCAATGAGGGCACTAGGGTAACTTTTCAAGGTTTTGAGGGATTTTGGAGACCTTCCAGGTGGACATTTGAAGATATGAGGATAGGGTTGGAAATCTGATGGGATGTGCTACAACGAGGGCTCAAGAATGGATGGATTTGAAGGATTTGTCACTCTGAAACGGTGATTCAAAGTTAGAGAGAGAAATTTAGGCCTTTGAGTGTATTTGGATTGTTTATGAGAATCTTACAAGGGTTTTGGGAGATCTGAGTCAAGTGAGATAAATTTTACGACTCGGGCTTGTGTTTTGATTGAAGTTTTTGACTCGATTAGACGAGTTTTGAGTATGGAGTGATAGGTTGAAGTTTGTGTATATAGTTGGAGTTGCAAGATTGCAGTGACTATCACAAAGTTAGTACATCGATCATATCTTTTGATATCAAAAAGTTATGTCATAAAACTTTCCAGATTTGAAGTTCGGATAATGAGTGACCTTCTCATGAAATTAGAGAGCAATTGAAGTCAAGGATTGGGAGGTGTTATGGGTTTTGTACACAGGGGTCTGCATATCGCCTTGTGATACAGTGTGGAAATCAACAATTTTTCTGAGAGGTCTAGAAGAGAAAAACATTAAAAACTTTTCTAAGTGATTGAAAGGGTCGTGAAGCAATTTTTTGTGAAGTTTAATTGAGAGTTATAGGTCAAATATCATAATCTTCTTCCGCTGAAGTTTTACCGGTTGTAATATGGAGTGCTGAGGAGAAGAAGAAGAGATTCTCAACTCACACAAGGTTCTAGAGGGTTCTTCTATAGCCAGGCGCTCGAGCGTTCTCAGAGCAAAGAATTGTCCTATGCGACATCGATGTCTCATGGACATTTGGATAGATGATGGATTAAGTTGGACCGGTGATCATGGGAGCTACTACATTAGGATCCACACACCCTATCGCTTTTGCTTCAAAAGAGAATGTTTTTCCATGCATAGCAAGCATCTCTTTGAAACACCTTTCCTCATTTGTAAGAAGGAAACCATCAAATCCAACCTTCAACTCCTTCATAGTGGTTTCAGTAAACTTGTGTCCCATTTTACTAGGATCCCTCAAGTAACTTTCTTTGTTCGCTTGCTGCAGTTGTTCCTTTGAGTCATTTGGTAAAGGAGCAGCTATCGGTTTTACCTTCTTATCAATCATTTTATATCTAGTCTCCACTCGAACCTCGAGTGCTTGGAACATCTCAATAGTGGAGTAGAGCTCTCTAGAGTGAACCTCCACTATCTTGTCTTCATCCCAAATCCAATCTCCATCATCTCCTTCAACGGATGTCCCAAACCAAACTCCTCATAAACTCCTGATATATATTCACCTTCCTCAAGAAGCTTCAAATCTGCAAGGTCTTCTTCATATCTATGCTATTTTCCTTCCCCCATCTTTTTAAATAAACAACCTCTTTGTATGTAGCATTCCCATCACGCAAAAACTCCATCAACCCTGTACAAAAGGTAGCTTTCTCTTGCATAGGCGAGAGTACCTTTTCCTCCGTACCACTATATCCTCTCTCTACATCGGTACTGCTCCAAAATCCTCAAAATCTTCAGATTTTGGGAAAGCTGCCTCTCTCAACCGTGCTTTGTTTCTCTCATGATTTGCTGAAATTGTTAGAAATTGCACCAACCGCTTCCCATCTTGGCAGCGTGCATACGCCGATCCATCATCAAGCACTCTTGTCTCCATACTCAATGCTATGATGTAAGGCTGACCAAGAATCAATGGGTATGATGTAGAGTCTTGCACGAAAAAATTCTACTCAGTTACTACATCCCCAACCTTCACCGGAATATCAGGGCACGCTCCATACAAGCCCCCTCGAGTATTGTTGGCTGCCTTAATCACCCAACCATGATTGGTGTCTATGGGCCACTTCCCCTTCTTGTAGAGCTCTCTCGACATTATATTGATCTTCGATCCATGATCAATTAATGCTAACACCGGTTCATTGAGATCTCCTAGCTTCACAAGGGTTTCAGTAGTCGCCCTTGCCCAATGCGATCGGGTGTAGTGGCTAGACACCTTCACACCTTCTTCTTTTGCCTCATCCTCAAAGTGGACCTTCTGAGATTTCAATCCACAACACTCTACCATCACATCTTCTTCATCCCTTGATACCTTTGTACCCATAGCATGAAGTAGAGTAGTCTTATTGGAAATCTGCCGTTTCCTCTTGATGATATCAATGATAACATCATGAAACTCTCTCTTTGCTATTCCAAGTATCTCCCTCAAGGTAAACTCTAACTTGGCATTCTAAATCATCTCCTCCAAGACTCCCTTCAAATCTGTTGCCGCCTCAATATCAGATTGTAGTTTGTAAGCTGTTACCTTCCCCTTGTCCTTCTCACCCCCTTTGGTTCTTTCCTTAGACCTCGAGGGATCAGCTTCCTCCAAAGCGTGATCAGGTGAGAGATGTTGAGAAATCGACTCTTCAGGAATGACTCCAAGTAGAGGACATCAACCCGAAGGGACAAGAGAGAGTGTACAGGAATGAGATGAGGAAGGTTTTGCCTACCCTTGTATATATATAGGGTGAGTACAAGGAAACCCTAATTTCGGATTAGCGCTAAACAGATCTGTACCATAGGTACGTAACAACCCTATATCAACTCAATGAGCTTGGGATATTAACACTCCCCTTCAAGCTCAAATGTACATCCTGAACTCCTAGACAATGTCGAAATGTAGCAAACGACTCTCTAGGCAAAGCTTTGGTGAAGATATCTGCAACCTGATCTCCTGTATGTATATATCTAAGATCTACTACACCTGAAAGGACCTTCTCCCTAACAAAGTGATAGTGCACCTCAATGTGCTTTTACCTAGCATGAAAAATAGGATTGTTAGCTAACATCATGCTGCTAATGTTATCAGCTAGGATAATTGTAGGACTAGCATAATCTACTCCAATATCAGAAAGCAAGGAACGAAGCCAAACTGCTTCACAAGTGGCATTCATAGCACCACGATACTCTGCCTCTATGGAAGACAGTGCCACGGTCGGTTGCTTCTTAGAAGCCCAGTTCACAGCCGTACTCCCAAGTCCAAACGCATATCCAGACGTGGATCTCCTACCAGAAATGTCTCCTGCTCAATCAGCATTGGTGTACCCATGCAGGTTTAGCTTACCTCCAAATCTGTATCGAAGTCCAAAATGAAATGTGGACTTCACATAGCGGAGAATCCGCTTAACCGCCATCATATGCGGTACCCGTGGAGCATGCAGGAACTGACTGACTAGACCAACAACATAGCTCAAATCCGGTCTAGTCATAGTCAGATAAATCAAACTCCCAACCATCTGTCTGTATAGGCGGGGATCTGCAAGTAACTCTCCATCATCTAACTCTAGCTTTAGACCTTGTTGTAGAGGAGTGTCTATTGGTTTACAATTAGACATCTTGAACTCCTTAAGCTTATCTAAAGCATATTGACGTTGTATTACCCACATATCCTTACCCTCTGTGAAAAACTCCACACCAAGAAAGAATTTAAGATATCCTAAGTCTTGTATCTCAAATTCGGAACATAAGATACTCTTGATGCGGGAAATCTTATCCTCATGGTTCCCAGTGATAATAAGATCATATACGTAGATGGAAATCATTACTACATGAACTCTTGACCTCATGTAGTATAGGGATGAGTCGGAATGACAGACTACAAATCCAAGAGACATGAGAAAGGAATTGATCTTCTCATACCATGCTCTCGGAGCCTGTTTCAAACCATAGAGGGATTTCCTTAACTTACAAACGCGGGAAAGAAACTTCGAATCTTCGTAACGAGGTGATTGTTGCATGTAGACTTCCTCGCCGAGATCTCCATTGAGAAAGGCGTTCTTGAAGTCCATTTGATGCAGTCGCCATCCCTTGTTGACAAACAATAGCAACCACCGCATTTAATGGTTGTCATCTTGGCAACTAGACTAAACGTCTCTTCGTAGTCCACTCCATGCTATTGTGCGTAGCCCTTGGGTACCAATCTGGCCTTGTATCGAGATACGGTGCCATCCCGAAGGCGCTTGACCTTGAAGACCCATACGCAACCAATCGCTTTCTTACCTTGAGGTAAGTCCACCAATTCCCATGTTTGTTGGTGATGAAGTGCAACAAGTTCTGTCTCCATGGCTTCAATCCACTCATTTTTGTGCATCGCCTCCTCAAGCGTACTCGATTCTAGCTCAAGAAGAACGTGACTCATGTATGCATGATGATCGACAAGGAAACTTTCATGCATAAATCGCTGAACAGGATGCCGAACTCTCTCAGATTTTTGTAGGGCAGTATCAGATGTACTATTTGTCGCCCCTTGCTTCGGATCTGAGGTACCAGCAGCGTCGTTATGGGATGCTTCATCCAACGGATGAATACCTGTAATCCGTGGTGAGGACATTATATGTTGCAAAATAAGATGATTCTCAAGTCTAGGAGTTAGTCTGGATGGTGCTCGGTGAACTTCATCCGTAGCAGCTCCAGGTACAATAGACTCATCTCTAGACTGTGTGACTCCAGAAACTCCACTCTGTAAAGGTACAGTGGATGGACTCCTTGGTGCAGTTTCGGCTTCAGAAGAGTGGGTATGACCGGAACAATCGCAGGTGCATACCCAGATTGCAACTCTTCAAATACAACATCTCTACTGATATAGAAATGCCTAGAGGAATGATTATAGCATCTATATCCTTTCGTATCTAAGGCATATCCAAGGAAGATACACTTCTCAGCTTTCGGATCTAGCTTCTTGCGCTTCTCATCCGGAATGTGTACATAACAGATGCAACCTAAAAACTTTCAGAAATGAGTAATTGGGCTTTGTGGCCTGTAAGTACCTCCATCGGGGTCTTGTTGTGGACTGCCGCTGTAGGAGTCCGATTCATCAAGTACACCGCAACGGAAACAGCTTCTGCCCATAATGGTCTAGGCAGGTTCTTCTCGTTCAACATAGCACGAGCAGCTTCTGCTATGTGACGATTCTTCCTCTCCGCAACGCCATTCTGTTGTGGAGTATAACTGCAAGTCTTCTGGCGCTGTATGCCATGCTTACGTAGATAAGCAGTGAATTCTCCAGACAGAAACTCGCCTCCTCCATCTGAAGAGCTCTTGCTCTTAAGGAAGTAAACCAAGGTGTAACGAGAAATCATCAATGAAGGACACGAAGTACTCAAAACCAGATAAACTTGGTTGAGAAGCAGTCCATACATCAGTGTGAACCAGCTCTAGAAGCTTGGTTGCTCTCCTACCTGATCCCTTAAAGGGTTGTCTAGCTTGCTTGCCAAACTGACAAGCGGGACATCTTCGTTGGGGGAAAGCAAAACCGAAGTTGGGCAAACGCGTGACTAGATCTGAACTCGGAAGAGTCTTCAGTTTCTGAAAGTTCATGTGCCCAATTCGCTTGTGCCAAATATCTATGTCAGATACTACAAAGCCACTTTCTCGTAATGACGGGGAGTTTCTTTGTTTCATCGACATTGCGTAGCATCTAGCTTGAACAGTCTACCACTCCTGCTATCTCGAGCTACAACAGTACCTGTGGAGTCTTCAACAAAGCATCCATCTTACTCTGGTGTGTCACAATGAGTAGCTGTTCTTCAGCAGCTACATGGCCCTGTTGGCCCAAAGCGCGCAGATCGTTCTGACGCTTGTAACAATTTTTGGCATAGTGGCCATTCTTGTGACAGTAGTTGCAGGTGCTAACCTGCCTTCTGGCAGCCGGTAGTGCACCTGGCTGGTTGGGTGCCTTGTTCTGCACACAACCTCTACCACCACCATATCCGGCTCCTCTGCCACGACCTCTACCTCGACCTCCAGAACCTGCAAAAAACACACATTCTTGCGGGTTGGACGAAGCACTAGTACTACCCAAAATTCGCACTTCTTCTCCCAATATCATTGGGACCAATTTGTCGAACTTCGGAAGAGGTTCTCTGGTCGAAATTGACGTAATGAACTGCTTATACTCGGCAGACAGTACTTGCAATGTCGCACCAATAATCACAGTCGGATCAAGTTGAACATTGACAGATGCTAACTGATCTGCCAGTTGCTTGATGTGATTGACATAGTCACTAGCACACATCGAGCCTTTCTTGACCGTATTGAATTGCTGCAGCAACTGCAGCTTCCAAGCTTCTGTTCCCGAATGGAACATTTGTGACAATGCGTCCCAAACTTCCTTGGGTGTGTCACAGTCTTGAATGTGACCGATCATCGAGCCTGAGATCGTGAGCGCAATGTAGTGGATGGCTTGATACGACCGCTTTCTCCACTCACGCAATGTCTGCTCACCACGAAGATCACCAAAGAACCACGATTGGTGCTTTCTCCTCCCCGGTCACAAGCTCCCATAGCCCCTGGCCTTGAAGGAAGGTCTTCATTCGAAATTTTCATGTTTGGAAATTGTTCTTGTTGAGTTTCTCTCCAGTAATCATGCTCACTGATTCTGCCATGGTTGTGGTTACGAGCGGAAATCAGGACTCCAACACGGCAAGTACCTGCACAGACACAAAACGAACAGAAAGAACACCTCCGCGACTACGGCGGAAAACAGCTCCTCTGCACCTCGATCAAGAAACATGTAAAACTCCAGAAATTGGCGAAATGTGCCTGTCTTGACCCGCAGACAAAGAATGAAATATGTTCGCGATTCTCGTGCTCGCGCTAGCATTTAAGTTTAAAATGACAAAGAAAGCTCGTATTGAGCTGAAATTTTTCGTGGTAGGAGCTTTGACACAAGCGAGCGTTGTTCAGTTTCAACCTGCGCTAAGGCAGAGCCTTTGCTCTGGTAGAAATCCACAAACCTCTAAAAAACCTCGTTTAGGCCTCCAAACAGCTCCTCAAAGATTTTGGAAAAGGCGATAACTACCACCAACAACTCCAAATCGCACGAAAACTTCATGGCTACCAACATCGACCATTTTGCGCAAGACAACTCCCTTTAGGAAGTTGGGCAATCAGAAATAGGTCGAAAATGATCATCTTGACCTCGAAAACGCGATTGAAGATTTTGAGAAAACACGAAACGGTTCCCCAACAATCTAATCGCTTCAGCGGGGACAACCTCCAACTTTGAGGCTCACTCCTCACTGATCTCCAGCACTCTTCTATGTCTAATCTACATAACTAATGCTCCCACCATGCTTTGATACCATGTTGAGAGATCGACCCTACAAGGAAACACTCCAAGAAGGAGAGAGCACACTAAAGGGACAAGAGAGAGTGTACAGAGGAATGAGATGAGGAAGGCTTTGCCTTCCCTTGTATATATATAGGGTGGGTACCAAAGGAAACCCTAATTTCAGATTAGCCCTAAACAGATCTGTACCATAGGTACGTAACAACCCTAGATCAACTCGATGAGCTTGGGATATTAACAGGAGAGGTGTATCAGGTCTGATACGTTCTCTAGCCAACCTCTTCAATGAGAGTCCTTCGCTAGAATCCTCCTCTTCCCTCCGTCTCTTATCTTCCACCGATGCTTGATATTGAGTCTTAGCAATATAAGCATGAACCGACATGATTTCTACTGGATCTTCCCATCGACTAGTAGCACGTATTTCCGCCGTTGTTCTTAGAAGAGTCTCTCTAGCTACCTTCCCTTTCTCCATCATATCGAGAGCACTTGACGATGGCTCCATATGCACCGTTGCACATACGCTTGCTTGGTGGAAGTCTTCTTCTCCCCTCCCATGTCTTTCTCTTCCAACATCGCAAATTTGATCTTAAGCTCCTTCATCCCTTGCATGATCTCATCGATGGATGATTCTTCCTTTATGTAATTCACAACCGGAGCTTGAATGTTGGAGGTTGGAACCACTTGCCTAGTAAAAGGTGCTGGAGCAATAGAAACAACCGTCTGAAGGGGTCTTCTCATCACAATCTTCTCTCTCATTCTTTCTCTCTTTGCCAAGAGTCCAACTGCATCCTCAACATCCTTCCAACTACCTATTAGACCTTCTTCCTCATTTTTGTCTTCGAGAAGCAACTCCAACTTCTCTTGCAACTCAACATCAGCAGCTCGGAGAAACAACTCTATTTTATGTGACTCCAAGGTGATCTTCTCCAATCGATACAATTGTGAGAATTGTCTCTCAAACTCCCTTAGAAGCTCAATTGCATGAGACTTCTTATTGGACCTTTCGACCCACTCCATGAAGGACTCTATTAGAATCGTCTAAGAAGTATTCATCTCTCAAGGCACGGAAATATATTTCCCAGCCCTCACCAAAGTATTCTTGTAGGGATTTCACATGGCTTCTAATCTCCGTCACCGTAGCAAGACAAAACATTTCTATCTTCTCTTTTTCAGCAACACGGTTCAGCTCCATTTTCCTGACGTAGTACCTCAAGTACTTTGAGACATCCCTCCGATCAAACTGATTCATCTTCCCCACCACAACTTGCAAAATTCTTGCCCTTGTGGCTGAATTCTCCCTTCGGTCCTACAATTGTTGCTGCTGAAGGAAGAGTGTGAACGCTTGAAACATCTCCGCTGTTGCCGGATCAAGTTGCACCTTAGGTACCTCGCTTGCTCTGCTCGACCCCTCCCCACTCATTGTAACCGTCCTTGTGATCCCGAACATCCACTCAACTTGTTATCAATGAAAAGCTGCCTTGATCATTGACCTCTCCAATTCCCCAAGTATCCAACCTTATACGTCTATCTACTCTGATCTAAATCTAGATTCCCGTGGTCTGTGCCTAATGGATTGGGCAACCTAACCTGCCATCATCTCAAGCACTCTTAGAGTTGGCCATCACTTCCAACTTCTCACAAGAGAAATACACATCACGCAATAGAGTGGTAATCGGTGATCAAGTCTGGAGCACTCCTATAGAATCAAACGCCCACAGAAATCCAGCATGGCGCGCACACAAGAAGCCAGTATGGAGGGGATCCAAACGCAAGAAGCAAACAGCGACCCTCCATACTTGAATTGTCCCAAACCACCCATGACTGACTCTTGCCAGCACTTGGTATTTGACATATCATAAACTCAACGTTCTGCGCTAAGCTATCACTATAGAGTTCTTACAATCTGATTCCTGACTAATTTTATATCTCAAGTCCAAACAAAACTTGAACTTGCACCCTAATATCTCAAGGCCAACCCACAACCTAACCTTGCAATCTACACCTTACTCTAAACTTGGAACAGTCAACCATAAACCGAAACTCATGAAACTGAAAACTCGCAACAAGAGAACTCATGAAAGTTCCTCCACCTCAGAGATTTCACGTCGAGTTCATCACTTATGTTACATGGACATTTTTTTGCTCTTAGAACGCTTGAGCGCATGGCTGTAGAATAACCCTCTAGAACCTCGTGTGAGTTGACAATTTCTTCTTCTTCTCTTCAGCACTCCACATTCGAGTTCATTATAAACTCGTAAAACTTCAGCGGAAGAAGATTATGAAAGCCAATGATTCGATCAATAACTCTTGCTTAAATTTTATAGAAAATTTCTTCACGACCGTTTCAATCTCTCAAAAAAGTTTCATATATTTTTCTTTTCTAGATCTCTCAGAACAATTGTTTATTTGCACTCTGTATCACAAAGCGATATCTAATTGCTTTGTGCTATTCCTACAAGTGAAGTAACTTTCAATTAGCTCTTCTTGAAGAAATGTCTCCATCCAACGAACATTTATAAGCACACAACCAATAGTTAGAGATCACGATGAACTGTGCTCCTCCAAAATTTCTATACAAATGTATGATAGAGTCCCTTTTGCAGATATAGCAAATGAGAAGAATTCAAATCGGTGCCTCAAGAGTAGCATCAGGATAGTTTGAGTGGGAAATCTGCTAAATGAGGTTGTAGGGTGAGGTGCAATGGTTTTGCTTGTAAACGGATTGTAGTCCTTTGGGTGTCCAGAAATTTCTGCTTAAATCCAGTTAATGAAAACTTCTGAACTTTTGTCAACTTTAGCAGATAAGTGTAGCATGTCCTCGGCAGTCAATCATTGATTCCAAGACATTGAGATGTTACTGCAGGTCGATGCTATGCAAGATCGGAAAGCAAGAGTGACAAGTTCAGGATTGTATGACTTCTTTGGCTGATGGTAGGAACAAAACATAGCTTGATAACCTTAATACGTAATCAAAGTTTTATATCAACATGTTGGCGAGTAACCTTGATGCCTTGTAGGGGAGAAAGGAGGACCCTTCGCGACCCATCAGAAGAATTTTACAATGATTATGACTTCAAACATTGTCTATCTTCGTGGGCATCACAACTATTAACTTCTTGCACTTCAAGTGGGAAAAGGAAACCCTGATAAGCATTGGGCACGGGTGGGAGTACTTTCTAGGATTGGGTGGACAACCGAATTCCCCCACTATGACATGATGTCTTCACAATTGAATCAAAATGGCCAACTAATTAGAGAATTGTGATTACTAACGATGTCTCAGGCATGAGAGATAGGGGGAAACTTTCAGATCCATAGTTGCTGATGAATGAAGGCATCTTTTATAAATCTTACAAGACAACATGGAACAGGACTCCTGAAAGAATCAGCTGGCCTTCCGGTTCACGTGGCCAAGGTTGTGCATGGATCTGATGCAACAGGAGAGGTTGAAGCCGACTCAGTGGGAAATTAAAAAAAGACCTTTAGCGTAATATTGGAGATACTACTAAAATGCTGGTTTAGCTTATTGGAAGAAAGAATTCCCAGGCGAGGAGCATGAATTTATGCTGTTAGTATTGCTAACATGCATGATTCCCACTTCGGTTCTGTCACTGACTGTTAATTAGCCCGCATCACTCAACAAACTTTCGAAGGCATGTTTAGTTTCGTGATCGTATCAACAAACAACAGAACAGCTTAAACGAAATGTACTATGTAGAAAAAACTGCCTCAGGCACTCAGGACCAAACACAAGAATAGAACTTACATATCTTATATACTGAGGTCGTAAATCTAGAGTGCAGGAAACCAGGAAGTCCAAAATTCGAAAGAAGTGAATGAGCTGAAGACAATGCCGAAAGATGTGACCTCAGAGGTAAACAAGGACAGACAGCCTAGATAATGAGAAGTACGGCGATTTTCATTCGTTGGACAAGGAAAACTTAAATTCATTTCGCATAGATGACCTACATGTAAACTTATGCAGCCTGCAGCTGCAGTAAAGTGGTGGCTTTAATAGAACAGGACGGAAGATGGAACTCTAGAAACATTTAAATATATAAGATCGCGGAGTGAAAGATACCTCGATGAATACGGAGGCCGAGAACTAGCTACCTTTTTTCGAAGTTTAGTAGCTTTGCATAGTGATACTTTTGTTTTGCACATATATCCAGAAAAAAAAATGAAAAAAAAAATGGATGTACGAAGTGAACCCTCGCTGCCTTCCGTCAAGATCCATCGCAATCCCACCTTCTCGAACAGTACACGACATTTGGTGTAGTAGGTGAAAATGAGGATGTGCAGTTATTCCTTCACTGACTGCCCTTCATTTCCAACGGTCACTGTAGACGGTACCTTGTTCACCACATGTACATGGAAAGTTGAACTGTATATTGTGGTAAGTGGCTAACTTCTTCCGCTGTCCTCACGATTCCTTGTTTCTTCTTCTTTCTTATCAGATACCTTTGAGCCTTCGCAGACTCTGGCGCCCATTCATGATGATGCAGTGGACGTTATTCAGCAATACGTACCTCTACAGTAGACTTCAGAGGTGGAAGTAGATATAGTCTCAAACGACTTTATTATTAAGGAGGAACTCCTCTCGTTCCATCAAACATAGAGAAAATCGACCACTTTCCGTTGAGTTTCAAGTGTAAAGAGGTTGATGAATCAATAAAAGAATTGCTGGCTGTAATTATTCGGAGTTGTGATCATGTGTAGTCAGCTTGGGAGTCAAAACGACGTGAATTTCATGGGCCAACGTCTGTACACTGCTTCCCCAATTCTTTACATCTAAATTGTCTAGAATGTAAGAAGTACACAGTAGATGAGTTCAGTTATCAATCTACTCTTTCACCTAGATCCCTGGACCTAGGTGGAAGAGTAGATTGGGTTCGACCGCTTGTTCCAAGTAAATCAAGATCAGTTGCGTGTACAGACTGACTTGCAGTCTTATTGATCCACGTGGATCTCAGAGCTGCCCAAGCAAGAAGGCTCTCGAGGCTGCATTGACGAAATGTATACTTTTATATATATATATATATATGGGGCTCGTGCTGAATCTATTGGGGCACAAGAATACTATTTGCTCTATTCTCGCGCCAAAACGTGCCGAATTCGAGCACCGACGTATACTCATGATATCACTGCCATTTCAAGGAATGCAATGGTGGGGTTATCTTATCCTTGGCCTTTGCTGAAAGTTAAGATTTATTAGTTTGTGTGGATTTCAAAATCAATTCATGATTCACTTTTGAGATCAGTTTTATGTGGATACGGCATATAAATATTGAAAAGAAGCAAGAAGAACCAGAAGTCATAGAGTAAAATAATAGAGCAGACTTCGGTATTCCTCAAGGCAATTGATCTTAGACACGAATTAGAGAGTTCAATCTACTACGTTGTAGATTGTTCAATATACTAAAATTTTTCGAAGAAGATGCACGTCTTATTTAGAACATCATGAGGAGTACATCGCATCACTTGGACTACACTGCAACGCTTGCACCAGTAAAAAGCTGTCGAGTAGCACAGCTTGCACACGCTGAATCCAGGTCATGCTAAGAAGGCCACAGTATCTCACTCTCCAGACACAGCGGCCCCAAGTGGCAGATCTATAGAGCCTCCGTTACATTGCTCCACAGTCACTTACAAGAGACAGATCCGAGGTAAGAAGCATTTGAAAGACTGCCTCTTCTGAGACTGTTTACCGAGATCAACTCATACAGACAGAAAAGGGTCTCATGCTCTGATGAGTTCCTTAGCTCATCAGATCTGCACAGAGCCCACGTTGGAGCTAGTACATTTCCAGTAGGGCTCAGGAGTCTATTCTTGTAGACCTGACGTTGAAAAAAAGGATGCATGTCTTGATGTGGAATACGTCGCTCGTACTCGTAAGATGCTTTTAACATCCGCGCGCAGCTTTCTTGAACACCACAAGAACGAAGTCAGTACGTGGTTACATTGTCTAAGACCAACGTTTTGGCAAGGTTCGTTAGCAGATAAATACCAATTTGTCGACTTGGAGATAGGCAGGTCAATCCTGCCGGCTCGTCAAGAGTAGTGCTGATCGGCATGATTGTTGTCCAGGCATGGCAAAATTGGTGTAGTCCAGTTGCTCTCTGTCTAGTGCTGCAGCCGTGATTTTGCTTGTGGAAGCGATGGCAGGACTGGCGACCTACATGCAAAAATCATCAAAACCACCCGCGGCCGGGAATGGCCAGCGGAAACCATCACTGAAACGGTTGAATACGAGCTTTCGGAATCCACTCCTCGATATAGTTTGGACCGAGCTTAACACGAAACCGCGAGAGCTGGAGGAGCTGCGCCATGTAAGTGATACACTGGCTGATGAATGTATCCGAGCCCTCCGTGTGAAAGCCGGAACAGATGCTTTGAAGGCTCTTGATGAGTATGTTTCTGCGCCTCTGGGACAGAAAGATCCAAACGGGTCCATAATGAAATTCAAGGAGCAAATTGAGGCCGTACCCGAATGGGTTGACTGGGGTCTCGTTCGTCAAGGCCAAGACGTTTTCTGGTGAGTGGACTCGGTGACCGTGTCAATTGTGTGAAATGTTGTTCAACAAATTTTCAGTATTGGTTTGGGAAAGCCATCGACTTTAGATAGTTACGGTGAACGTATCTATCAGAAGAGCTAGATACGTTCACCGTATAAGGGATTTTTTGGTCTGAACCAAGAATATAACTTGTGATCTCAACTGTGCCTGAAAATAATTCAATGAATGTGAGTTCCTATGATTAGGATGTATGTTCAGGTTCAGTCATTCTACCTTGGTAAGTTCTAGATTCGTTGCTCCTGGGGTGGACATCGCCACCTGCTGAAATATTGAAGTAGTCGTAGATTCTCGAGAGAAATGATAGATTGCTGTTTTTGACGTAGAATGAAAAATATCGAAACAATTCTGAAACTTTGACTTGTCCTTTGCAGGAAGTATTTGGTACCTGTGATTATAGTTTTGACAAATTACTCTCTCGCGGGTGGATTTGCTTCAGGTAAAGTGACCGATATCCTCTCCTGCACCAACTATTTTTCCACTCCTGGTGGCACATATCAACGAATGCTGGAGACCTGCAAGTTTCTACTGGATGTCATGAAGAGCACAGATTGCTTCCGACCTTTCAAAGGAGACGGATGGTCCTCGATAGTTCGCGTCCGAATGTTGCACACACAAGTTCGCCTGCGCATAATTGCGCAGGCGAAAAATCGTCCAGATCTCTATGATGTGGAGGAGATGGGTATTCCCATCAACCAGGAAGATCTATTGGGTACACTCTGCGAATTTTCGATTGTGGTAATCACTAACTTGAGAAAGATGGGCATACATCCCACGCCCAACGAGGTAACTGCTTACCTTCACTTGTGGCACGTCATCGGTTACTACCTGGGCGTTACGGGCGAGCTCAGCAATCACATGGTCTCTGAGGAAGGTGCCACTGCTCTATTCGATTCGATCGAGAATCATTTAGTCGATCCCAACGAAGGCTCGGCCAAGACTGCACACGTCCTGCTCCACAGCTTGGCCCTCAGACCACCCTTGTTCTGGCCCTACAGCTTACACACGGCCGTCATGCGAATGCTCGTCGGAGACAAGATCACCGATAGTCTAGGATTTACTCCAACGCCTTGGTACTGGAACATGATAGCTAACTGCGTGCTCTTCCTTATTAGGCTGCTACATAGCTCGACGCTATTTTCTCAGCAAAGAATCTACTTGTACCGGACATTCGTTCCTCGTCTTTACGAAGCCTTCGTTGCCAGGAGGAACTTTGTAGATTCTCATCACCGCAAGGTACACTGTGATTTCACTCTGAAGTATATACCCCATCTCGCCGAGGAGTCGAAAGAAGATTAGTTACTCCGAGTTACTGATCCTTCATACTGATTCGAATTTTGACACGGTGTTATGGGTCAGATTAGTAGTGACTGATCATGATCATTTGTATAGATGTATGGCTACTACCATGCTTAGTAGATATATTCGCACAAGTGACGCAGACATCGCCCGAATACTCGCGATCACATTTAGAGTATAGTTTTGACATCTTGGGATCTGACGCTACGTGAGCGATAGATAAGCAGGAGTTTAGCAGGGTCACTATTTCGAGTTCCGAATGCGTATCAGATGGAATAAACGTAGATCATGATAAGAAAATGAAGAATGTGTACATAATTACCAAATAATTTCATAAAGCCTTTCTCTGTGGCCAAATGTGCTTTTGAACATGAATAACGGGTAGTGAATGTGAAAATGGGTTGGGGGCGGGGGGTAGTTGTCGAATCTCCAACAGCTCTCCTTCTCCGCGCACAGTCTGTCCCTTGACGTCTGTTACGTGATGACTGCGTCTTCGACAAGATTGACCTTAGCCCTGTTTGTTTACATGTTTGTTACTGAGGCTAGGGCCCCTGATTTTATTCTTGAAATTTCACTAGTACGAATTGTTCTTTACTCTTTTCCCCATACCTTGATTAGGTGTTACATAGTTCTAATGTCTTCATCACCATCATCATCATCAGAGCCAGGTTCCTCCCTGTACTGCCTACTTGCTGTCCACTTGTTCTGCACCTTACAGTCGATCTTCCAATCCTCTGTTTGCCTTCCACAGTTCGGTATGCTTTGTGGCTCTAGTAATCTCTTTCTGCTGTACAATCTACAGAAGCTGTCTGCATCTTTGCTGGTTACAATCTCTGCCATTATGTCGCTTGTCCACTCTGTACCACTATCTTCTATAGCCACCATGGTTTTCATATGCTGCCAATGCCTTTTCCTTAGGTGTTCCCCAGACTTTGGAATCTTCCGAGTTTTCAATGAACTACTTGTTGAGTACATAAAATGAAACCGTAAGCCTCTACGTGGTTTTTCGTCAAATTCATTGTGTACTTCTTCCATGGTACATGAATCATGCACTATATCATGATGCATACAATTGGAGGGAACATTATATCGTCCTTCTAGGTTCAGCGTAGATTGTGATATTAACCTGATTACGATCAGATAGATAGAAGGGAACTATGTGGAGTCCACTCTATCTTTGATAATCTAAAACATCCTTCATATGCGTCGTTACAGCATATTGATTACTTGCCACAGGATGCTTACCTCTAACTGAAAACTGCTGGGAAACGTTGCAAGTTTATAGCTACAGCAGTGTCCACCAGCATATGTAGCCCTGTTTCAACGGGCTTGAGGAAGCAAAACGTTTATGAATAACTCCAGAACTCTACCCAAGAGAGTAGTTTCCACCAAACAAACAGTTTCACATGTCTAATTCTGTCCCTTCTTACACGAATCTTATGGTTCATACATGTTCCAGAATCCATGTGTTCAAGTTCGTGCTTTTGGCGAAGAAAATGAATCCAATTTGCAGTGATATACTGTAGATTTAGTGATCAGCCTAAAATTTTTATTCCAGCCTGCAGTTTTTGTAAATTACATGTTTTGGACGTTACGGAGCTCAGGAATCTCTATACAGACTGTGGCCAGAGAGGTAAGATCCCAAACTATTTTCAATCCCTTTCTGCTCACTCATGAGTTCAATGTACATAAGCGATCATCGTATTCCAATCCTCGGAGGCAAAGAGATTTAAAGGAAAACAGCGATAAGTATGAAAAGTGAGAAAATTACCTTTACAATGCAGTTTCCAGGAGACTTAGCAGTTTTAGCAGCGTGGTATTTTGCATTCGCCCAGTTTATAAACTTCATAAATACAAGCTGAACTGCAATTTACTTCGCTCGCCTTATTTTTCGCCACCCAAGATTCTCTTCTTCAAAAGACCTCTGAAATATGGTGATTCATGCAAAAGCTGTGACGAGAAGAGACTTACCCGCAATATGATTAGTGGATATGCTTCAGAGCCTAAATATCTGGATCTACTTACACATATCATCAAGTAGTATCTCATAACAACTTTGGGTGACACAGAAATCTCAAAAGAAGGGGGAGAAACCACAATGCCAGATTGGAATATCCTTTAGTATTTGTCACAATTATGTAGCGGCATCTCTAATTAGGTAGGTGCGTTTATGCATGAGCAGATACATCAGTTAGAGCCGGTTGTGCAATTAGCACCGGAACTGCAGTTAGGCGGTAACAAGCGCAGTTAGGAGTACTAGGGCTCAAGAGGTAGTGTTGGAATTAGAGCTATTTGGATTGCAATTTTCGAAGTTGAGAGTGTGGCTATGGTGGATTGTACCTAGTACAGGAACTAGAGTCTTTCAAACACAAAGTGGGTTTGGCTCGACTGTAATCTATCTTTTATGTTCAGGTTATGAACGGAGTGTACTTGTGGACATTTTGAGAGTAGAAAATATTATTGTCATACAATTGTGTTGGTGTATGACTATCTATGTTGATGTAATAGCAATATATGTTGTGATGCAATATGTATGTGCAAGACATATCCTATGAGTGATACCGGGTACAAATCAAGGTAAAAGTTTATAACTTGGGCCCTCATATAGCCCTCCTCAATTGACGGTAGAACAACTATCTTTACTCACTTTCAAGAGGCAGTGCACCTGCTACCGACCTCTGAATCCACCGAGTCTTAGGCACCATGCCATAGCCCTGTGCTTTTTTCACAGTTTAAAAAGAAGAAAGACGCCATGTGGTGTCTAAAGCTCCTGTTGAAAAGTCCCTGATTTTCTTCGTATCTCTTACAGGAAACATAGATAAGGCCATCTTGAGAACTTTACAGTACCTTTACTTTTGATCGATGAATCCACTTTATTTGGCTATATCAAACGGGAAATTATGTACTGCTTGTGGGCGGTCTTTTTCGTTGGAGACAGAACGAAGCTTTGCAACCTTGCCCAGGTTCAAAGGCGTCACCGTAGTAGAGAGGACGAGATGTAAAACGTAAGTGGCAACCAAATGCACATGTCCGAAACTGTAGAAGTTGGGAGTTGGAAGCTTCGGAAATCTATGACGAGAAAGTTGTTGTGTATCTAGGCCCGTGTACAGGTACAGTTTCATGTGGCGGAACTATGACACATGCACCAGACAAATATGATTGCAGGCCTTCGGATTTGGGGTCGTGTTCACATCCAGTGGCAGCTCCCGGTGTGCTGCTTCACTTTTGATTATAGATGGACAACGTCCTGTAGTCAAGTGAAGCTCCAAGCTTTTGGGTCGCAGCATGACGAAATGATGTATGAAGTTTTGTGGGCACGGTGACTACAAGTTCATGAGAGTTTTTCAAAATCATCATTACCGGTTGCGATCACATTATCACAACATTCCACGCATAAGAATAAAGAAAATGAGAATGGAGCCCAGTGGGCCTCCGTACTGGGCTCCACACAAGTGACTGAAAAAGCTAACGAAGCCTCTCATTAATGCACGTCTATCTTGTCTGCCTATTGCGTATGTATACATTCCTATCCGGTGCAACCATGTCAGCGGTGAATGGACGTGGCCTTTACAGCGACGCGAATGTTGGAATCTCTAATGAAGCTACTGAGAGACTCCATGAATGAACTAGATCTGAAAAAGTTGGACTTCGTTTGCAGTCCCAAAAAGCGTCTTGATACCATAGTCGAGGAGGAAAGCCTTACTGTCATCTGAGACCTTTAGTAGGCAGAATTTTTAATTTTCCGAGAACTCTGATGCATAATCGCTCTTCAAGTGCACTTTCGTAGATTTCAGAGTCGCTAGCGTGGAACTTTTCGAAATTCGCAGTCGGATGCTGATTTGAACAGATTTGCTCTGCCTGACACGAGACTTTTTCTGCTTAGATGCAAAAGACTCCTGAGAAATTGATGACTCAGAATCTGGCTGTGTTGACGTGACGTTCGATTCTTAGTAGGGAGGCTCCGGAGGTGTATCATCCATCTGTCTGAATACCCACTCGCTTAACTCGCAGGAGTCGTGCGTGCTCGGATTCCTAAAACATGGGGAATATATGTTGAGAAGCATTGATATGTTTTGTTCTGGATTCTTTCGTAGGTAGCAAGATGTTGGTAAGCAGTTTTAGGGCAGTGGGTGCCTGCGTTATTTGGAGCCGCCTTGTCGCGATATTTGGCGTTGGCCACGACACCGATTGTCCAAGTACTTACAGAGGCCGTGAGATTTGACAACTGACAGAGAGCAGAGCCCATTGATTCTCATGAGATTATTCGCGCTCGTTATCAAGTTGCGCACATTCTTGGTTTCTTAGTAGCCTCCTACAAATCGGGAGCACAAGGAATCACAACAATCCCAAGTTCCAAATTGTATTCTACAAGTTCCAGTTTTTCCTCCACGTAACATTGCCCTCCGTGCGATCGCGATATTCCAGAGGTATGACAAGGAGCAGAATGAGCACGAGCAGGCAGTGCCAAACCAGGTTCAGCAAGCGCCGTGGCGGCCGCATTCTTGAGTCCTGCGATGGGGATGGGCGTCGTAGGCCGTTTCGCAGGCCGTCGTCGTCAATTGGCTTGATCTTCACGATCGGTGGTGGGACCTGCATCGCATTCAACTGAGAATAACGGACAGGGGCGAAGAGTCACACAGTTGTGCATCTCTAAATCCTGCATCCCCCCTCCTGCTGCTCCTCCTCCCTTGGGAGTGTGCAATCTCGAATACGCGATGGGCGAGACAGGGTACGAGCTATCATCGGCCGGTAAGAGACAGCACTGCATGAATTGAAACACAGTGAGGATTGCGCTCGGAAGAAGCATTAAGGCGCCGTATCCATCGAACGCCGCTCGGCTGTAAGGCTCCCTCCCTCCCCGTTCCCTCCTCCCTCCTGCTAATCGCTCTCTCCTTCCTCATGCACGACTTTGCGCTCGCTCGTCCGTTTCAAGATCGGTGGCAGGTGGGCTTTGTCATTTTCGCCCCGCCCCCTGCTCCCGAACTTGATTGTGCTGCGATAAGACAACCAACAGACTTGTCCAACCGTTCCTTCCGCTCCAATGGAGCTCCATCGCCCCGAAAAGGTCGGAGCTTCCACAGTACAGAATCCGATGACGTCTACCAGCTCTTATTGGTTCCATTCCCATCCCCTGCTGCTCGAAGCAGAGCAGGACATTCGAAGGACAAAGTCTGGGGCTCATCCGGCCTGTGGAATCCGGCTTGATGGGCTGTCCCGTTTAACCGAACGGAACATCCATAAAAGCCGTGCGCTTTAGTAGAGCGCACTTTTGTCCGGAGGTTTCATAACTCTGAGGCACTGATTGCGCTCACGTTTGACTGCCTGCGTGTTGGTCCTCTCGATTTCGATCATCAGACCAGAGAGCTGAAAGCGTTCCAACCTCGGCATTGTGGATGCTGTTCAGTCTTGGAAACCTTCACGAACTCTGGAGCGTAACTTTAGAAGAATTAAATTGGGGCTCAAAATTGCATGAGCACGCCACCAGGTAAACCCCATCTCATTCGTCGCTGAACCTTGACCAAACCCTACGTTGACATCCGTCGAATGCTTCTAGGCTCCATGTGCTAGCGGAAATCCACCACAAGGCATGAGAAAGCTGGATAAACCGAAGCTGATTGATTAATCGGCCTGGCCATGTACTGACCTAGACGCTCTTCTCCCCACCTGGATCGACATGCTTCGCCAAAGTTTATAGCTTTAAAGGAGTGCATGAGTCTTACCATTGAGTGTTTACTCGCGTTCTGGTCCTAGACCGGCTATCCAATCTCACATTTCCGACCTCATTGATGAAATAGCTCAGTATGCCAGACAGTCATAGGGTTTTTGCCATAATAGCTTAGTCACCCTGTTTTGTACTGTTTTAAGGTGGGCTTCCCATCACCTGTCATATGATCTCCCTCAAGGGCATGCATGCGTCGATATCGTTATCGTAGGCGGATGGAAGAGCTTTGCTCTCCGGCATGGACTTCCCAGCTACGATGCGTAATGGCCTCAGAGACGAGCCTTCACAGACTCGCAGAGCACACGAAGTTGCATTTTATAATAATTGGGGGATCCGAGGGAAAACAGTTTATCGGTCTTAATTGATGACAGTACAAAATTCGCCGGCATCCATGGGGATTCTCTGCACATTGACTGATATCACACATCTGACGAACCCTGACATGGGCAGAATCTCTGACATGATTCATGAATGAATTTCAATGAAATTTAAGGGCAACTTGATTACTTGCCGGGGATATTCTCATGGCCAAGACCGGCCCACAAGACCAATGATAGACGGCGCAGTTTGAACCTTGTCCAAGATGGCATAGGCGACAAACGAACTCGCTAGGGAGGCCAAACCAGAGAAGCAGCATTGGACATGAAAACTCTTGGTTCCTAGTGATAAGCCGTTGGTTTTCAGTTTTACAAGTCTACACTTTGACATCACAAACCACTCAGCAATCGCCAAGTGCGTAGGTTGACCCATAACTGCCGGAAAGTATTCCCATCATGGTCTCGGAACGGCACTTTTCGAGCTCTTTTCAGCAGCTCAGATAAATTGGGTGACCTCTAGTGGAGACAAGATACGAAAATTTTGCGGAACTCCGAAAATTATGGCTGACAATTTCCCTTTTCCGTACGAAAAGTCAATCCTAACCTTTTTTAACATGCCCTATTCTTCGCGTGAGAAGCTCGTGAAAAAATACTCACCCCCGCTACGTCGGTCGATGTGTTGCTGAAGGACTCGAGGCGAACAAAGAAACAGCTCCACGGTGCCCTGTGTTAACCAGCCGGAGCTGCGGCGACGGCAAATTTAACCGAGTCCACTCTGCCCTGCTCTGCTCGGCCCGGCTCGGTTCCCAGAGCGTTCTTGCTTTCGGATGTCCTAAGATACGGGGATCGACGTGATTTTGTGTCATTGATACTGGACATAAACTCCTTGTATAAAGCTCGAGGAGCTTAGCGCTTCTCATCAGAGCCAGTGATTCAGCAGGCGGCCCTCCCTCCCCCGGACATCCACATTGTGCGCCGAAGAGCTGCAGCTGCCGCTGCCACTCAGGTACTACTTCCAGCTCGTATCCGTACTCCCCCCTTCCGTGCCTCGACAATCGATGTCCACGCCGAAGCTCAAGACTCGCATGTCAATGTTCGTGCTAATAGAAATGCAGTTTGTTTTCAGACTCCTAGCGAATCTCTCTTAGGGAGCTCTTCTCTGTCAGGAGCTCAGCTCATAGGGGAAGGCATAGGCAAACGCATACAATTGACTCTGTTCGTTCCCTCGCACCTCCTACCTCTCTCCGGTCGAGTCGAGCTTGTCTTAACGCGTAAGTCTCGCACCAATGTTCTGCAGGAAGATGACGGAAATGTGGAGAGTAAGTTTGCTAGCCTCGAGCTGCAGTCTTTTAGTTGTGGCCACGGCATTGCTTGTGCTCTTGGAGGCCGAGGTGGCGGAGGCCAACGAATCATTTGCCGTGGGTCGCACATCATTTGGAGACGCCACTGCGACGTTCTATGGCGGAAGCGACGCTGCAGGAACGGCCGGGGGCTTCTGCGGTTACGAGAATCCCTTCACTCGAGGGTATGGTGTCACTACGGTGGCGCTCAGTGACAGTCTGCTCAGCAACGGGCTCAATTGTGGCGCTTGTTATGAGGTCAAATGCAAGTGGGAGGCTTCGGACTACACCAAGAAATATTGCTACCAGGGCATGACCACGGTCGTCTCCGCCACCAACCTCAGCCCCCCCGGTCTCAATGGAGAGCACCACTTCGACTTGACGTACCCCATGTTCGTCAAGATTTCTAACCCGGAATCTGGCCGCATCCCCATCCAGTACCGAAGGTGAGACTCTCACCCTGTGTCCCACTATTTGCCCATGCAGCTCTCCAGTCCAGCGCCCAGACGTTCATAGAATTTCGTGTCGAGTTGCTGTGCGCATTCTGTCACAAGGTTTTAGGTCATACGAAGGTTGTCGATTGAGCGCATGCTGGCTTTGATCGTGTTGTTCGAAGCATTACGGTGTGGGCTGCTGAGCTAAACGCACATGCGATGCCACGGACTGGAAGGCCCTGTGCTTATACTCCTGTTTATTCGCTTATGATGACTGCAGGGTGCCCTGTAGGAAGGAAGGAGGAATAAGGTTCTCCATGGTTGGAAATCCTTTCTGGAATTTGGTCCTCGTGTACAATGTGGGTGGCTGGGGGAACGTTCACTCTCTGTATGTCAGAGGTTCTCGAACCGATTGGTATTACATGAACAGAAACTGGGGTCAAAATTGGCAGTGTTCTGTCAATTTGACGGGCCAGAACTTGTCGTTCCGTGTGGTTCTGGGAAATGGGCAAACGATGGTGTTCAACAATGTAGCCGACTCCGATTGGAAGCACGGCCAGACCTACGAGGCAAGCAGCAACTTCTGGTGAAGTCCTCCATCGGGGATCTCTGTATGAAGAATGCCTCGATTGATGGAACGATGCGTTTTGAAATAAGTTCTGAGCGGCAGCGAAACAGTGGTGGCGTGTTAATATTACCGTATGGTTGCGCCCACTGAACTGCTGAGTCGTACTCATAGCTTCTGCTTCCGTGACAGATGTGGTGTGTATACAACCATCGAGAATTGCGCCCTCTGCCAGGAAGACGAGTTGGCGTGGAGCCGAAAGAGTTCAAGACAGCGCCTTCGCACTCCGTGACTGACAGTGTGAAATTTTCCTTGTCAATGTGAACTTGGTTCCAATGCTCTGTACGTGTCTGACATCTCGTAGGGTTTGTACTGCAGTATTTACTGCTGCAGGATTCAGCGAGATGGATTGATTGATTGTACTATACTTTTCTGTATTCGGCCGACCGAGGAACTTCGCGGACGTGGACATGGTCCATAGAGGTCTCCCGCTGCGGAACAGCTGCCGATTGGCTTTTAAATGATATTTTAATAAAGAGTTAAACTTGACCGAGGTTGTTGCAATCTTGTTGATTGTGTTGCGAAACATGCGAGTACACTTTCATTACTGTGTTTCCGAGATGGACGAGGTGAGCGCAACTCTGTACTTTAAAGACCGTTTACCATGAAATTTCAGTGAAACATAGAACGGTACGCACTGTAACCCACTTAATCCGAGCTACCAGCAGTCGCGACGAACGTCGTGTGATTGCAAGTCATGTCTGGATGGATGTGGACGTATTTCAAGACCGAATCGAGAAGTCCAGTTTCTTATTCCACACTGTAAAAAGGGACAACCCTCCGGTCGAAATGGTGAAAAATAGTGAAATTCCCACCACTAAAGAGTTGGGATATACTTAGTGCAACGGATGTACGCAGAAAAAACATGTAAAAAACGTGACCAATTCATATCTCTCAACGTAAGCCGGTAAGCAAGTAAAAATCGCTTACTTCTTTCTAAAGACGTTGAGAAAGGGATATGTCTACTTCCACTGTCGCACATGGAAGTTCACGTCACATACCATGTCTGTGAAAAGTATGGGACGAAATTCATTAACAAACATGTCCCTGGGAAATCGACCGTATAGAGTAAAAGAAAAATCGATCACGACTTAACTCACTGCGGCTCAAGATAAAACTCGTCCACAAAACATTGAGGTAACTTGAGCTACAGGCTCAGATACATGTGTAAATCTATTTACGGCAGGTAAATATCCTGCAGAAACTGAAGACACGGACCCGTTCATGTCAACTATCATGAAGAACAACGTGTGGGACATGGTGGGAACCCATCTCTGTCAGTCACGAGAAGCGAGAAACTGATCAAATCCGGGCAGAAAGCGCAAGAATAGACAAGAACTGGGCTCCATTCCACCGCCCCCTGGATCGACCCAAGGCCGGCTGAAGGTGCAGAGGGTCGTCCTCCGGTTCCCGGTCAGAAGTTCCTGCTGCTCCCACTCCGAGACAAAGACGAGAATGTTCGAGGACCTGTGGGACACGATTCGCTGCTTACAGCCACTAGTTGAAGAACACGACCTGCTACGCGCCGTGATCTCGACGTACTGCTGTGCCCAGAACGTAACCTCACAGTTGCTCTGTCTTCGCATATGCTTCTATTTTCATCTCTGTGGGACCGATTCGTCTCGCGATATCTCGGCCTGGATCTGCCCGAGGTGCTCATGCTGCAAGTCCGTTCATCAAACCTAAACCTGGCCGGGCTCGTATTTCTCAACGAGCGGTTGTGTACAGTCCAAGCAAGAGATTTGAATGTTGTATTTTTCCTGGATCGTGATCGCATGTCAGAGGAGATCTATGTGGGGAAGAGCTTGAGTAGGAAAACGTTGCGTAGCAGCTGACTAGGCGCGCTTGGCTTCTCCATCTATGAGTTCCGTATGCATGAGAAACTCGTTGCATTGTTTTGAATTACTGAAAAGTACAGTCGTTATAAAGGTTCGGGTTTTCATCGAAGGTATTGGAGCAAACACCGTCATTGCGTATAGACTTTTGATTGTTGAATGTCATTCCTGATCTCTTTATGCATCTCCTGTAGCTTCCATCTCTGAGATCATCCACAACTGATATCAGTCTGGATCTATTGATCTGCACATTGTTGTTTTCAGACTCTGTATTTCCTTCCATGCATATGTGGGTAACGTGGTAATTGTTCTGAGATGATTAAGCATTTCATCTCTGTTTCCAACCGTGTGTAACATATCCGAATATAACAACCGTGCAAAATGTAGAGATGCATGGTTCGCTTTGAAAGGCCAGGGATTGCATAGCTGGGCACGTGCAAGCCAATTAGAATTTTCTGTGAACCCGAGGCAAACCATGATCTACACTTACGTGGGAAGACCATTTTCTGGATCAGATATGGCGGACTATACAAAATCCACACTTAGTTTATCCGAGCGTAAGTTACGCCTTTCTTTCCGCGACATGATTCGAACGCTATACAAACAGGATTGAGCTACTTACAGTACAGGACCTAAAACCGACGAAAATTTTAACTTCTTTTGGGCAAATTGCGTGCCCAGGGGATTTTAGGAAATGGGATTGATATAAACTTCTCCTGAAGAGGAATCTAGTGGCATGAGATAATGGAATTAAATAAGGATGGCCAATGAGAAGCATCTGTGGGACGTTTGAGTTTCAACCCGTTCCCGGAATGTTTCACGCTGTACCATTCATAGACAGACATCGTGTCCGTTGTGGGCACATTTCTGAATTCAAGAATGAGGCCGGCTGAGAACCAACTCCACAGTAAGTGTAGCAGGTAACAATTGAAACGATGTTGAAGACAGATTCAATATTCGCGGCCTGTTACTCAGGGCATGTGTAAATAAGTTACAGAGTTCACCCACGATACAAATCCTGGATACCTCGAACCTGTTTCGTTGGACTGTAACGCTATGTTCGAAGCCTTTGCACTGAATTCTCTCACAGTGTACGTAATCATGCGGGACAGTAATTCGTTGCTTGCATGAGATCTGAGTTCACTGGCAACCATCGTCTTTACTGTGTAAGTAAATTACAATAGAGGACAGAATGAAGAGACTTGACCTGCATAATTTACACATCACGAGACGTGCTAAACAGAGCTCTCCAACATGCGAGGTCATAGAGCTTTGATTCTTCATCAATTCTATCTCTCTCGTGGAATGCTATCGGCATACTTTTTTGGTCGGTTCTGAGGTCATCGACAATTCTTTTCCCAAATCTCAGGAACAAAGTTTTGTTGACCGTGAGAAAGAATTCATCACTGCCAAAATGGCTAAATTGTTTGCGCCGAGCACATATCGAATACGAATTTAGCCACAGAATAATACTGGCAATGCAAGCTACATTCTCGGATGGCGCCTTTGTTCGCCCACGTGATGCGATTCTGCTTTTGTGTGTATGAAAGATCATCGGAATGAACGATTTGCTGAACAGTTGCTGCATCTCACTGTGAATATTTCAAGGCTTGAAGGCGTGAGGGCACTTGCAGTAGTCCCAACCGCTAAAGCGCAGCCTGCCAAGATCCAATCCCATAGCAGCCACAGCTAGTATTCATCTGCTCTTCTGAGCTCGATCGAAAAGCTAGCTGAGTAGATAAAGTATCAACTTGAGTGTACCTGTCTCACCATTAACGTATCATGGAAAGTCCGCATATTATCAGCTCGAGAAGAGCTACCTTTATGAACCTCATTTTATCCACTCTGTTTCTCATTCTCTCGACGACCTGTCAGAGGCTGGAGAATCAGAAGCTGTCAGCCGCACGACTTTCGGAGATGCTACAGCAACGTTTTACGGAGGCAATGATGCTGCTTGTACAGCAGGAGGTTCATGTGGTTATGAAAACCCGTTCACAAGAGGTTACGGTGTGACCTCAACAGTTTGCTCAGTGACGGTCTGAATTGTGGAGCTTGCTTTGAGGTCAAGTGCAAGTTTGATGCATCAGACTATACGAGAAAGTACTGCTATGATGGCAAATCAGTTGTTATCACGGTGACCAACCTCAGCCCGCCTGGTCTCCATGGGGAACACCATTTCGATTTGACCTACCCAATGTTCACTCAGATTTCGAATATGATCGCTGGACGCATCCCGGTTCAATACCGCAGGTGAATGCACACAGACCTCAGGATTTTCCATAAGAGTCAAACTGAACTAATGCGCAGCTTGCTGAGAACATGCAGAAGAAGTTGACATGATTTGGAGTTGAGGTGTATACTGACAGCTAGGCTGAATTGAATCATGCCATGCTGCACGTGCATGTAGCAGCTAACATTCTCCTGACAATGATCCATGCAGAGTACCATGTAAAAAGCAGGGAGGGATAAAATTCAATGGTGTACAATGAGCCGAAACTGGGGGACAAAATTGGCAATCCTCTGTGAAGATTACTGGGCAGGGTCTGTCTTTCCGTGTCACGTTAAGCAGTGGTAAGATACTAATGTTCAACAACGTAGCTCCATCGTCGTGGCAGTTGGGTCAAACGTACCAGGCGAGCAGTAACGTCTGATCGACTTTTCTATGTCTACGACGGACAAATCAACCTCGAGCACTGCAGAGGCCAAGCGCTCGATGTGCCTCAGATCCTTGTCTCCTAGATAATCAGGGGCAGTTGTGGTGCGTAGATTCACCTTGTCAAGGTGCACCCATTGCTTTGTACATTGACCACGTTTCAGACAGAGGTGGCGTGAAAAATATATATGAGCAGGCTGTCGAGAGGCTAAACACTTTTAATCCGCATGGGGAAGGTAAAATGCGATGAGTTTTCCTTTACTCGAGACATTTAGTTTACAAGAACTGTTAAACGTGTAAAGTAGTAACTGTACCTGCTTGTACTTGCACTTGCTGTACACAGCTCAGAGTCATCGAGCGAGCTTTCTAGCGTTGTCCGAGGTTGGCATTGGTCCAAATAGACCTACATCAGATGTTTGATAGCATCGGTTCAGACCTGTGGAAGGTTGGCTAGCTCTAGCAGGCCTGCCATGGCCGTCAATTTCTTCCGCAAACTAAAATCTTATGTTTCACTTGTGAGCTCACTTGGAGTAGATAAACTTCTTGTTTCATCTCTCCACCACGGAACCTCGCTTTCGGAAGTCAGAATGAAATTTGCCATCACAGTACGTGATAGAATTTTGGTATATCTACCGGATAACATCAAAGCATGAGCGTTCGTTTCTTATAGGAACCTGATGTTAAATAAACAGTATTCAGTTTGCTGGGCGAAATATCTTCTTCATTTTATGTTAGTAAACTGCTTAAATCTATTAAAGAAATCTGCACCATAGCCAAGTTTAGTACAAAATCTTTGAAGATTTCAATGAGTTCTGTAATTGATCAACTCCACTTGAATTTCTTGTCGTAATATACAGTACATTACGAACATCTTGAAGGTCATCGTACCTGATGAGAAGCACACGTGTTCTGATAGAAAAGAGTAATGAAGGATGATAGAAGATCTAAAGAATATATCAATCACGCCAGTAGCATTTCTTTAATCTGTAACAACTCGTATAGATATATTCTACCATGCAACCAACTTTTCCTGGTCCCAACATCGAGCTAGACAAATGTGTTAGACAGGGACTGCAATTTAGCGAAAAGTTTTTTCAGCACTACATCTTGAACTAAATCCGTTTGCTTATCAAAATTCAAAACTAAATTAATTTTACCTGGTACAATTAATTTTGTTCCGAGATTTTGATAAGAAACTATATTATCTCTGGATTTATATTTTAACTTCAATCCTGGAACAATTCAGACAAATGAAAAGTCTGAAATGTGGTAATTGAGTCATGAAAACGAAATCAATAGTTCCCCATAAACATGACATTGGTACAGAAATCCCTGTCAGTGAAGGTGGCATTTGCTGTGCTTACACCTGTTACGTACGTAAATCTATTCGACATATCCGTTCACATTATGAAGCATGATATCCAGCGCAGTTACAAACATCTGACCCTGGATTAAAAAGGAAAGTAAGCGAAATGTACAACTGTGAGCCAGGTTGACACCTGTGAACAAACACTGTGACAGGTTAATAACCATTGACAGTACAGAATGATACTGCGCTAAAGCAAGTAGGTCTGTGCTTATACCTTTCAGTATCTGTACGCAATGTTTTAGGTCACATGAGATAAGTAATCTCCTGGGACTGGCCATTTCTGATAATAATAATATTATTATTATTATTTCTATTATAATAATATTACTACATTTTTTACACTGCCAAATAGACGCTCGAAAATGTATCTGCATTAATTTTGCACTATTGACACTGATTTGTAACAATTGTAGTTTGAACTTTGTTTATATCCTCGGAAGAAGCTTCACAGCTTGAAAACTTGTTTCCTCAATTGCCAGGCTGTGTTTGGCTCGAGAATGAGTACCTGTCGTCTTGCATGATTTGGAGGTTAACTACGAGGTGACACAAAATACACCGATGCCTCTGAGTCAGTCTCAAACTACAGAATTTTGGAGACAAAAAAGATGGATTTCTCACGAACTCTACGAACAATGCATATGACAGTTTGCCCTGACGATTTCACATGTACCTGCGAACAATCGTACTTCTGACGCTGAAGTATCTCATCTGCATCCTCTTAAGTCTTCTCGGGAGAATCTTCAAACTCTACTATCAGCGATTCAGATGATATATGAATACATGTACTCAGAATATATGCTAGATATTGCATTTGAATTGCTGATAACGTATAATTGGAAGCCTTGTATTCCTCAAAGAGCTTCAGTCACACAAGGTCAAGCTCACGATTAGCGCCATAAACACTCTGAGAATGTCCCCTTCGTCCACGAGAAGACTAAGATCTAGTTCACCGGCTGCGTCCCCAATAGAGTTACGGTCAGACTCCAAAGCAACGTACATCAATCACCTCGTTGTCCCTGAATGTTGCAGCTGCAGGTTCGTCTTACTACCTGTCACGACGCCAGCGAGGTCAAGCTGGCATGCTCGTGACAGTTAACTGTTAAGTAACTGAACGTGAGAGTACTGTTACCGGTCGATTGACTTCGGCTGGAAAACGTTGCGGTCTTGTGTGGAGGTCAATTAGTCGAGGACAATGACAGGTCTGGAAGCTAGCATCTTTTTGTCTCCAGTTATTCTTTTTGTCTTTCTGGGCTTTCTGGTTCACGACCAGATCTAGAGCTTGTATCTCATAGGACATCTCACATCCATCGACAAGAACTGACAGGTAAGTTCTCTACTGCTGCAGTAGTTTGCGAGGTTGCCATTCATGACTAACACCCTTAGGTTGACGTCGGAAGGCCAGCGGAGTTCCTGGTGGATATGGTAAACAAGGCCTTTTCTCTGCTCTTTAGTCTGGACAGTGGTCGGGAATGATGATCGAATGCTTGTAATGAAGCTATCACGATCGGATCCGATTAGTGTTGGAAATAGTTCTATAGATAGTACAGCTACAAAAAGTGCAGCGTTGAGATGGAACTGCTTTCATTGGCGTCAAACTTCACAAGCTATCTCCTATTGCTAACTCTTCGATCTCTGCATGTACACCACTGTTTTCCATGCACACTTCGCCCCTCGATCTTTGTCTAAGATATCAGAGGAACAAGATACTTGACCTGATATTGTCTACGCTGTCCCAACTGCGTATGCAGCCAGTCTGCATTGACCTCAATTGATCTGCTGATTTCTTCTCCGTTTGACCCATCACTAACATCATATCATCTCTTAAGGCCAAAATCCTCCCCGATCTTACACCTGAGTCTCCATCTCAATAGTCCAGTCCCTTAGCATCGAGTTTCCCACTTCTAAGGCCGGAAATCAAAGGACAACCGGTTGACTGCTAAGTGGAATAAGGTTGAAGAAGATAATCGAAGGAAAGATCCAGTAGAGTGAATCCTGCTATTTGATGAAGTATCATACTTCATGGCCTCCAACCAGAGCAATTCAAAACAACGTTGCTCATTAGATATATAAGTTGGCGATTGTTCATGAAACAACACCTCGTAGTTTAATTACAACATTTTAAAACCACTAGACTTAGTTTCTTGCAGATTTTATTAAGAAATTAACGAATATTTTTCAAAACACGTCCTTGATCATGACCAGTCTTGCAACTTGATGCTTGATTTAAGCCGTCATCGTGTCTCACTACCTTTCTATGTATACTTTTGCCGTTTTCGAGACTTCTCCGGTGTTTACCAGGTCGACGTCGTCCATTGTCAACCACAGGAATTTCCTGTTTAAACTCGAACAACCTGAATAGAGCTCTGGCAGGCTCCACAAACAGTCCATTCCTGAATTCAGCGGCCGGATGCACGGAAGAATGAGACACGAAGACTTTGATAATCACGAATTGGTAGTCCCATATATTGGCTTATGGACAGAGACATTCTATTACAACGGCATGGATCATGCGAGTGGTCTGTACACGTTCTTTGGATCAAGGAGTAAGACTCTCCAGGTTCACCGCTAGAAGCCATTTCATGTCTTGCATTGATATGTTCATAAGTGTTGTTTGGTGTGCTAAGTGTCAAAATTCCAAAAATTAATCATTTATCAGAGGTAAAAACTAAGTACTCTTGTTCTTCAGCAATCTTGATTAAAAACTCGACCACCAAAGTAAAACGCATTTTGAACTTTATTAAGTCAGGCCTCTAAGAAAATGGTCATGAGGCCAACAAAGTGCTGTTACAGTAACTCTTACTACAAATTGTGCACGTGTTTTAGGTTGTGTCTCAAGTACATGATAGATAGACTTCAGAAAGTAAAAGACATGACGGATGCTGCAAGTTTCTTAATACATTCTATGATACTGTGTGGTACTGAAGAGCTAATCCAACTCCACGTTGAATTGCCAAAGCAGTGCCGGACTAAAGGTTGATATTCGCTTCTGCCTCTACTTAACTCAAAACTACCAGTTCGAAATTCAAAAAATACCAGATATACCGCAGCTCGCAACCATCAATGAATATTTCCAAATTGAGCATCTGTTACATCCGACACTATTCCGAATCACAAGATTCTCACGATGATGACATCATGCGTATTGCAGCGAGAATGTTAAGTGGAATATATCAACCGTGCGACCTTACAGGCCACTGTCCGGGACTGGAAGCTGGAACATGGCAAAAGTTGGGGTGTTCGTGTTTGGATAATACTCCATTGAACCCTTCCCTCAAGGATTCTGTTTATCGCTTTTAACTATGATCTCCAATTGGTGCCAGCAATTATAGAGATATCTCCTCGGCAAAAGCGTGTAGGCGAGAAAGCATGTGTCCCAGGCCCTGGACAGTCGACTTGTATTAGTACCAATGAGATCACTCGAAAGTGAGACAGTTAAATGTCAGCAGATGACCGCAGCTGAATTTAGGTGAATATTATAAGAATCAATAGTGCGTTTCCTACATAGTATTTACAGAGATGCAAACATTCCGATCTAATCCAAGCTCCTGCAAATAAAGACTGCTCAACTTGGTAATTTCTGAGAAGCAGAAGCCCATGAATCAATCTTGTTAATAATAGAGGATGTGTTTTTCCCTCTAGAGATAAGAGGAGATAAGATAATTCTTAAAATTCCAACTTGGTCAATATTAGAACAACCATAAACCTCCCTAAACCAGCTAGATAAAGGCTGCAAAGCAGCAAGGTCATTCTGCCAATTGATCAGCTTACTGGTTCTAAAGTACTTGGCAACTGTTTCATGCAAGCGTCCATGTACAGCCTTGGTCCTACAGAGTATGTCCTTAGTATATGTCATCTCACCATCCCAATAATATGGGCCACCCAGTCATATGGGTGCACTGCTCGACAGCATCAGCTCCTCGTCATACTTCGCTGAATTCCACGATGTTGGTTGCATGGGAAACGAGGGATTTCCAAATTTCATTTTGATTTCTATTAACCACAGAATGCGGCAAGTGTTGGAACATGTGCTTCGTAAATACTTCATTTGGCTCCCACTAGAGCTCACTGGTGAACTGCAAGACAAAATTTTCTAACAATTATCTGCTTCAAATGGTTCAGAAATAAAAAGAAAGACGGCGTAACATTAGGCTGGGGTTCTGGAAAGGGCATGTCAGTGGAATTAAATCAAAAGAGCAAGCGCATTGTGAGCAGGAGGAGAAGGAATAATTGTGCTCTCCAGTAAAGTTTGTCCACGTCTTTCGCTGGATCTGAGAAGCTGCTTTACTGCTTGATCATTATAAGTACGGATCAAAGCAGCAAGATTTATCAGATGAACACAGAGTACCAAAGAGGAGTTCGGAACTTTCAGGTGTCCGAAGCTCTTGAATCACCGAAGAAAGGCCTTCTGCAATTGTCTCTGCTGTAAGTACACAGCTCTCTACTCATGAAATCTGTGGATCCATTACTGAAAAGCACTCAGTGACTATATGAATGCCTGTAAAATAAATACCCACACTCTTGCGCATATCCTTCATCTGATAGCTTTATTTGTCTTGTCGTCTCATGCACGTAGACGCATGGCATCGTTGCATAATCCGATGAACCTCATCTGAATGAAAAAAGAAGAAGTTAAATGCCTCCACACTCAACTATTGGGTGATGCAATCTAAACAGCTTCGGGTTTCTTGTGATCAGGGCATGATGAGGAGTCTTCAGACCAGGATTTTGGAGCTGCTGGTAGCCTGTGTTACTGGTATCGTCCTACATCTTCACAATGCAGAAGCTTACATTCCAACTGAGTCTCCTGTTGTAAGCCGCACAACATTTGGAGATGCAACTGCAACCTTTTATGGAGGCAGTGATGCCTCCGGAACACAGGGTATTATTCTTTCTCACCAGATGCACTTGTAGACTAATTATGAGATAGTTGGCATAATTCAGCTGAGGATTACAAATGTTATGCATATTACCACTCATGTGCATCGTCATTGCCTAATTTTCATGGTGACATCAATGTCATAATTGCAGGTGGCTCATGCGGCTACCAGAATCCTTTCGCTCTGGGTTATGGTGTCAAGACTGCTGCTCTTAGTAACAGCCTGCTTGCCAACAATATGAATTGTGGAGCCTGCTTCGAGGTGAAGTGTAAATATTATGCTTCAGCATACACCAAGAAGTGGTGCTACCCCAACTCACCCACCATAATCGTCACTGCCACCAATCAAAGTCCTCCAGGCCTCAATGGGGAGCATCATTTTGACTTGACTGAACCAATGTTCATGAAGATCGCAAACAGAATCGGAGGTCGCATTCCAATTCAATACAGAAGGTAAGTGGAGTTCTATAAATGTGGTTTCGCTAGAAAGGGCTCTGTGCTGAAAACCAGTGATCAAATACATTCAGCTTGATTCACTGGAAAGCTCACTTTGCCATTCATTACTTTTGTGCAGAGTGCGATGTTACAAACCAGGAGGCATCAAGTTCACGCTCACTGGAAATCCTTTCTTCAACCTTGTCCTCGTATACAACGTTGGAGGTGCTGGTAACGTCTACGGGATGGCCATCAAGGGATCTAGAACTGATTTCTACACAATGAGCAGAAACTGGGGACAATACTGGCAAGCCTTTGTGAAGCTGACGGGTCAGAGTCTGACCTTCCGCGTCACGCTGGGCAATGGTAAAACAACTACTTTTTGGAACGTCGCTCCTGCTAACTGGCAGTTCGGCCAAACGTATGCAGCTACCTACAACTTCTACTGATCGAGAAGAGAGGCTGTTGGTGATTTTCCGGTGCACGAGAGAAACAGAGTAACCTCAGAGTACTTTTTTATCTTCACAGATGCTAGTTCTAGGTAGAATACTAAATTAATGCAGCGCAGCCGAGGTGCAAGTGGCGTGGCACTTGATTGGCTCGCACCCGCTGTACTTTAGTTTGTCCAAAGTCTGTTAAGTCGACCTTTCAGAGTTTCTCTTCTGTCCATTCCATAAGAATTATCGTTAATATTAGAGTAAAAATAAAGAAGAGACAGGAACCTTATGTACAAGAAACCTTATGTTTTTCTCTTGAGTTGTGCAATGAGTGCCATGGAGTTCAAGGAATATAACATAAGACTTGTGTAAGCCAGAATGGGAGGTTTGCAGTGCAGGTTTGAATTTTGAATTTTATGCATGTACACGTGAAGAACAAAGCAAATCAGATAGAAACAAATCACAAGTCTCTAGATAATACTCATGGAGTAATACGAAAGAACTTTACCGAGTGTGAGGCAAATTCACTTGAAGACATAAGACATGTTCAGTGTGATAACATTCACTCAATATAAAATTACAACAATATATAATATAGATGATTCTAAAGACTCACTCTCAAAATCACTAATATAGAAGCCAAATTTGTGACCTTCCAATTATTTTTCCTTAATCCTAACTTATCAAAACATGATGTAGCAATAGAAAGATCAGACAAAAGTTGCTTACATCTATGTGGACTTCAGAAAGAGTAAATGTACAAACTCTTGTCACTACAAAAACTTATCAAATAAATCCAACACTTCCATGCAAACTATAATGAGTAATATTTCCGAAGTCAATAGAGAGCTTTCAACATAATTAAGTTCTCTGTTGACTTACCTTTCAAAATACAAATATCAGCCAATCTTTCCATCGAATTTGTACACACTCTTACAATATAAAATCTTGATCATCTTGTTTGTACTTGGATTCTACAACTTATAAGTCGTTAGATTATCACAATACCCTACAAACTTGTACTATTTAGCATGAAGCTTTGTCCAAAATTAGTTAGGTACAAGCTTTTGCATAAATGATATAACATGTGTTGTGTGCTAATCATAATATAATCATTCATGTAAGTGTCCTACACTTGGGTTTTTCGCTGCCGAGCTTCAAATGAAAGTCTTCCGATGTAGACTTTTGGTGATATTTGATTGAGAATATGCAGTGGCGTATTTGTAACCTCAAGCCACAACTTGGTAAAAGCAAATGCCAGGTTTGCTGGCTAGCTGAATGCAAGACAAAATGGTCTACAATGCTGCCTACCATCACTCATAACATAGATTTCCATGGTCCTTCAAGTTTGACGGGAATCCTTCCATCAAGTTTCCATGATGTACCTTCTTGATTGAGGTTAGGCTAACGTGACCAAAAAAATGATGTAAAGCAATATATCATTTGATTTTTTAGCCATCAAAGTTGATGTCACAACATTAGCATGATGAGTAATCACAATTTGGAAGTTTGACGTGTAAAGCAGGTTTTGCATTATTTCATTTAGCACCTCAACCCCATCAGATGTCACAAGTTGACATCCATCCTTCTTGCAGATTGTGATTAGAACTTAATCTATATCTTGGCCAATTGAAACCAAGTTTTATCTTAGCAAAGGAACATTGAGAACTGTTTTTCAACACTATAGATCATTGTCTTTTCATCTTCATGAGCATGCTCTCTTATGTTTCCACCCAAAGTTGGTGATTATTGGCAGTATGAACCAATCATGGCTTGTAGTTTTAGCTTTGAATACATCAAACTATTTCCTCATACTGGTCACATGATCACTTGCTCTGATATCAACATAGCATCCCTCCCATTGATTAAAAATAAAGATTCAACTCCAAAACAATGCTTTCAATAAAGTGTGCTCCACTTTGCTTATCACTAAACTTCTCTTTAGATTTCAATGACTTCTTCTTTTCTCTATACTCTTTAGACCAATGATCCATCTCTCCACAATTGTGACAAGTGCGTTCTTCAAATCAACATTGTTTTTTGTTCTTGCTGTCTTATTTACATCAAAAAATTAAATTCCCTCTCGTTGCTAACCTTATAATGCTTGATCATCACATTCATCTTTGTTCTCTTTGAACACTTACAAGACCTTTTCCTTCAGTAAATAGACTATCAACTTATTAACAATTTGTTGATTTATGGATAAGGTATCTCAATCTGCAAACTACTCTTCACGATTAAAATAAATTCCAAATTATTATAATAATAATTGTAGCTTTCATCACTTCACGCATGTCATTATTCAGTCTAATCATACTCTTGATCTTGCTCACATGTGTGGCAATCTCCAACTTGCATTCAATGGTCAAAAACAGAGATTGAAAGATATGTTTATTCTACTGAATAACATTATGAATATACAACTTTTCTATCTTGTTTTTCTTCTACCACTCCTTCTCCTCTCCTCGTAAAAAATCAACTTTCAAGTTTGAGTATCATCATTCATTCCCATCACATCAAGATCAATTTCAAGATTCGATTATTCCTCAATTGTTTTTCTATGGCATGATTTGGGATCTAAGTGCATACATTTTGATTTAGTTGAGTGCTATGGTTATGAACTTGCAAGAAGTGGTGGCTTTCAACACGTGGGTTTCAATCCATCACTATTATTTATCGAAATTAAGTCATTATGAATTGATTGTTAGGAATTTTAGCGAGGAGTATTATTTTCAAGTTATAAGGTTTCCGATTCGTTTGTATCTCCATTCATACTTCACCTGGTTTCAAGTTCTAAGTTTGACTCTTTATTAATGGCTACTCATATTGTTCATATGATGGCTAAGTAGTGTGTTTAGATTAGTTGTAAAGCTTTAAATTAGTATATAGCTAATTTGACCGTAATAGATGACAAAACACTGACTCTTCATTCTTATTGATTTTGAAGTTTGGATTGATGATTGCTCTTGGTGAAGTTATTAAAGGTGTTGAGACATTTTGGAGACTTTTGAAGAGATAATTTGCAGATTTAAAGAAAGGGTTGGAAAGTTGACAACGATAATTATAAGACACATAGTCAAAGGAGGATTGTGCGCGTGCCTTTCTTGTTTGTGGCAGTAGCAGCAATAAGCAGAGCAAAGTTATTTCTTGTAGTTTAGGGATATTTTGACCCATGGCAAATTTCCTTTATTCTCATATGCGTGGTAAGAAGTCAAGTTTGAGGTTCCATTTGACAATCAAACGACACAAGGGACGAAGTTCGGTGGCTAGACGGAACGATATGGCGATCATGAAGACAAGAGGAGCCGGATTTGACATTATCAAATATAATGGACGTGATGACTATATTCTGTGGGAGAGTCAAGTCAAAGGCAAGTTGAAGGCTTCCGATTTGGGCAAGTCATTGAGGCCCAAACCCATTGGTCTAGGAGTTTTGGCCAATGAGGGCACTAGGGCAACTTTTCAAGATTTTTAGAGATTTGGAGACCTTCTAGGGGGACATTCAAAGATCGGAGGACAGGGTTGGAAAGCTGACGGGACGACTACAACGTGGGCTCAAGAATGGATGGATTTGAAGGATTTTCATTTTGAAATGGTGATTCAAAGATAGAGAGAGAAATTTAGACCTTTGAGTGTATTTGGGGTGTTTCTGAAAATCTTATGAGCGTCTTGAGAGATTTGAGTCGACTAAGATATAATTTACAACTCGGGTTTGTGTTTTGGATTGAAATTTCGACTCAATTGGACGAAGTTTTGAATACAAAGTGATAGGTTGAAGTTTTGTATATAGTCGAGTTGCAGGATTGCATTGACTATCACAAAGTTAGTAAATCAATCATAGATCACTGAAGGAAGATAGAAACTTATGTGCAAATTTGACCAATCAAAAGATATCATTGGAAAATTCTTAATGAAGAGATTGATATCATAAGTACCAATATGATATCAATCATATTAACTTATATATCAATATAAGACAAAGTTACAAGTAGCAAGGATTTACTATAAAAAAAAATTATAAGGATTGTGCTACAATATGTTTTGCTAGTTGCTTATACATGAAGGAGTTATTTTGTATAGTTTCATGAAGATCCAACCAATGAAAGAGAGATGATAAATTTGATAGTTGACTAGTTGACGATAATTGATAATGATAATAACTTCTCAAAAAAAGATATCTCACTCTGTTGCACAGCTCATGTGATGATGAAACTTTATGAGTAATAGCAACCATTATTATTGAACATCTATAAATAAGTGAAATTTGAGTGAACTTCATCAAGCCAATGTTTAGATATTAACTATTGATTGGGGTCTGAATTGAATGTTAAAGATAAATTTACAGTCAAATTTAATTGATTGTAACATTTGATCTAACAGTTTAATCATAGTATAAAATTGCTAAGATATTTTAATATTTTCAATTATAAATAAAAATTAATATAATAATCTAAATGATAAACAATATTTTAAGGTCTTTGAAAGGTTTCTAAAACTTGTTGGTAGTAATCAACATATTTCTTAGAGCTAACTTATTATATATAGTTGGATTATACTTGATCATGGATGATTGATTTAGAAATCATATTGTTGATGTGAATAGTAAGTATTGATGATAGTAAATATTATCATGACAATCCATGTGAAATACACTTATAAATTATTTAAATAATATGATAATGAAATGGGACGTTGCTTGATAAAGAAAAAAATTCTCATAATTTTCATACTAAGATTTTTTTTTCTTGAAATATTTCCTACATATCATTTTTTTATTCATAATTTGAAAGTTAATATTTAAAATAAACTCCAACCATAAAAATATTTTAGAATTAATGAATTTAAAGACCAAAGGTTAAAATTTCTATTCAAGATGTCAAACAATAACTCTTTTTTAGGCTGCAAATTTCAAAAGTAATGTTTGTGATACATGTATCACTTTTCAGACATTTCAAAAAATTTGAACAAAATATTAAAAAATTTATTGAAAGAAAAATGACATATTTACAATTTTTCAATTTCAATTAGAGTTCTCACTTTTCCACAGCAACAAACTATGGTTAGAGGTAACCACAAAACTGATCTGATAAGCAAAATACGTCAAGGTGATCAAACTGTGGAAAATCTAACTGTAGGTTATCCGCAAATTAAAATTTGTCTATGAAAGTAACCCCTGTTAATGATAAAAAAACATGTTGTCTGAGTTATCATTCATGTCTAACTTGAGTGCAAAAAATATTCAGTATCTACATGAAGATCAGTTCTGACCAAACCTTCCGTCCAACATAGTAGGATGCATATCATTATTACTACAACAACAATACATGCCTTCCAAACATTGTCAATCATAGTTAGGAAACTGAATAAAAGGTGGTGACAAATGGATTTGGATCATGACCAAACATGCCCTTTATCCTCTAGAAAAGTCACCATGATTTGTTACATGTGATTATTTCTTCAAAATTGATTCCATAGATAAAATAAATATTAAGAGCCTATGGTTTAATCATGATCAACCAGCTTGCAAATATTGGACTGATTTATTATGATCATCTCAAGTTGAAATAAGTCTTGTGGTTATATTTCTAGTAACGATGACATAAATTTGTTGTTATAAACTATATCGCTGCTTGAAAATTTATGGTTAGTGCACAAGATGACCTCAAAATTTGAACAAATGATATGAATTTTTTTTTCTATATGAAAGTTATGAATAAAGAAGAATAGATTATTGAAAGAGTTGAGAATAGTAGCCTTTGGCTTATAAGAGCAAGAGCAATCCATGGTGCATGTTCAAGAGAAGTAGAAACATAGCTTTTTTGCTTGATGAAATTTGGATTGATTCATGTTGGGTTGATGGTGGATTTAGAACAATAAAGATTGATATCCTCAACCAGTAAGTTCAATGTGAAGACCTTATGTTTTGATTAGACTATACCTCATGAAGTGATCAAAATACATGATCACTATCGCATCTATAAGAATTCATTTTCCCTTCTCCTCCATGGCATACTTTAGAGTGTAGCTCGTAGTCTTTTTGGACTTTTCACATACACTCTTTATGGATAGAGATAGGTGAGGGGCCATATATTTCATTTTTAAAGCTTTATAAGATAATGTCATGTATGTGTTTGTATATGGTATAGTTTTGTTGATTTAAGGGTATGTGCTATCTCTATTTGTATGTTAGCCTACCTTATAGATATGCATAGCACAAGTTATTTAAAGGTTCGGCTCCTCCCCAAGAAGTCAACATCCTCTTGCAAGATTCCTTGCCACTTGTATGGAGATCGTTTAATTATTGAAGGCATCTAGATATTTTTCCTTACCAATTGTATGGAGATCTTTTACTAATGGAAGACATCTACCTAAATATTTAGCTGATTATGAGGGTGTGACATATGGAATTGCTACAATCTCTAATATCCACAAGATATTCCTCCAAAATTCCCTCCTAGGTTGGACCTTACTCCCCTTGCATGCTCAACTCCATTTTTCCGTAAAAATGCAAGACATGCATTTAGATTACCTTTGGACATCCTAGCAAAGGATGAATATGCGACTTACCTATTCTTCCTCCTTTCTCGTTGATGTTTTAGATACAAGAAGGGTGGGGAAAATCACATTGCCTTGTCATAAAATGCCAAACCAATGTGATTTACACTCATAGTTTGAGGCTTCATTAGCTGCTAGAGCTTAGACCTCCAAGACTTTCTCCCCCACTACCTTAGAAGAAACATTTGCATTTGACTCATGCAAGAAGGAATTGCTTAGACGGTGGCACCTTAGAAGTTGCTTGGACTTGGCTAGGCAGGGAGAGTTTAGAACGGCAGTTAGAGCATAGAGACCCATGTCTCTAGCTGCCAATATCTCTAGCATCTCTTACGACTGCCACCATTTTGAAGTTAAAGAGGCTCCATCCTCAAATCGTAGATACTTTCTTTAAAGAGACATATGTTCATATTAACCATTTGGGAGTTATAGAGGCTCCACCCTCAGATCATAAATCCTCTCTTTAAAAAAAGACATACGTTTATATTGACTATTTTCGAGTTACATAGGCTCCACCCTTAGATTAGAGATCCTCTCTCTAAAGAGACATACGCTCATATCAAGCAACACTTCCTTATCTTATGTAGGATATGAATGCAATCTTGTCTTTTATTGGGAGCTGGTGGTGGTCCTTTAGACATGAGAAAGAAGTATTTTTATAAAATGTTTTATCCTAGAGCACTCAGCCAATGGCTTGACACATGTTTGCATAGTGTGCGTCCGTAGCACAAGGGCTGATCCACAATAAGTGGTAGACGTCCTAACAGAAAGTCTTCTTTTGGCCACAAAATATGCAATGGTGGCATTTGACCTATTGCGGAGAATGAAATTCTTCTTTGTCTTATTAGGAGAATCACTGTTTTGCAGTTTATATCTAGCTTTGTGGACCATCTTCATTCTCACTAGTTTGGCGTGACATGTCCATGAGATAGTGAGATGGTGAGATAGTGATACACAAACTTGGTGCTACTCTAGAACTGCATCCACACTAGATTGTGTTCTAGGTACACATGAATAATGCCTTCAACAGTTTATTTAGAGAAGTTATATTTTTTGAGTTGTAGGCTTTGGATTCTTCTATAACACAAATTCTACCTTTTGCTACATGTTTCTAAAATCTTTCTATTACTCTCTTCTTTCAGCATGCTGGTTTTACTTCAAGAGTGAAGAAGATATTCTCATCCACAAGACAAGACTTGACGACCCGGTTGGAGCTCCTCTCTTTTCCGTAGCCCATTACCAAGCCCTCAAAACTATAGCAAGGCAATTTTCTGGCATGCATGTATCCTCTCTACATGACATACTCATATTATTGACTCATCTTTTTCAAGTCATATAGCTGTATGATTAGCTTCATGACCAACTATTGGTCATATGGTTGCATGTTAGAGTGACCAAGTGTAGAGGTTGGTTACCATCTGGTTTGCCATCCACTTTTGTCTCTGAGGGTTTTATCTATCCCAGATGGCCTTACAAAGTTAGGCGTATCTTTTTGATAGTGATAAGTTTGTATATACTCTTTACAATATTGTCTCTTAGAGCACACTAGATATGTCTATCTATTTCTAGAGATGGAGACCCATAGATTGCTTTTTGATCTCCTCTCCATATCATTTGTTAGAAAGTCTTCCTACCTGTAGAGGACTATGTTTCCATCCAAATCCTTCAAGGACAAGTTGCGAGGTGTAAACAACAAACTTATGGGTACCTTTGATGGAGCCCATTCACACACACAGACCTTGTGGCTGTGCAGGGTAAGAGAGGTAGGTCTTACATGGGGTTTCATCTTAGTCCCTATAGCGTTTTTTGGTTTGTTGGGCCCTTGTTACCTCCTCTTTTTGCGTCTATAATTACAGTAGACTGCATCCTATCTTGAACTTTGTAATTCAAGGACACCTTACCCCTTCAGATTGTGCTTCAGAGTGTGGATCACAAATTATCATTAGTGCAGCCCATGTGCCAACATTTGCGTCCTTCATATATCTTTCAATTGGATTTTTTCCACTTGCTATTGTAAGTTTTGTTTGTCTATACAGTACTCTTGTTTTGTGCCGTTGATTGCTAATGCTGTTCGGATAGAGAAAGTAGTAGCATTATCAAACTTCAGAAAAGTGGTTTGTTGCAGACCTACAGGTTTGCAAAAACACTTTTCTGGAACCACAAACCACTAAAAGGTCGTACAGAAGATAGGAGTTGGCCCATAGAGAGCTCAGTCCGAGTGGTGTCTTGACTAAAAAAGTTTTCTTCGGGTTTTGGTACTAGACCTGCTATCGAAGATACTCACATGTCTGGGGTCTGATTAGTTAGCCAGATAGTCATAGAGTTTTTTTGTCATGTTTCGTTGGGTGGTATTTCTATGCAGTGTAGTTTTATGGTGGGTTTCTCATCTCTGCTATTTATTTTTCCTATTATGTGGGATTATTCTATATTAACTTTGTCCACGTCAAACAAACACGGATGAAATTAATTTCGGTGGGGATATGTATTTAGATGGGCCTGATCACTCATTAAGTCACAGCCTCTTTGTCTCTTGCTTTGCTCTTTGTCTTCACCTCAGTTTGGTCACAGAAGTGGGAATCAAGGCTGGAATTGCCCTTGTTAACGACGAGGAGACAGATATTAAAAGGTGATGTTAAGAAGCTTGTGCGTGGAATGAGAGGGGGATGATGAGAAGGTGTACAAAACTCCTGATTTCCAACATGGCTATCTGAAGCACGCATACGCAACTTCTAAAAACTTGAAATCTTTTTATTATCTTGTGTTACAGACTGAAGAAATGGCATTGATCACCAATGTTGCGCTCATATATGTAAACAGGTGTGCACAAATCATAGCCAGACAAAAAAGACCCAATCTTTCAAATTCCCAATTCTCTGTTCTACGCAAGAAATGCAGGACCTTCTTATGGCTTCATCTGACCTCACAGGCTGGCACAATGACTTATATTCTTTCCACAAGGTATACTTAATATATACTTATTCTCATCGGGTTCAGTTATACTTGACACTGACTCGACTTGCATCGATCTAATTTGGTGTTTATCTTGAAGTTACTACCAGTTAGCTTACATCTGCACAATTTATATAAAGCTGTGGCCATCTCTAATCTGGTTCTGCACTCGTACATGCAGAAAGTCATAGTTGCTAGAGCTAAGCAGAATCTTGTGAAGATATTGTGCGACCAATACAGTTGTGCATCATACACGGAAGCGGGAGTGATTGCGATGAAGCTAGTGCAGGACAGGATCGTTGACATGGAGCTTCATTACGAAAAGTTAATAAGAGCGGCTTCTACGGAGTTCCATCCTGCAATTGAGCTATACATGAGTACAATTGCGATAGTGAATACCTGGATATCATCAATGGACCTTGAAAACGGAGCGGTATAGTGTGTAAACAACTTTCGTCTGATAGATCATGAACTGTAAACGATTACTGGCTGAGAATGCCATGGCTATCTATAGCCACGTTGATTTTATAATAAGATGTGATTGTCAAAGCCTATAATTTAATATGTTGAATGCATCTAATCAAAAGATTGTGGATTTGAAATCCTGATCATGAGAAACATTTAAGTTTACAAGTCATGCACTGTAATTATGTTCATCTTTAATGCTAATTGTGAAATTTTTTTCGGTTTGAGAAAAACTGTTTTATAATTTTGATCAAATTAACCTTTGTAAATCTGGATAATGCTAGCAAAATTTGACACAGAAATTTAATATTAGTGCTTACATATTTTTTTTTTTTGGAATTGTGTTTTCATGTATTTCCTTCTATTAATGATTTTGAAACCGGTTGGGTTGATTTGTACATATATGAAAATTATGACCTCTTTTGTGCTATGAATGTTTTTATGAACATATTAAATTTTATGACTGATAGATTATAGAATTTATTTTGTAAGGATTCAATCTAAAGTAAAGTTTTTCCAGTCATGGAAATTAATTTCTTTTAGTTTTAATGATATGTATTCACCCACATCCAATCCACTTCATGTTAAATGTACATTCTTGTTTTGGTTATTTTCATCATGCAAATGGTCATTTGAAATATTTCTCATATTTATTGTGATAATTGTGAATAAAGGATATGAATTGTTTGAAATAAGATGATCTAAATCTAAACGCCAATTTTCAGAAGCTGACAGAAGACAAGGTGAATAATTTAGAGTAAACTTTGCTCATACTTGTTCATCATGTCAAACTTAAATATAACTGCAGATCTGCAGATGTTCAATTAAGACAAACAGGAAATGTAAAAGTGATTAACGAATTTAACGTGAAAGCTTAATATTCTGATAGTTGCGTATTTCATCTGCAGATTCATAAGTCATAACGATAAATCCTTAAGTAGACTTTGACGAAATGTGGATGAGCCAATTGGCACGATAAACATCTTAACACCTAAAGCCGCTCGTAATTACATTTGTGCAGAAGTGAGAACTTCCTGTGAAACTGAATACTCAAACCCAATCTAGACATGCACGCTATGCAAGGAATATGTTAGGAATTTCAAAGATAACTTTGTATACCGATCTAATTATCCATCTGATACAAAGCGAATCTAACAAGGATGACATGTACATACGAACATTTTGCCTCAGCCAAATAAACCCAATTCAGATGTCGACAACCCGGTCGTGTAACATGATAGTGTGCCGATTTCTATGATATGTAAGCAGGCGTGCGAATAGCCTTCTTTCTAAACTCGTTCATTCAACATTCTGCAGGTCCGAACACATTTCAGATAGTGTTGATCGAAGGCACAAGATGCTGACTACGTACTGTACATAGGGTGTTGTAACACATAAACACCAGCCTAACAGTTTGAAGAAACGACATTTAGTGAATGAACGGTCAAGAGAATCCGTGATATGAAAGATGTAGCCGGCATTCCTATGAATCATGAAGAAGGCCTTGATCACGTTACAATAAGATTGTGGGTACGAGAATCAAACAGGAGGAAATCAGAAAGGTGGAAAGTGGAATTCTTCATCTAGTATCATTTCTGAAGGCATGACCCCACGAAAACACGGTTGGATATGGCGCACCGCTCTGATATCAGACTCAATCAGACAGGTAACATCTGATATTTCATTGCCGAAGGTAACTTCGAGCTTTGAGATGCGGTTTGAGACGGCGGTGACCAATGTGGCCAAGGCTATCTTCGTGTTAATTAAAAGCAGAAAATTGAAAGATGGCGAAAGGTCGGTAACCCAAAGTTGTCTAAGTTTGTGTGCTATCAACATAAGCTTGCCCTCCTTTATTTCTCGCGATCAAGTATAAGTGAAACCAAAGCTGAGCCCCGGTATTTGGTGACAATCAGTCGAAAGGACACAATTAAAAATGACAACTGCAGGATGGAAAAGGTCTACTGCTTGACAGAGTGCAGCACATTCCGAACAAGACCAAGATGAAGAGTATCGCGGTCTTATCTCAGACAGATCCATATCAAACGTAATGCTCCACGACTCGCATACTGACTCCTCTTGTTCCCGAGCAAGTCGTCCTTGCTGTTCTGGTCGTGGTCATGTGCATCCATCCCGGGTCCTCAAATGTGTTAGTGCCCACTAGTTACCGCACCCTGTTTACGTAATCTATCAACTTACCCTGCAACGAGTTCTGAGGAATTACAACTCCCTTGCAGAGACTTCTGAGGATTTCGAACTCGCGGCAACAGCGATCATGGATCATGATTGAAGTTCCCTGAATGTCACTTTCTGAAATCATGGGTCAAGCGGGAAGCAGTCATCTGTGCATTATAATGAAAGCTAATATTGGAATGAGCAGATTCAGCTCAAACTGATTTTATTGGATGGCAAAGTGCATAGACACTGCTGTTGTTGACCGGGTCCACTGCTACATGACAATTAATACATCCAAGTTGACCTGTGTTGTCACCTGTTGCTGCAACATCCAAAATGAAGACAGCAGGTCGATCCAAATTTGAAGACTGCTGTATCAACTTTGTATCGAAGTCATTTGAGTCATCTCGCTTCGAACTGCTTTGGCCACTTGCATCATGAACAATTTTTCGGACAGGTAACTTGGGGATGGAATAGGTGTTCAGTACTAGCACCAGGTTTATTTGCCCTCATTTGAAAAAAAGTTTCGGGTGCAACACGAAGCATCCAGCTGTTCATACATCAAACCCAGCGTGCAGACAGTCGGATCGACAAGCTTCCTCCACACTTCTTTCAAGCTCCCCATGAGACAAAGTGGCAAAGTCTGGGAGTATAAGATGCGGCTCGTGGAAGCCACAAAGCACAAACGAATTCTTTGGTCGAGCTCGTCGAGTGCAAATCATCAGGTAAGATATTCTCGGGCAAACAAACATTCTGGTTCCTCACTTTGTCAATCGATTTTAGAGTGACGATTTCAGTTATTACTCTGCAAGAGATTTAAATTTGTCTCTTCAGCGTCTGATATCAGGAAGCATTTATTATATCTACATTGAATAGAGATAATGCGTTTAAATCTCACGTGACTGCGCACTGCTCTTTAGTCAAGCCTAGCATACGTACTTTCTCTCTTGTCAGTATCTGCTTGTAGCCTCAAGCTTCATGCTCAGTTACTAAACAGTTTCACTGCAGTCAGGCTTGCGTTGGTTTCAAATTTCGTCTGCTCGAATATGATGTTCTAGTATCCCTTCCGTTCTTTAAATCCGAATCTTGTTGAAATGCTTAGATATCCAGCATCTGAAAGTCCTTGAGACTGAACCGTCCTTCCGTCCACATTCGGCCAGCTCAGTTTTTACTGGAGCTTCGAAGTACTTAATTTCACTATCCACTTTGTACTGTACCAAAGATAGAGTTTTAAGAGCGTCGGTATGAAAGGCAGATAAAGTTTTGTATATTTAAGACTAGAGCGTTGAAATTATTCCTGAAATCTTACAGTTATTGCCTGCAATATTTTCTGCAGAAGCATCCGATTCAGCTTTGGACAACTGAACATTTCGCTGTATTGCAAGAGGATCAATTGCAAAGGACAGGAACGACATCAATCCGTTCATTCTTCAAACATGGCTTCAGCTGGTTTGAGATGTAAGCTTATCCTGTCTGCAGTTCTCCTCATGGGGGCTGTCGCCTCTGGGGCTAAACTCTCAAAATCACATTACTACAAAACTTGCCCAAAATTGGAAGAGGTCGTCCGTACTACGGTTAATGAGATAATCAATGCGGATTTGGGGATGGCTCCAGGCCTGCTTCGGCTGCATTTTCATGACTGCTTCGTCAGGGTACGTTAGCGCTTTTTGTTTACGAGCTTTAGTCGTAACTGATCGCCAAAAGATGTGGCCGACGGAATGTTAGACTTCCGTTGTTCGTGTATTTTGGTACAATTTTTATTGCAGCTACGGCAAGGAGGCGTTTATTTTAATGGACATCAACGTATTCAGCATGCTACGAGGATATCTGGGATCAGAATTAGACACTCATCTACGCATTAAACTGTTCAGGGCTGTGATGGATCAGTGCTCCTGGATTCACCATCCAACTCGGCAGAGAAAGATGCACCACCAAACGCTGGCTCTCTTAGAGGATTTGCCGAAGTTGATGCAATCAAGGCAGTAGTTGAAAGCACCTGCCCTGGTGTAGTTTCATGTGCGGATATCCTGGCTTTGGCAGCCCGTGATGCCGTAGTGAAGGTCAATATCTTCACATTCTTTATATTCCTTGTATAAGAAACTCAATAGCATGCGCATGTACGGAGAGTGCAATTACTGCAAAGTTCCTATCTTCTCTGCATTTTTGAACATGGACAGAAGAGATGATGACTCGCTGTGCAATTTTTGTTTAGACTAAACTATATATTAGTTGTTGTCATGCCAATGACTCATGATGATCTTTAGACTCCTACTTTGATTGTGATAGATCAGCATTCCTTCGAACCAGAAATGTACTCAATCAATATCATTATATGTACAGGTCGGAGGAAAATATTGGTCTGTACCTCTTGGCCGCAAGGATGGCTTTACATCTTCTCTGGTTGAAGCCAATACTAGTCTGCCCTCGCCATTCATGACCTTCCCCCAGCTCGTACAGAACTTCGCTGCTGTTGGACTCAACGCCAAGGATATGGTTATTCTTTCAGGTACTTTTCTCAATATCTGTTATTTAAACAAGGTCCCAAAACCGAAACTCAATGACTGGATCTTCTAGCAATGTAGGTATCGGAGATTTTCCAAGTTACGACTAAAAAGACCGTGACCGTTGGTCTAACAAGTCCACTCATCTATATGCATTTCTCTCGTTGCAGGTGGACACACAATCGGCCAAGCTCATTGCGCTGTGGTGATTCCTCGTCTCTACAACTTCAACGGTGTGCCCGGAGCTACCGATCCATCATTGGATCCCACTTTTGCCAACTTCCTCCGAACCCTGTGCCCTTCAGACGAGCCTTTGACCTTTGTTGGACAAATGGATGCCACCAATGGCACATTCGATAACAAGTACTTCAAATCCGTGAAGACTCGCAGAGGTCTCTTCTCATCAGATGCTGCCCTCGTCACCAGCTCTTTCGGTCGTAGGGTTGTGAACAGAGCAGCAAAGTACCGGGCAGTTTTCTTGAGCGACTTCTGAAAGTCGATGGTGAAAATGGGTAATATTGGTGTGCTGACTGGATCTGCGAGAGATCAGGCAAGTGTGTTCCGCTGTCAACAGAAACAATTACTGATTCATCAGATGCAGAAAAGCTAATGTGTACGTCCCGATAGATGCAGGATTCCTGAGATTGACATTTGTGGATGGCATCAATTAAACGATGTATCCAAGACATGCGGAGTAGGCCAAGTCAATAATAGTATAAGCTACGCATGAGCTTACACGTGAAATTTAGGTAGAACTAGGACTACGAAAGCTGTACCTGCAGTGTGATTTGTTGACATTCTTTATCTCAGGTGTCCTTTTGAATCCAATAAAGCATATCCAAATAAAGCTGTTGGAGGAATTTTTTACATCCTTTAACTGTCAGAGATATGCATGTTGGATATTAGATGCTTATCACAACATAAAGCATATTACTCAGTAACAAGTTCCATTAATTCCAATGATTACAATTTGCTCTATGAGCAAACATTTTCATGGTCCTACATTTAAATTTTAGAACATGCATGTAACTTCGTATGCGACTATGTCACGAGCTGTAAATATGGTACTGTGACTATGACTACGCAGAGGGGCTGGATTGCACATGCCAACATGTGAGAGGTTACAACCACAGTATCTGACTCTCTCATGATATACTATACTATAGTCATCATGTACACAACTGTACGTGGATACAGTCACTTATCAATATCATGATACTGTATACTTCTGCATGTTACAGTCATCTTTCCAAATATCTCAGGATAGAACAGCATCTGCTTGATAACAGCATCCAATTCCAAAAATTCGGTCTTCTATCTATCTGACTTAGTTTTGGCGGTCATCTAGAGGGTGAAGTATCAATGCTGCGAAGCATTGATTAGTTTCTATTGACACACATTCTTGTCGTGATCAGTTGACGGTGGAATGACTGTCTTAGTGCCACTGAGTTCGAGATTCCATTATCCCTCCACTTCAATGCCAAGGAGTTTAGATGTATGCTGTTGGCGTCATTTACTCTTCGACGCGGAATGAACATTATAGACTCCCGACGTTGAGCATTTACAAGCGAGTTGTGTAGTTAGAGTGCAATATTCTTTCTATTACCTTTTTCTATCTTCAGACCGTAACAGTAACAGTAACACTCCTTCACGCGTTGACTTCTGAGTTTTCTCTTCTTATGGTAGATCATTTCTTGGAAGTTAGCAGCGCAACGTGGTCGTCCATCCGTAGATCCAGGGCGTTGATATTGTATAATCAGTGATCTATTCACTCAGAAACTGTCGGATCCAGGTTGCGGAATTCCTCGAAGCTTATATGAGAAGCAAAGTCCGACGTCAGAGTTGCCCTAGCTAGCGTCAGCATGAATTCACTTTTAGCTGGTATTAAACAAGGCCCTGCTGCGTCTAAACTGAATCAAACAAATCCAAGAAAAGTTTCTCACAATTGATGGTTGCGTGTTCATCGCTTGTGGATCGCTCTTCATATATTGTCTGCATACTGTGTCGCCAAGGATTTCTGAGGATCTAAAATGTGTTGAAACAGATGCAGAGAACTACAAATGCAAATGTAAAACAATCTTGAATGCATGCGTGCAAGATCACTGAGTTACTAGAATGCAGATTTTATTTGAATATTTATAGGTACGACTCGAATTGCATACGGAGTATACACTGGTGCTAGAGTTTGTAATCAGATTCTGCCACCGATCATGGGTGATGGAACCACCAGATCAGTCACTAGTACAAAAATCCATGGCTGGATTTGTATGTACAAATTCAATTTCAAGTGCTGCATGATGATATGCCAGTACTCATTGACCAGAGTGAAGAATGTTTTGCCTGCTTTGACTTGATTTTCAATGGAGATTATGTATTTAAATTGATTCCTTACTATGCAGGAGGCTCATATCGAGGATCCAAACTTGATGGCATGTCTTGTCCGTACAGAGGATTTGGTGCAGATTGGCTTTCAGGAAAAGGGAGTGAATGTTGTCATTCCTTATTTTATAAGTTTGAACTAGTTTTCATCCACCTTCATTTTGATTTTTTTCCTTTCACCCTGGCTTAAGCTCATAGGCTGTACATAGAGATTCGCACAATGACAGAACCTTGTGTCTGTTGCTCCATACCATCGATCTTACACATGCCTCTGCAGTTGTACGTACACAAACTCCTCACGTGCATCGAGACATAGAAGTTCAAATTCTAGGAGAATCTCACAATCATATAATATAGTAACTTTAGGCTTTGCAGTGTGACGAGGCTCACAGGTTCAGTTTGTAAAATGGAGTGGTATGTATGCAACATGCATGATGCAACCGGGGAGCAATAGAAAATACAGTGCAACAGCATCACCTGCAAGCTAGTGAGGAGGTGGTTACTGAAAAACATAAACTTATATTGAGAATAGGACAGTAGCCAGATTTGCTATATTTATAACTGGTGCAGTACAAGGAGATGACATCTAAGCGATGAAATTAGTTCAGGTCGTCACAAGAGTCGACACACGTGGTTTTAGAGATGGGCAAAGTGTACAAGGAGCTGATAAACCTGTGCCCACCAGGTTTCAGCTTGAGGGTTCTTTAGCTTAGTAGTTAACACCAAATTAAAACTGGAAAGTCGGTAACAACCCCCTTTACTTTTTACTAAG